>VZTF01004195.1:1285700-1313584 GCA_013397755.1 Cnemophilus loriae | reverse complement strand
GCCCGTGTCTCCCGGAACGGCCGCGCGTGGCGGAGCGCGGGACACGCCCCCTTCATCTGCATGTTCTGCCCCCGCTGGCCAATCAGACGCGCCCGCGTGGCTCCGCCCCTGCCCCGCCTTCCCGACCGGGGACGACGCCGCCGTGCCCCGCGCTGGGGCCACGACACGTCACGGGAGGCGGAATCGGCGCCGGGTTGTCCCTTGTTCCTTGTCACTCGCTGATGGGCACTAGGTCGCAAGAACCCCCTGCAACGCGACAGCTTTGGGAAGAGTCGCCGGAAAGGTGCCGGGAGGTAAAGGACCTGGAGGTGCCGCTCGATAGTGGCTGCGCAAGAGCGGGCAGCGTGCCCAGGTGGCCAAAAAGGCCAATGGAACGTGGCTTGTACCGGCAGTAGTGTGACTAGAAGGACCAGGGCAAGGACCGTCCCCGGTACTCGGCACTGGTGAGGCTGCACCTCGAATCCTGTGTCCGGTTTTGGCCCCAGCATAACCAAAAGGACGTTGAGGGGCTGGAGCATGTCCAGAGAAGGGAGCAGATTTGGGGAAGGGTCACAGATCTGATGAGAAGCAGTTGAGGGAGCTGGGGGAGCTTAGCCTGGAGAAACGGAGCCTCAGGGGGGACTTCCACCCTCCCTGCAACTGCCTGAAGGGAGGATGTAGGCAGTTGGGGTCTGCCTCTCCTCCACCGAACAAGTGACAGGATGACAGGAAACGGCCTCAGGTCGCACAAGGGGAAGTTTAACTTCGATATTTGGGAAGATTAATTCACTGGAAGGGTTGTCAAACTGGCACAGTTGGCCAGGGCAGTGGCTGAGTCCCCATCCCTGGAGGGATTTCTAAACCATGTGGCTGCGGCACTTGGGGCCAGGATTTGGGAGGCAGCAGACAGCGAATTCTGAGCCCGTAAGAGTCGACTCTAGCAGCCCCTACCCCCTTATCCCCATGACGCCTGTTTTTTTAACCAAGATAAAAAAAAAAGGGCCACAAACCACTCAGCCCGTGCTCTCTCCCTCCCGAGCCCCAACAAAAGGGCCGGGAACGGTCATCAATGGCGAGCGGCCCCTGCCCAAGCAGCACCGCACGCCCGCTTCGCGCTCAGGAGAGAACACCCCGCTCCTCCTCGTGGCTTGTGACGCCGGTCAGGTGCGATCACTCTCCTCTAGTGACCAACTACAGAAATGATCCCTGAAAGTATAGTCTTAGCTCCGTACTGCCAGCGACGCGCGGCCCTCCCGCGCGCACCCGCACACAGCACACGGCGACCCCAAAACACCCGCTGTATGCAAACCGGGACGAGCCGGCGCGGCCCCGCCGAGCCTCTGCGGCCCGCGGGAGCGCGCCCCGAGCCCCTCCGGGAGCGCCCGCGCCCCGCGGAACGGCGGCGGGTGGCGGAGCGTCGGGCACGCCCCCTTTATTTGCATGTTCTGTCCCCGCTGGCCAATCAGACGCTTGCGCGCACCGAAGCCTGGCGGCCGCGCGGCCCCGCTCCCGCTCTCCCCCCGCACGGGAAGTGACGCCGCCGCCCGAGCTCGGGCTGTGACAGTTGTCGCGACACGACGGAAGGGACGGTCACAGCTCGTGCTGCCCTCGCCGCGCGACAAGATCCTCGGTACCATCACCAGCAGCGCGGCACATCTGTCGTCTGCCGCCGAGGGGGTGCACTGGCTCCCAGCCGCTCCCGAGGCTTTCAGGCACACGGTCACGTACCGACCACAACAACCCCACAGGGCACTGTTTAATGACCTCTGGCCTTTACATGTCTGGACGCAGCCAGGGCACCACGGACCCCTACACCGCAGCCGACTGCACGGTATAAAGAGCACAACACGGAGCAGTTTCTCCCTAACCCCCCATCAGAATTTGTAGCCTGAGCGACACGGACTTCCACAAGTGATGAAAGACAAATCCTGAGCAGGTTTCCCTTAGTCTCGTGTCACCTTCTGATCATCCCCGTTCCTCAGTGACAACTCCGCCGCACCCAAAAAAGTCCCCTTGCCATGCGCGAATAGATGGGTCGAGAATACCATCGGCCTGAATACCGTCGCCGGACATTAAAGCCTAAATCCGTGTGGCTGCGCCCGCCTAGCCCACGGCGTGTCCCTGCAGCGAGAGGCTGCGCGTTCAGCACGAGAAAAGGAAATGCCCCTGGGAGGATTCACCCCCTTTGGTTCAGTTCAATTCTTTCTTTAGAACCATGATTAAAAAAAAGGGCCACAAACCACTCAGCCCGTGCTCTCTCCCTCCCGAGCCCCAACAAAAGGGCCGGGAACGGTCATCAATGGCGAGCGGCCCCTGCCCAAGCAGCACCGCACGCCCGCTTCGCGCTCAGGAGAGAACACCCCGCTCCTCCTCGTGGCTTGTGACGCCGGTCAGGTGCGATCACTCTCCTCTAGTGACCAACTACAGAANCGAGCCCCTCGGGAGCGCCCGCCCCCCGCGGGACGGCGGCGCGTGGCGGAGCGCGGGACACGCCCCCTTCATCTGCATGTTCTGCCCCCGCTGGCCAATCAGACGCGCGCGCGAACGGAAGCGCCGGCCCCGCCCAGCCCCGCCCTGGGACGCCGCAGCTCCGTATCGGCACAACCCACTGAGATCAGCGAGCCTAAAACCGAGCTAGAACTGCACCGAATATTGGGTGTCATGTACAAAGTCCCCTGTTCCCCTGTGGCTACAAATCTGGTTGTCAAAATCCCCAGTGTCTAAACCGTACCTCAAGTATTTGGCAATCCGAATTAAAATTCCATTTAAAGAGAATATTCCTACAGCTGACTTTCAGAATTTTAGTTTTACAATGCCTCAATCACTTCCTTATGAGCACTTTCCTAATAAAAGATCCGTTTTCTTTTCAATTAACTTATTTTAATACATTTTTTGATTCGAGAATTATTCCCACTACAGAAAAGGGCAGCTATAAATCATTTTGTTAATGTATGTCGCTCAGAAAACTGGATTCTACAACCAGTATGCTGACTATTTCTTACCAGAAATAAAACAATACAGGAAAAAATAAATCTTTCCTTCCAGTACTTGTCTAAACTTAGCTTTTACCTTTTTTCAGAAGCTTCTTCACTTTCACATAGTTCCCTTCCCTGACATACTCATGCAGGTCAGCTTCCAGGGAGTCTCCTTTTATACTTCCAAGCTTGACTGGGCATGGAAATGGGAGAGGGATGGGATGAGCCATCTTCTTTCCTGAACAGAACTGGGAAAAGGTAGGAGATATCATCAAGCTGCAAAGCACCGCAGCGTAAAGAACTGATTTCTGACTTCAGAACCTGCAGTGGGTTAAAATTATGGCTGCTTCCTGCCGGAATATCCAGAGATGGAAGAAGAAAACAGCCTCCTGCCTTCCCTAACCGTGTCCTCTCGGCCCGGCCGGTGCGGGAGCGCAGCGGCGACGGGACAGGCGGCAACCGGGAGATCACAGAACCTGCCAGGTGCAGCGGGCTCTCCGCGGGCACACAGGCGGGACACATCCAGCGGCATTCCCGGGTCGGGAATGACCGCTCCAGCCCCTTCCCAGAGCCCACGGTCACACGCGGCCCACGCGGATCCGCTCACCCGCCGCTCGAACGGCCCCGACACGCGGGAACGGCCCCGCGCATGCGCAGCGGCCCCGCCCGCGCAGCTCGCGCCAGGGTGTGGCGGGGGGCGGGGCCAGACGGCGAGAGGCGGGGCCGGTGGGCGGGGCCAGGAGCGATCGCTGCTCGCTGGGCGTGTCCGAGGCGTGTCCGAGGCGTGTCCGAGGCGTGTCCGAGGCGTGTCCGAGGCGTGCCCGGAGCGCTCCGGGGCGTGCCCGGTGCCGGTGCGTCCCGGTGCCGGTGCCGCCATGCAGCGGGAGGTGGGCACGCTGCCGCTGGCCCCCGCCCTACGCGCTCGCCTCGCCGCCGCCGGCTTCCAGACGGCGCAGGAGCTGCTGGACACCGGCCCCTGCGGCCTGAGCAAAGGTACCGGCGGCCTTCGGCCCCGCGGGGCTTCCCCGGGATCTTCCAGGCCCTTCCTCCTTCTCCGTGCCGGCCCCTGGGATGCCCCAGTGAGGCCTCCGAGAAACAGGCACAGTGAATTTAAAAAAAGGCGATTCTGGTAAAAGATCAGCTGATGCTGAGTGATGGATGTAAATGGGATGCAGGAAAGCGAAAGGATTCTGTTAGGCTCGTTCCTCCTCTTTCCCCAGCTTCCTCCTTCTTCTTTTCCATTTGATTTAAAGAAAATAAGCTTCTTTGAAGTCAGAAAATTGCCTTTTTCAAGGAGTGTGTTGTGATTCCTCCCTGTGAGGGTGGGGAGGCCCTGGCACAGGTTGCCCAGAGAAGCTGTGGCTGCCCCATCCCTGGCAGTGTCCAAGGCCAGGCTGGATGAAGCTCTGATCAGCCTGGGATAGTGGAAGATGTCCCTGCCTATGGCAAGGGGTGGAACTGGATGGTCTTTACAGTCCCTTCCAACCCAAACCAGTTTGGGATTTCGATTATCAACAGATTTATTATCTATGATAATAAAAGTTTGAACATCACATCATTATTGCCAGGGTTGTGAGCATGTTGTCCTGAGAGGGTGAATAAGGATCATTTTGTGTCACGCTGCAGAATCAGTCACTGCTTATAAAATGAAGGTGGTGTTTTGTGGTCTTGGCTTCTCTAGAAATTGGAATCTCCAGGGAAGAGGCGCTGGAAGCGCTGCAGGTGGTGAGGCAGGAATGTCACGGGGATGCGGCGAGGACAGCTGGGGGATCAGGTGCCACCAGGAAGTGCACAGCCCTGGAGCTTCTGGAAGAAGAGCAAACCCAGGGCTTCATCATCACCTTCTGTTCAGCGCTGGACAACATCCTGGGAGGTGGTGTGCAGCTGACAAAAATCACCGAGATCTGCGGAGCACCCGGTGTTGGCAAAACGCAGCTGTGGTATTTCACTGTCCCGTGACTTCTGTGCAACCAAGAACCCCTTTTTGTTTAACTCACCTATGAAACGAGTCCGTTTTTCTCGTTGTCGCGACGGCAATCTCTGGTTCTTCCCCATAATAACGGTCGTACTGCTCCCTGTGTATTCCTCAGCAGGAATATCACTCCAAGAGTGAGCTGGGACAGCTCTGGGGTGTAAATATTGACCTCTGTTTCTGTTTCCCGTGGCAGCATGCAGCTGGCAGTGGACGTGCAGATCCCGGAGTGCTTCGGGGGCGTTGCTGGAGAAGCCGTGTTCATTGACACTGAGGGGAGCTTTATGGTGGACAGAGTGGTGGACATTGCAGCTGCCTGTGTGCAGCACTGCCACCTTATCGCTGAGGCCCAGCAAGAAGAAGGTACTTTGCTAAGTCATTTCTTTCTGCCTAGGAGGCAAGGATGGATGAAATGAGTGTTACTTTTGGAGTGTTTGCTGGCAGCTTTTTATTTCCACCTGTGTGTATTAAACTCTGAACTACATCTGTATCTGGAGCAGACTGAGCTGGGCTACTTTGAAAATAATTATTTTTCTACATGGTGATTTTGTGATCATTTTGATCTTGGGGGTTTTAGGTGGTGTGTGGGGTTTTGGTGTTTGCCCGTCCTCCTTTCCTCTTTTCTTTCCTTCCTTCCAGTTTTTTAGCACCTTAATGAACATATTTGCAGCACCTTAATGATCATATTTGCACCTGTTGAGCAAAACAGAGTGTTTTGTTTCAAAACTCAGGAACAGGTGGGGAAAGAAAAGAGGAACAGCAGAATTTTATGAGGCAGTGTTGCTGCTGAAGGCCCATAGAGTAAAACCATAGCTGGAATTCAGCTCCTCCATAAAGTCAATATAGCCAGGCTGCTTTTAGTAAGAGTTTTCTTCTCTAAATCATCAGTCTCTTGGGAATAAGGACACAACTTTTATGTTACTCATGGAGAATTTATTCACCAAACTTCTGTTTGAACGGAGGTAGAAAGACACTGTATTAAATGAGCTACTGCCTGTATATTAAACGGGGGATGATTAATAGTCCCTGATGTCCTCTGGTGGTGTTCTGGCTTGAAACTGATTTACTGGAGAAGTTCTTGCTTCAGAAATAAATTTTTCATTGTTGGAGGCCTCCCTTGGAGGCTCCGGTGTGTCTGCGTGCAAATGCTGGGATGGCATCTGCTCACCACCTTCCTGACTTTCAAGCCAGATGGAAAATGTGTTTCCCCACTCCTTACCTTGCCTGTTCTGTTTCTGGGGGCTTTGCTGTTGCTATGTGTGGAGGGCAGGGTTTGGTGGGATGATGAAAGTAACAATATGCTCATACAGACTTCTGACTCATTTACTCGTCTGTTTGTTTTGTTCTCAGATCATCGGAAAGCTTTGGAGACTTTCTCTCTGGAAAATATCCTCTCTCACATCTATTACTTCCGTTGTCGTGACTACACAGAGCTGCTGGCCCAGGTCTACCTCCTGCCAGAATTCCTGTCAGAGCATTCCAAGGTAAGGGTTATAGCAGGCTTGTCAGGAGGTATCACTTATCTTCACGCTGAAGATTTTTGTCTGCTGTAGTAACAGGAGTAAACACCTTGGTACCTTGTCAGCTTGGCAGTGAAATATTGGCTGATAGCAGAGTACAAATGTAAAGCCTTCTGCTTGTTTGCCTTTTCGTTCCCATCCCAATTACTCTCGAGAGTAATTTGCTTTTGCCATCCTCCTGAATTTCCACTCTGAGTCGAGGACACTGGGTCTGTGCTGCCACATGTTCCATTCCTGTGAGCGTTGAGCTGTGAATCACCGCAGAACTGCTCCACGCAAGAGCTTCTGAGCCAGGAGGGTGTGTGGTGACCATGAGGGTGGCATCAGAAAGGCTTTGTGCCACTTTTTTTGCCTTAGAAGATCGCTGAGGACCAGAAACATCCTGCACCATCCAGAAAGTGACTCTTCTTCTTTTCAGTGCATCTTCTGTTGCTACAAGCAACCAGAGCCTGCAGCTTGACTCTTGGGTGGACTGCAGCCAGAAAGTTTCCTAGTACCTAATGTCTTAGAGAAATGCTATTGTAAGGCAGATTTTCACCACCTCCCCTCCAGATTTTTAGGTTCTGCACTGCAGATCGCTCCCTGTCAGGATCTGAGGAATATGACTGTGCCTTGTTCTATCAGAGCACAAATCAGTGTTGGATTAGATTGTCTTTTGCATATATTCCAAAATTTTTCATTTATGGGAGCTGCTGCGTTCTTGAAAACACAGATGGGAGCCTCACTTTTGCTCGGTGTAGTCTGGTATTTCCCTTTCCCTGCCAGGTACTAACGGTGCCCTGTTGTGTTTGCTCTTGTGGAAAGTACATGGCTTCATTAGCACAGTTCCACTGGGCTGCAGCTCCCTGGAACCATCTGTGCTGATTATCTGGGCTTGGCCTGCAGCCTGAAGTGCTGAAGGTTGCAGGAGAACCACAAGAGCTTCTGCTGATTCCTTGGACAGGCTTCACAGATTGTTCATTGCAGTCCAGCTCTCATTAAAATTAGTCTGATCCCTCTGAAGCCGAGTCTGGGACCACAGGAAGCCTCCAGATTTTAGGGGGTTTTATGAGAGAGACAAAGTTATAGAGGTTTAGAGATGAGAAAGATGTAGAGTTAGAGATCCAAATGTGCCATTTAGAAATCTGGATTTGTTTGAGATCTTCTTAATAAGACAAGAAAGATTGTTAGAAAATATTCTTGTCCCAGAAAACCTAATTCTTTAAGGTCTGCTAGAGCCAAGCTGGCATGGACAAGGCAGGTGTTACCAAGCTCTCTTTATACTTTAAATACTTCAAGTTTTCCTGTCTGCTATCTTAAAACAAGTGCAGCTGGGAGAAATTTAACTAAATTACATCCTACCTGGACATATTTGTGATAGCCAAGTTATATAACCATGTATGCATTCCTGTCTAGCATGAGTCATATTTATGCTGTTAAACTGATTGTTTTTAAAGAAATGATACATGAGGAAGATGTACAGACTCATGGAAAAGAATTAGTAGGAAGGAGGGAAACTGAGAATAGAGATGAATATCTTCTTTTAATCCCAACTATTTAATCTTCTTTTGGAAATGAAGGATTTCTTTTTTTTCAGTTAGAGGCCCAGGACCATTTCACAGTGATGTCTGTGCAGGCTTGTATGTTCCAGTCATAAAGAGACTTTCCAGTAATGAGTTAAATCAATAATGCAGAAAATCAGGATTTTTGTGTTGTTTCCAATTTGTTATCTTATGCAGTAATGCAAGAACTAGCAGACACCAAGGATTTGAGTGCCATCTGAACATGCAGGCACTGTAAGATCATCCATCTCCCTCCTGTATTTCAAACTTGGGTCGTCAGAACAGCCATAACAAATGAAGTTAGAATAAATCAAAATCCCAGACTAATGTTTATACAATGTCTTGAGGGTGATGAGCCAGCAGCTGCAGTGTGCTCTGACTTCAGCTAATGATTGCCACAAAAGAAATAATTCAGCAAAGCAAACATCTTGAGGCAAGATAGATCCTCAGCTCCAGTGCAGTGTGCCTGGAATATCTTTAGGCATCTGTTAAACTCTGTGTTTCCAAGACAGATCACTGATAACAGCTGACTTATCTCACCAGTGGCTCCAGACAGCCTGAATTCTGATTTTGATTTGGATTTCATTTTTGAGGGAGAAGGTGAATTAATGCTGTTTGTGGAGAGTTGACTGAAGTACAGTTCTGATGTTTAATGATTATTTTCTCCAGCTTCTCCTCTGCAAGGCTTCAAGTCCAGCTTTGCCAGTCGTGTTCACCTAAGGATGAAATAAAACATTCCAGTGCTCTTAAAAACAGATCTCGCTGCTTTTTGTCATTTTTTTATAGGATGGTAATAGCAGTTTTTTATCTTTTCTCCTGCTTTTAGGTCCGGCTGGTGGTGATTGATGGAATTGCCTTTCCCTTTCGCCACGACTTCGAGGACCTGTCCCTGCGCACGAGGCTGCTGAACGGGCTGGCACAGCAGCTCATCATCATAGCCAACGACCATAAATCTGCAGTAAGTCCAGGGCAGGCTGAAATCCCAAAAGATGCTCCTTTTTTTTACAAAGAATTAAGGAAATGTGATTTTACTCTCGTCTCTAACTAGCAAAATAAATCTGCAGTAATACCCTCTGCATTCACTCTTGCCAGTTTAGTTGGTAAATGTGGATGGATCACAAAGGCAAAACACCTAAGAGGTGGGAAATTCCTAGACTTGCC
The DNA here is from genome assembly GCA_013397755.1 of Cnemophilus loriae. NCBI lineage: Eukaryota > Metazoa > Chordata > Aves > Passeriformes > Corvidae > Cnemophilus > Cnemophilus loriae. The sequence continues at coordinate 1,304,436 of VZTF01004195.1, read as the reverse complement.
AAATAAGTGAATTTTGCATCAATGGCATCCTGTGGATCTTAATTAAGTGGTAGCATGGCATTTCTAGTGCTGTTTCTCATTGTCTCCAATGATTTGGCTGGACAAGGAATGCTCCTCTGGTGACTTTACCTACGAAATACCTCGGAGCATTCAGCAGTTCCAACACAACTTTCCACTCTCTGTTTAAAAATAAACTATGGTTTTAGCATTCCTAGGGAGGAAAACCACTTTATCTGCTGGATTGGCCTTCTCTTCTGGCATCCATGGAAACCCAGAGCCTCCCTCTTTCCTGGGCATTGTTTCTACGTCACCGACGGTCTGGAGGCAGCAGACCCGCAGCCAGCAGATGGCACTGGGAAGCTGCAGCTGTTCCAGAAGTTGTTTTGGAAGTCTCTGGCAGCTCAGAGAAGCATTGTTCAGGAATTAGAGCTTCCCCAGCCCTCAAAATGGTGCTTGTGGCTCTCACAGTGTCCAGGTGACTTGTGACCTTGTCACCCACAACTCTCTGGAGCAGTTGGCTTTTGTTCCGAGCTGCTAAAAATAAAACTCCCTGTGTGCTTCCTCTGGGAGGAAGGGAAGAGCCCAGCATTCCCAAAGTGTCCTGACATAGCTGTGGAGCTCCTTCCTGCTGCTCTGGGCACCAGGGAGATGATGTTCCATGGTCTGCACAACCTCAGGTTTCCTGAGTGTTTTTCCTCACAATTTGGTACCTGGTGACCTTGAACAGCAGCTGCTGTCATTGGACAACGTTTTTCTTTGGTCAAGATAAAATATAGAAATCATTTCTTCTGAACCAGGGAGTAGTTTAGAACAAACTTGCTAGATAAACTCTTGCTAAAGGAGTCAGAGCTTCAGGAATGATTTGCTTGGATTGGCCCTCTTGTTAGCAGTGTCTGAGTTAGTTCCATGAGCTGTGAGCAGGCTAAACCCAGCCTGCATGCCAGGGATTGCTTGTCAGGCAGCTCTGGATGCTCTAATATGGTAGGAAGTCAGATCCTAAAGCTGGACTCGGCGTGAGGGTGCCCAGCCCTGCTCCAGCAGGGAGGTGAGGAGCCTATTTGGGGCTGTTACCATGCACTTGTGATGACTTACTTGTCTAAAATGTGCAATATCTGTGCTGGGCTCTCAGCTGTGTGAATGTTTTAGGGTGTGCTCAGTGGAACCGTTCGCTCTCACACACTTTTCTGAGCTGCTCCAGCAAGAATCCTCCGAGCATGTCAAACAATGGCACTCTCTGGGGTCTAAGATGGGTACAATTTTTCATTTTTAATGAACTTTGTCATTAATATTCCTGGCTCTTTTCTGTCTCACCCACCCCCACTTCTACCAGGGATCTAACCTAGACTGTCTGTGAGCCTCCCACAAGTGATTGGGGCTGCGAAAACACTCCCCCGCTCTGTCTGTTCGCTTCCATTCTGCTTTGTGTTGTACCCACTTGTGCATTTTTAGACTACAAGGCACAGAAACTGAGTTAATCCCCAGGCTAATGCACGTTGTGAGCAGCACCACCAAGTTCATTTACCCCAGTGATTGGGACCTGGCTCCTCACGGAGAGCCAGTGCAAGTCACGTGCAGCTAAACGCGGATCCAAACAGCATTTAGGACAAATGCTGTGGGATAAATAAGTTGTGTGGAGTTTGCCTCCCTTCGGGAGGGAGAAATTGAGGTTTCTTGAAAGTCTTGAATGAAAGAAATCTCCCATTCAAACCAAAAATAAATTTTTCAAGGTTCTCTTAATTTGTTTTGAAAAGATGTGGCACCTTTACAGTTTCTCCTCATCACAGTTGCCAAGAGTTTTGCCTGAGTAACTGCTTCATCAGTAAAAACTTTTTGAAAATTCCTTCTCTTCCCTCCCACCAATATGGTGCTTTTCCAGGAGATTTTCTTATTTCTTTGCTTCTCTTTCCTCTTTCAGGTAGTTCTGACAAATCAAATGACAACAAGGATTGGACAGAGCCAGTCCACCTTGGTACCTGCTTTAGGTAGGTGTTTAGATTTGAATTGAAAATTGATATATGACTTCCTTTCCTTCGGCTTTATGTACAAAGAAAAATCATCTGGAAAATGTACCTAGGAGGAGTAAACCTCTAGCAGAGATGTGGTGAGGAAAAGGTTAAACCACTCAAAAAAGAACCCAGCTTAATGGTTGCATACCCCAAACTAAGCTGCAATTTCCTAAATTCCCAGAGAACCATTCACTGCCTCTCCCAAACAGTTTAAATTGTTTATTTTCCCATTACCCTTGAACGTGTCCCATTAATTATTTGCAAAGGCATTTCATATTTGCTGCATCACTGGAATTCTCTGCAGTTATGATGTAGAGGGAAGTTCTGTGTGGGATCCTCAGGCACAGCTTGCCCTGAGCCAGGTTAAAGAGATTTTTTCCAGGCTGCTCAATTTTGCCCTATAATGAGCAGATACCTCATCCACGCCTTTCTGCTGCAGTCACAGGGGAAAATAAAACAGTTCTGAAGTGGAGATTTCTACAAATTAAGGAAAGGTTCAGCATTTAAATCTTATTTCAGGCTGTAACTTTGCATTATTTTATGATTCACTTAAAGGGCACAAATTCTTCACTTTCTGTGAGCTAAGTAATGATTCCCTTGTTCTGGAGAGGAGAGAGAAGGGGACAGCACAAAGGCAAAGATGTTTCCAGAGTCTGTACAGGCACCAAACCATTTGGCACAGATATAGGGTAAAATGAACAAACACAGCCCATCTCCTGCAGGAATGTGAAGAACGTGGAATTTGGAGCTGTGCAGGCAGACCCAGCTCCCAGGATCTGACCCTTTTTGTCAGTTTTGCCTCTTGCTCTCTGATGGATTATTTTTGGCAGCCTTTCTGGCTACAAACTCAATTAAAGCTAATAGAGTCTGTCTTTTTTCACTGGCCAGCATTGTTTGGGAGCTGTTGTGTTTATTGAGTCATGGGGACAGTAAAGAATGTGAAGATATTCAGGGGAGGTTATAATTCCCAGATATCCTGCATTGCCTTGTGCATATTTTCTTTCACAAACAATTAATTTGACATGACCTCCTGTGGAGCTGACTGTGAGTCTCCCCAGCATGTGTGACCACAGCATTGTTAAACTGAGTAGTGTGAACTCTTCCAAAAATGCAACTTGGTACCAGCTGGGAAAATATTTAACCAAGTGGTTTTGATGAGATGATATTTCAAAAGTCTCATCATAAAGGCTAAAGAACTTCCCACTCCTTCATGGTTTGGTGTAGCCAAAGGAACTATTGAGGGAGGGGTCAGCAGCAAACCCTCAAGTAAAATCAATCAATCAATCCTCTTGCCTTCACTAAATAGGGTTTTTTACCCCATTGATTGGTAAGCCTGAGAAACAGCTTTTTCAGGAGAGCATTAATCTCTAAACTCTTACTCAGCTCCTGAGCAGAAGGGAAGATCTTAATTATGGGGGGAAAAAAAAAGAAAGAAAAAGGCACAGATGCTGCAAGGTATTAAGTCAGGAGCTTTACGAAGGGGACAGCTTTCTTTCCCACTAGTGATAGCTAAGCTGGGTGTTCCTAGACATTTCTACTAAATATATTTAGAAAGGAGGTCAAATATTAATCTACAGGCAGTTCAACTCAGGAATATCTCATTTTACAGTAGCATTTTTCACTCATGTTCGATGCAGTTGGAAACGTGCTGGTGTGGAATTTGTAGCCATTGTAAAATGTGTTTTGATCTCTGCCTCAGAGCCATATCTGAGAGCCAAAATCTTTAAACTCAACTCAGATATAGTGGAGCGAGGTCTGGCAAGATGCCCAGAGGGTCTAGGTCTTCATTACAGTGGGATCATTTTTTTTTTTCTTCTCTGTGCTCTAATAAATACTGAGGGCACGAGGGGCTGGGGATGTGGGGGAGACCAGGGAGGGATGGACAGGAGAGAGCAGGTGGACAGGGGAGACTTGACTGGTTTAAAATCTAGTCCATCTTTGAACTGCTGACAGGGATAAACAGAGGAAAAAGCACCCAATAAAGCCATCTGTACATTGACTTGTGGTCAGGTGGGAGCTGAAACAATGGGACTGTGCCCTTGGAGCAGGATAACAATCCAAACTTCCTTCTCTCTTTCCACCACACTTCCCTGCTCCTTGCTTTTGGGTGTGCGATTTTGCATTTTGCTGTCAGAAGCAGAAGACTGCTTCAGGGGCCCTTAATACTTAAATAATCATTGACTGTCTCCCAAAGCTGGTATCCCAAAGGGAGTGATGTTTGCTCATAATTATGCCTGAGAGACAGAAAATCGCAGTTCTGAAGTAGGATTTAGACCTCCTCACCAGACTTCTTCAGTAGTAATTAGACAGATCTCTTCTTCAAGCTGCCTCTGTTTTCAAGATTTGTCTAGTACCTGTCCTTTATTAGGCATCCATAAAATTTTTCTGCAAATACGGCAGCATTGCCTCAAGATTTCTGTAAAACGCACTGACTACAGAGGTTATTTCTTGTCTCAGTGTGTTTGCTGTGAAATCCTTGCAAGTATGAAAAAGATGTGATGCATCACTGCAAGAAAGGCATATTTTGTTTTAATCATGGGGGTTTTTTGAAGATTAATTTGATTTCAGCTTGCTGCTGGTGGTGGTGGTATAAGAGATAATGATCTGTCATTTTGTGTCCCTCAGGAGAAAGCTGGGGACACGCTGCCACCGTCCGTTTAATCTTCCACTGGGACAACAGCCAGAGGTGAGCAAAAATGGGAGCAAAATCCATATAATGACAAGTGTGGCACTGGAGAATCCTTCAAACTGGCCAGAGTGGCCAAGCAGGGGTTTGAATTTGACTCCTGCCACATCCCAAGCTCCTGAGGCTCAGGAATTTTCTCGTTCAGGCTGGGACAGTGTGGGCTGAACTGTCAGGCTCCTCCTCCCCACCGTGGTGGGTTCTTCCTGACAAGATGCTATGGTTTGTAAAAGTCCAACATCCTAATGGCAGCTGTTCAGACACAAGGGTTTAGGATCTGGTGGCTAAGTAGAAAATTTCTTTTACTATCTGCATTTTGCAGGATAGGGTTGGGGTTTTTTTTTTTAACATTTTGTAGTGGAACAAAACTCTTCTCATTTTAATGTGAATTTTTGCCATAGTCTCAGTACAGGTATTGAGCTGGTGGGTTACAAGGTGATTTTTATGCCCCACTCGTAAAAGGTGAGGTGCAATTTCAACAGTCTCATTATAAAGAACCTCCCACTCCTCCATGGTTGGTTGTAGCCACTATAATTTCTTTGAGAAGAATTTTTTTTTGCTTCAGTGTTTTCATCCCCAGCCAGTCCAGAGATGCCAAGGAGGGCTTTAAAGCCACCTAGACAGTGACCTTCAGGACAGGCTGCTGACCCTGAGCTTTAGGGGCAGCCACTGGACCCTTTTGCTTTGGAATGCAGCAGGATCCTGGAGAGCTGTGCAATTCCAGGTTCCAGTGACCTGCAGAGAGGCAGAAGGGGCTGCATTGATGGCCAGCTCAGGGCTGAGCTGTGGAGGGTGGGTTGACCCTTCTAAGAACAGTGTGAAATTCTGTCTGTTGCAATGAGATCTCTGTTTCCTGGTTCTTTTCTCCTCTCTTTACATTGCAAGGTCATTTCTCTTTCCTGGTCAGTTAAATTTGTCCTGTATATAATACCAGCATGCAGCAGTTTGAGATTAAGGAGCTGTGCTGCAATTCCCTAATCTTGTGCAAACAGTGAGCAAAAATGCTGCTGGAATGTTGTTGTGCAGAGTTTTGCTTGTTGAATTTGAAAGAAAAATGCAGTGACACTTTCTTGGGGAGTTTTGTTTTTAAATTCTAAGTTTGAAGGCAATGCAGAATGATTACAGCAGGCTGTTTAATTTGGAATTAAATTAACATCACTGATTAGTTAACAGTCTTTTTAGGACAAGTTGCAGCAACATAATGATTGCAGAGTGAACAAAAGTTAATTTTATATATGAAAAGAACTTTTTTTCTTCTGCAACAGAGCTAAGAAGGCTGCAGATAGAAGTTCCAGAAAACAAGCCAAGGAGAGACAAACATGGCTTATTTACTGATGGAAATCTGCAGCTGACGTGGAGTGGGGCCTGCAGAAACAGCAATTCTGGATACGACTGTAAAAGCAGAAATAGCTCAATGCTGTCTTATTTTTGCACAGGCTGCCTATAGCTGATGATCCGCTGTGGTTTTGTTGGTTTTATATCAGGTTATTGAGGCACAAAGATCGTTTGAGGCTCCATTTGCCTTTTTAAATTTTTTTTCAAATGTGCTGTGGCCAATTCTGGTACCTGTCTCCTCCTTTCTCTCTACTACTGAAAATGCCAGAGCTTAATTCTAAGGGTTCTCTTTGCTGGGAGGAAAGATCCTGTTGAGTCAGAGGCTCCAGCTGAGCTCTTGTGAAAGCCTGGCTTCTGCAGCTCCAGATTTGGGCAATTTTGTCAAGTATAACCCAGCATTTGAGTGTTCTGAGGAATTCCCTGTGTAGCTAACATGAAGTGGCAGTGTTCCTCAGGCTGTAATTACGTGCTCTCTAATAGAATGGCACCTCAGGGAGGAAAAAACCCCCCGAAAATAATTAACAGGATTTTTGGCAGGGTGTCTTGCTACAGAGAGCTGAACACTTTCTAGACTGGCTTATGTAAGTGTGAGTTTTGGGGAGGTGGGCATGGTGCAGACCAGCAGCCCTGGCAAGGTTGAAAACCTCTTTCCTTTTGAGCTGCTTTGCAGTTTTCTCTCTATATTAAGCAAGCATTTACTGTAGAACACAAATCAAGGTGTATTGCTTAGAGTCTAAATGCACCAAATCAGGGAAGTGTCAGAGGAGAAATAAAAGGGAAACTATTTTCTCAAGGTTGTGCTGTGTGTCAGTGGCAAGGGCAGGCTTAGAAATAGAACATCTCCAGCCTCTGGGTTATATTGACAGGCTTGTGAAATCTCTGGCAAAAGCCTCCCTAGAAGTACTGGAATTCTTGAAGGTCTCTCTCAGCTTTGAGAGGTCAGAGAGCAAGTAATTAATGGAGTAGGGAAGAGTTGTGCTCAAAACCTTTTTTGTTTGCATTTTAAGAAAGTGACACTTGGAATTAATTCATGATGAATATTGTTCCAAAAATGTCATCAAATACTGTGATGAAACAAGGCTAATTAATCATTCACTCTTTTTAGTAGGTCTAGATTGTGTTTGAGCTGACAGGTCATGTAAGGATGGGAATCCACAGTTTGAATGACCTATATGAAAATACATCCCTAAGAATTCCACTGGTACTGTAGGAAAGCTTGGGTCTGGTCACTAGGCTATTCAGAATTTTTATTACCGTATTAATTAATCATAATTACCTGAGGTTTGTTTTACCAGGTTGGCCACGTTGTACAAATCACCGAGTCAGAAGGAGTCCACCATAGCCTATCACATCACAGTGAGTATTCCTTTGGGGATGGAGATTCACAGGTGGGAGCACACTGTCAGCTGGAAAGGAATTTTCAGATGAATCCAAGAATGCTCTTTGCTTTCTTAGCATTGCTTTTCAGCTGCCTTCTGAAGGGAACCAATTATACTGGGGTATCTCCAGATTTAGGGATAATTTGCACCTTTTCTCTTTAGAAAAGTGACCCAGCATTTTGTCCTCTTAGAGGTAAAATACTTTTGATTTCCAGATCAAACTTTCAGGCAGCCTGTCCCCACCTGTTCTGCTGCTAGTGCTGCTTATTTTATCTGCCCTTGGTGTTACCTTTTGCCCTAAGTGCAATTACCAAGAACGATCTGAGCCTTCATTTTGGGAGACCTGAACTGTGTTCTCCCTGGTCAGGTAGGTGTTGTTTCTCAGGTGGCTCTTTGCATCTGTTGCAGCTAAGTTCATCTTTTTAGGATCAGGATGACCAGAATTAAACCTGGTATTCCAGAGGCCTCACCAGTGCTTTGTTCCATGGCTATTTCCCCATCTCTGCTTTATGTGTGGTATAAACCATGTTGTGTTTATCCTACACTGACCCTACACCCAGCCAATATAAACAGATTTTTCTCTTCTGTCCCTATCATAGAAGGAGCTTGCAGCTTATGGCTGGAGTCCTTATTCATCCCTAGTTATATCCTGTGATTATTTCCTATTGTGGAGTACTTAGATACATATTAATGAGAAGAGATCTAAACTGTATTTAGGTTTAAAAAGACAGCGCCACTCAACTCTTACATCCTCAAATGTCAGATCCATAGGTACAATTCCATAACTATTTGCTACGTGTCCTCATGGAAACACGTTGCCATAGCATTTTCTGCAGATTTTAATGCTGCCATCAGATGAGATCCTCAAACTTTCAAACAGGAATCAGATTTTTCTTTTCCCCGCTCCTGAATTTATTCACCTGGACAGAAGAAATACTGCAAGTATGTACTTTTATAAAGTTTGGAAGGGGAAGTGGGACTACATCCCAAGATTGTTTGGATCATGTGATATGAGTCCTTTTTTCTCCAGCTGACAAACAGATGGATTTTATCTCAGACAATTTAATTGCCTTTTTCTTTCAGCTTTATAAGCACCGTAAAACAGATATGCTCTCTTCTGTGTGAATGCACACAATCTTGAAATAGAGTTGAGAGTGAATCCTAATCAAAGATTAGTTAAAATTTAAGATTATCCCTGTGTTTTTTCCCTTAATCCTGATTAATTGCTTCAGCAGATGATTTCTTTAAGTAAAAAATGTGTTATCCCCATTTCTTTCATGAAATTCGAGTCTGATAACAGTCTGCTGTTATCATTTCTCATTTGATAGTTCAACTGGAATATGTCAATACATGTCCAGCATTTCCAAGTCAGATTTGTGTATAATCAGCATACAAAAAAAGATATTTTTAAAAAAATAAATTCCTTAGGACTCAGAAATGTGCAAATGAGGTGCTTTGGTACCATTGGCTGAGTGGCTGCTCAGTGCCCATGAGCTGATGAAATGTGTAAATTCATGAGTGAGCTCTGGGGTTTTTTTTATCCCTGTCCTTTCCAGCACACTGGAGTCACTCACCACTCTGAGGGGGCTGTGGAACTCCTCTCCCATGAAATCCTTTCTTCCACAGGCTGATAAGGATTCATTCTTAAATGCAGAGTATAGAAATGGAAATTGATTTATGCACAAGGGAGTAAGTAGCTCAGCTGATTCACCTGAATTTGCCAGGAATGTGACCTGATTATTTCATAGTGAAAGACAGAGATCCAGGATCTGAATTCCGGGTAGGAATTGTGTTTCCCTGAACTGTGGAGGGTCTGCCAGGCCAGCAATGGGAGCACTGCTCAGGAAATAAACCCATCGACCCTTGCCAGTCTTGCTGCAGAGGGTGTAAATCCAGGGGACATTAAGAAACAATTCAAAATGACGGAAGACTGAGCTTTGTCCTTGGTTCCAGCAGCCACCTCCTCACCATCTAAAACCCACTACCAAACCTCACAAATACACACAAAATCATTGTATTTTCAAGGTGCCTGCCTGTATCCAAGTGCAAGACATCCATCCTGGGCGGCCTACTTTATGTTCTGGCCCTTATAACCCTTGGAATGCTTTCACTGGGAGTCAGCATTCTGGATTAAGTGGGTACTTGGCTACAGATCCAGCTTTGTGCCTCAGGGAAATGGCAGAGATTAGATCCAATGAAACATTAAACTTCAAGATTCCCCATTATGCTCTTTAGAATAACACTTGAGTTGCTTATAAATAGCAGAGGGGCTGCACGGATCCTGCCCTTGTGGCACCTCTTGCTGTTTGTTCCTTTAAAAAGCCCGGGTTGGGTGAGGTGAGGCATTCAGAAATAGAAATACAGGGATGGGAGTCTTAACCAAGACATTTTGCTCGGGTTGGGGATTGATCTTGGTGTGGGACACACTGGCATTTGGGAAGAGTCACGTCTGATGGTAATTCTGCCTGCTTTCCTCACACTGCGCCACCCTAAAATGTCAGCGTTCCTGAAATGCTCTCGTCCCCACATTGTCTCTACCTGAGCATTTTGGATCAGCAAAGCAATTTTGTGTTCTGATTAATGCCTTTTCCTCGCTAAGTCTGCACTGAGAGTCTTCACTGAGCTGTCAGCAGTGCTCTCAGCACTGCATTTGTCTGGAGATGGGAATTCAGACAGTTGCAGGCTTTACACAACATCTCATCATCTCCATCTGCATCCATGACATGTTTAACTAACTGACTTCGAGATCTTTCATAGTTTAAAATGGTTAAAAATTAAATTGTAAGCCACAGTAACAGAAAATATGAGTGGTACTAGGCCAGATAGATCACTTCAAGCACTCTCCTGAGTAGCAGCATGTAGTTTTCACTTCTACATTTAGTTTTTGGCAGTCAGAGGTTTTCATCCCATTGTGTCCCATAAATTACTATGCTGGAACAGTCTTTGCAGTCTAGAGACAGATTCGGCTCTGCTGTTCTCTTACAATGTCTCATTGATGTTTTCAGTTCATTAAGTAGGTACATGGAACAAAAATATCCTAGGTTGTAGAAATTCACAGTTTTGTTTCTGAAAATGACTGAGGCAATTAATCCAGTCATCTCCTTGCTTCTGTGGGAGCTGATGGATTTGTCTTTTGATTTATTTAAATAGGCAACATAAGTTAATTTACAGAGAAGCAGTTTTTCATAGCCATAGGGGTGATAAACAGTAAAATGAAAGTGATAGCCTGGTTGGTGAAAATAAAATATCTTTAAAAAACAAAATGAGCAGACATTAGTTGGCACATGTGTTGTAAAGTTTGCAGTGCTGAGCTTAACCTGGTCTATAAACATTCTGTGGCTGCTCATCCTGAATAAGTGGCAGCATCATCCCTCATTCTGATCTTCTGGGAACTGGTTACTCATGCTTTCTATCTCTACAAGCATTAGCACATGATTTTCCTTCCATCTTCCAGTCCCATGGCTTCCGAGATGTGCAGCCTCCAGCTGTCACTCACGGCGCAGAAGGGACTGAGCTGAACCCTCGGAAACGGCCACGGACAGAGGAGGAGAAGCAACAGTGATTCCAAAGTGGAATGTTAAAAAGCTGCAGGAGAGCAGTGGCAGAGTGAACGTGCAGCCAAAGGCAGCCTGAGAGACTCTCAACTTCAGTTCCTGCTCTGGACTTTATTTTAACATGAAGCCTGCAAATTTCTGTGGCACGGAATTCCTTTGTGTATGGCATAATTGTACTTTTATAATAAAAATCTGTGTTTTCTGTAACGAGTGGCTTCAGCTTTGGGGGTTTTTTTTGTTTGTTTGTTTTGGGGGGTGGGGGTGGGTGTGGGGGCTACAACTCCATCTTTTCACACTGGGTAAAAAGACAATGAAATGAGAGCCTCTGGCACAGCACATTTAATGACAGGCATGTGGCTCAGTCATCTGGCTTTGTGTGTACCTGAATTTTAAGGAGGTTGGATGCAGCACTGTGCTCACCATAGGCTCAGAGCAGGACACAGACAGTGGATGCTGGAAGAGAAATGCAGCCTTCAGTGCCACACCAGAGTGGGGCTTTAGCCCTCACCTGCCGCGAAGTCCTTGGTCAAGGACAATCAAAGCTCTGCTTTGAACTCCTCATTTATCCTGTAGTGGCACAACAGAGATGAAAGGCTGGATCCGAAGGACAAAGGATTTAATCCAGCACAATAATTTTATGTTCCTGTCTCAGTAAGTGGGAATATTTTACCGTGGCTGAGGCTTGAACCGAACTGCTGTATAGCATTGACTTCCAAGTTCTTAATTTAATTTCTTGCTGTAATCAGGATCTCTTTTGTTCGTGGCTGTAATAAAGAGGAAACCCAGACTCAGGCACCAGCAATATCAGCAGCTCCAGAGTCTAAACCCAGAGAATGAATGTGCACTGAAAGCACAGCAGCTTTTTGTCCTCCTTTTATTAAGAGAAAACAAATCGAGGAGATTATTAGAGGAGAAGAAAGGTGCTGCACTGCAAAATAGTAATTACTTCAATTATGAGAAGTGTTTGTACACATGCACAAAGATGACCCCTTTTGGCAGAGCACTCGGTAACGTTAGAGCTGAGGAAACTCAGCCAGCAGCTAAATGGAGAATTCAAGTTGTGGGAGTCACTATCTTAAATTTTTAATTTAGTATACACTAAACTGACTTTGCCTTGAAACAAAATTCAGTGCTGAATCTGAGTCATAAAATCTATTCAAAAAAGGCTGAAAGAAAAAAAAAGAAAAAAAAATGCAGCGGGTTTTGCATCACTATAGGGTTTAGATAAAAATTACATAATAAAATATTAAAGGGAAAAGTATTGAGTTGCCATGCAGCAAACCGGGCTGTGTCAAAATTTAAAAACTGTGAGTCAGGGAGAAGCTCTGAAGCAAGCAGCATGACAGAGGGGAAGGGAGGCAGCGGGATGTGTGACTCAGACAAACATTTCAATGCAGGAGACACAGGCAAACAAAAGGATCCTAGCGCATGTGATGTCAGCAAGCAAACGCTCCCGTTTGGGAATAAAGGCTTCCTACGTATTGCAGTGCAGGAGGAGGGGGGAGCTGGCACCGAGCTCTTGCCGACGTAGCCACGAGGAAAACCATCCATTAGGAACGTTGGAGCGATATTTTCAGGAGCTCTCCTGGTTCCTGGTGATAGCTGCTATCTAAGGGGTTTGGTAATTATGGAAAAATCCATTTCTCTCAGTGCATTGTGCTGGGATTTAACACCCTCCACACGTCCTTCCGTGTGTGAGCAGAGTAACAGTGTGGCTCCCATATACTATTAATTTCAGCTGACTGGTGGTTTTAATTTTGTTTGTAGTAGAGTAGCATCCAGAAGCCCCAGCTGAGATGCTGATCCTGTTATAACAAGATAAATGGTTTTGGTTAAGTAAATGCTACAGCTTCCAGTGTTATGGGCATCATTGTTCAGATAAAAAAGATGCACAGTTACTGGTTAACAGTGGGAGTTACAAAATGTCCAGAGGAAACATTGGAGGCTCTCTATGCTGAGATTTTTTAATTTTTCTCTCATTTTTTTCCTATTGAAGCTATTATAAAAATCAGCTCTGCAGACCAGAACTGAGAGAAGGATCTGTTGGCGGAGACAAAATTAGATTAAATGAGCCAGATTTCGTTCTCATCTGCTGGAGACAAGGAAGCTGTTCCAGGCTCAGAACTGCAGAGAAAGAAAAAATTTGACCGTTGCCTCACCAGTAAATCTTCCATGGCAAGTTGATTTTTTCCCATATGTGCCTGGGATTCTCATTTATGTCACAGCACCAGTGCCCAACGGCGAGGGGCAGAAAAGAATTTTATTACTGCACAAAGAGTAAGATTCTAAGTAGCCAACCTCATGGCACTGCATCAAAAAGAAAATGGGTTGTTTGATTTGCTGCTTAAGTCCCAGTTCGCTGAAAGCCAAGGGCTTTAACTGTCGTGCTGAGTTTGAAATTATTCCATTTTGTGGGGACGACATTTACTCGTGGTGGAGGAACTTATTTTGTCACCACAACAAGAATCCAGATCCCACCACAGGCCCTGGCAACAGGCAAACACTGCGGTCACGGGAGAATTCTCAAGCCCTGAGTCCTGCTTTGAAGCTCTTTAGTTTGGACAGGGAAAATAACAATTTATTTGTTCCTGATTTGATGTGTTCTGCACCTTTTCCATTATGAAATACTGAGGAACCAGCTACCCTCTAAGTAGAGTGAATTTAAGAAAACATGGAGAAGAAATAGCTTAACTGGAGGTACAAAGGTGTAGCCAAGGTTCAAGGTAGAAAATCAGTCACAAAGTCATTGATTTGTGTGGAAAGGAGATTTGGCCACTGACCTGAGTGCTGAATTCAGAGCTGAGAAAAGTATATTTAAAGTATAACAACCTATATTTTCCTGTTGAATTTCAGTTACTGATCCTTTAGTTATTTTATGAGGGGACTAAATTTGGAATCAGATTTATTCTCAGGTATTTCATGTATTAACAACAAAGGTGAAACCCTTACTGCCTGCTTTCTGAACTTCACCCTTTTCCTGAAAAAAAAGAAGATAGGAGAGTTGGAAGGGCAAGTCACTGTGCTCCAGCTTCACGAAAGAGACTGTCTTTACCATACTCAGGATAACAATTCTTTAGAAAGGCACATTAAGATGTGTTGTACTGTTTTAACACATGGTAATTCTAGATGAAATATGTGTGGTAAGTTTTGAAGTATGGGTTGATGCTTTCTTATCCTGGAGGGAAATGGAATAAACAGAGCGCTGACATGGCAGCAACACAAATGTTACAGCAGAGCACAGAAGGGAAATAACAGTTTTTTAAAAGGATGGGAAGCAGGGGGTCAGCCTGTGTTCCCAAAGCAGCTCAAGCAGCAGGGCCCTGCTCAGAGCTTGCGCAGGGAGCCTGGCTGCAGGGGAATGTGGCGCTGGCAGTGTCCGGGAGCAGCCTGGCCAGCCCTCCTCCTCCTCCGCAGGCTCTCGGCTACGGGAAGCGGTGCCAGCTGCTCCCTGCTCCGGGCTTCCCTCTGCCGCTCCCCAGGCTGGGCACTCGGTGTCTCGTGGCTCCCGGCCATGCGCTCATTTGGGATGATTAGGGTCAGGGGAGTTGGCTTCCCTTGGCTCGAGCAAGATGCCTGCATTAATGTTCTCTCCTGAAGAATGAAATCACCGGGAACTGGCCCCTTTCCCAGTACTGAATTTCACCCACAAATGCACCCACTGTTAAACTGTCAGCTTCTGTCTTGCTTCCCACAAGCAAGAAATATTCCTACAATATCCACTATCTATCTGTTAGAGAGCCCAAGCTCGACACAGTTTTAACTCTACCTATTGAAATAATAAATGGTGTTAAAACCAATCGTCCCATCATTACACAAGCAGTAAAATTGTTAGATTATGTGCCAAAAGAATGCATAGAAAAGTCTGTATTTTACTAAGTCATCCTTCAAGAATTATAGCTAATACTGCTCATTTTATTACAAGAATTACTTGCCATTGATTTAAATGGAGCCAAAGAAGTATCGGGATATTAAAAAAAAATAAATCACATTTCAGTTTCAAACAACGAGAATGGTGAATGTTTGAAATATGTTATAACATATACAGGAAAGTGAAAAAGAAACTCTACGGACCTCAACAAATGGTGCTAACTGGGTCTGGATATTTTTCTCAAAGGCCACAAATATGCTGTTTGAATACTTGCTCAGTTTGCATTATTTTGGAGGTTTAAATTTCTGACACATATCCTTCTAATACCCTTAATTTATTTAGTGTGAACTGCTGTAATTTTAGCAACACAGTTACAACTACACTCACTTAGTAATTCTTTTTGTATCATATATGTTACTAAATTAAAACATTTTGGGCTAAAGAACAAGTTGTCTCCTTAGCAAGAAAATAATGCTTATAAAGTGCAGAGTGTCAATATAAGATTGTAACACTTTTTTTTTTTTTTACTAGATAAACTTACTGCTCACCACACTTTTGGTAGTAAATGTGTTACATCACCTAAATCTATCTCTTTAAAAGTCATTCATTCATTAATTTGTGAGGGGTTTTTTTGTTTCTTTCTGTGGCTAAATCATAGGGTTTGAGGCTGTTGAAAGAAGCTGGAATCAGCCGCATCAATGGGATTTGAGGGGGACACTAAGTCAAACCACACCCTTTCCTAAACAGGGGTCTGAATGGAAGGCTGAAAATGGAATTTTCCTTTGGGATGGGACTGGAAATTTCCATGACAGCTGGAAGTGGAATTCAGGCCTGAAATCCCGTGTTTTGCAATGGATGGGGATATTTCAGAATAATCTTTGACTATTAATCTGGAAAAGCTGACTTGACCTCAAAAACTTTAAAAAAAAAAATAGTAAGAGAAAGAAAAAGAAAGAAGGACTTTGGTGTTTAGGAACACCTCAATACAGTCCTTATTATGGTCAAGGAGCCATTAAAACTGTGGTGACAGAAGTTTCTCAGCTTTTTAAAGCTGCAGTTGAACAGACTGAACCTAAGAAAATGATCTGGAGTTCGATGGATGTTGACTCTGTCAACGAGAGTCTTCTTGCTGTATTCCTTACAAATTCTTGCTGTCTTTAGTCTTAGGCAACTGGAATTATTAAAACTGAAGAGAGCTGCTAAAATTAATTCAGGTTTACTGCAAAAGCCCTACTTTTTAAAGGAAGAAGCCCTGCTTTGAAGAGGCATTTATCACTGGATTTTTCACATTAAACTAATTTGCATGGTATCAGATCATGTATCGCAGGTATGTTAAGAATTGTCAAAGCATTCTTCGTGACCCTACCTGCCTTCTGTTTGTCGGCCCACAGGAGTCACTTCCAAAGGTTACAAAGAATTAAAAAGCCCTTCTTTTTGCCCTCCATACAATTGAGGCCACCTCCCCAAGGCCTGTTCAAACCCTGCTTATTTCTCAACAGCAAATGAGAAAGAGGAAGGCATAGTTTTAAGGCTAAAATAAAACAGACTTCTTCCAAAACAACACTGTAAAACGTTCTTTTTTTAAAACAAAAAGCAACATGATTAAGCTGAAAAGGATGCAAACACCAAGTGCAAGCCTCATTCTCCGTGTGATTTGCAATGGTCTCAGACTCAGAATGTTGTGAACTGTGAGTTGATTCCACCCGCCTCTCCTCATCCCATAGGAACCATCCACCCTGCTGCTAACCAAGTGATATCCAGAGCGCAGCCAGGCACTCTAAATTTAGCTGCCAGAGTTCCTGAACACTCCAAACATTTCGTAACAGCACCGAGCACACGCTCTGAGGGATCAGTGGGCAGCACATTGTGCTCAGAGCTTCCTTTTCTGGGCAGCACCGAGGAGCAGGGTGGCTCCTTCTGGGGGAATTGCCCCACAGAGAGCAGGGCCAGCAGGTTCCTCCTGCCTGGCTCAGCCACACCACCCACAGCGACAGTATGCTCCACGTTCCAGCTTAATGGGAATGGTTTTCCACCTTTCCCTCCCAGAAACAAATGTCAGCATGGCTGGGAGCCATCAGCTCTGTATTTAATATCAGAGCAAAACAATCCCGACTTGACCGTGGTGCCAAAAGTTGACAAAGAGTCCTGAGCGTGGAGTTCTACTCTATTTCATTTTAATTAGTGTCTTCTGCCACGAGACAAATGATGAAAAGCACACGGGGACTGCCAAGATGAATCAAGGACATCTGGTAACTTTAACATTTCAACACGAAACAGAGTAGGTATTACTCTCAGATACTCTTCTGTGCTGTTCGAAGCAGCTAAAAAATATATATAAAATTAACAAAAATTTTTTTAAAAGGCTGCCTAAATGCTTTTGAATCTCTTCTTAGACTGTTTTAATTGCTGTTTGTCAAATAACATGAAGATGATCTTGCATCTTGTTGAATTAAAGACATTATAATAATAGGAATTTTTAGAATTCAGATCATATTACACTAAGATTATCTGGATTATAGTTTCTAAGAAACTCCAACTGCCTCTGGATTCCTAGTGAAAAACAACTGATCGTGAAGTTAAAACTGCTTTGTGATACTTGCATTGATATACATCCTCCCGGGGCTTGTGACTCACTGATGATGCAGAACACACAAACATAAAAAAAATAAAAAAATCAAAATCCAGCGATGACATCGTCAGCTGCAACTGGGAGCTCTCTGCTCAAAAAGAACTGCAATGTTTCTTACCCTTCAGTGTTTCCTACCCTGCAATGTTTCTTACCCTTCAAACCCACCCGGCACCCCTAAATAAATGAGTGTTACATTGAAAATAAAGAAATGGTATAAAGAAAAATATTGCTGAGAGATAACCTTCCAGGAGAAGCGATGCGATTTTCTGTCACTGTCGGCTGTGAAAGACTAAGACTAACTGTGACAATCACATTTTTAACTCTCCAGGCTTTTACATATTCACAAGATTGCAATATGATCAGTCAATGCAGTTGCCGGAAATATTCTAAAATTAGTTTGGCCCTAAAATAATTCACCAAACAGAAGACAGATTTACAGGGGCACCTGACATGCAGAGGTAATTACTACAATGCAGAGAACAACAGGTTTCAGCAAGATACTGTCCTTGTTACAATACATAAAAATTTGAGGATCTTCTTGCATATGAGGCTCGTGATTTGGCCATTTTTCAAGGTATATCTGACATTAAGGATGTTGTTCCCTCCCATGTATACAAGCTATTTTAAATGTGTGCCAATTATACCTGTTCATTATTGGTATTTATGGACCTGATAGGTCTGAAAATAGCTTTCCAGCAGCTATGAATAAAACAAGCCAAAATGTCTTTCACAAATGAAAGACATTTATTAGACAGCAAGAGAATATTCACTACAGTTTGTCTTCCACTGATGGGTTATCTTGTAAGTTCTGGTTGGTGTAGCATCTTCAGCTTCTCATGAGCTCTCCTTTGCCAGAACATGGAGTGTGTAGATATTGTGCAATATGTAATTTATCGTAGGATCATGGAACGGTTTGGGTTGGAAGGGAGCTTAAAGATCATCTATTCCAACCCCTGCCATGGGCAGGGACATCTTCCACTGAATCTGGGTGTCAGAGCCCCATCCATCCTGGCCTTGGACACTCCAGGGATGGGGCAGCCACAGCTTCTCTGGGCAACCTCTGCCGGGGCCTCCCCACCCTCACAGCGAAGAATTACTTCCGAACACCTAAACTAAACCTACCCTCTTCCTTTCTCACGGCCAGTTCCCCTCACGCAAACCCGCTCCGATGTCAAACCCGCTCTCCGAGGCTGCTCCTGGCCCCGGCCCGGGCCGCGGCTCGGCGGGACGGCGGTGTCCCCTCACGGCGGGGTGAGCCCGGGCCGCCCCCCGCTGCCGCCCC
>VZTF01004195.1:1220401-1285240 GCA_013397755.1 Cnemophilus loriae | reverse complement strand
GGCGACCCTCAGCCGCCCGCCCCGCCGCCGCCGCCCCCGCCGCTGCCCTCGCTGCCCCGGCCGCTCTCGGAGTACATCACGGAGGAGGAGGTGGAGGGCGAGTGCCTGGACCTCTGCCTGCAGCAGCTCTACAAGTAGTGAGTGCCGGGCTGAGGGGAGCGGGGCAGGGCGCGGGGCTGAGAGACACCCTCATGTGGGGCTGAGGGCACCCTCCCGTGTGAGGCTGAGGGACTCCCCAGTGTGGGGCTAAGGGACTTCCCCTGGTGAGACTGAGGGACTCCCCAATGTGGGGCTGAGGGGACCCCCATAATGTGGGGCTGAGGGAGGGAAGCGAGGACACGGGAGATCCCCGAGGCGAAAGAGTTCAGGACTTTCGGTGGTGCTGAGCAGCCCGGGGTCACAGCGTCCTGCTCTGTGCGGCTGCCCCTGCCCCAAAGAATCCTCTGCTCTGTGCCCTCTGCTTGTCTCTGGCCGGGACAGGCGAAGGGAAGAGACAAGGCAGAGCCACGAGCATCCATCTGGAGAGCAGCTTGCTGGGGAGGGAGAGCGGTGGGGGAAATGTCTCACGCTCCGGTGCCAAAGCAGGAGCGAGGTTTGCCTGTGGTTGATCGTGCTGGGGCTTGAAATTGAAATGTTCCCCCTGTGAGGGTTTGTAAATGGGGAAAACCTCTGCCAAGAAGGGGAAAGAAGAAGGGGGCAAGGAAGGAGAGGCGGTCCACCCCCTTCACCCTTCCAAAAAACCACCGCACATGGAGAAAACCACACCATGTATTCACAGACCGGGGAGAAAAGAGGAGTAGAAAACCTTGGGAGAGAGCTATCCATAATCATGGGGATTTTTCTGCCGTCAGCTGGGGAAAGCCGGCTATACTCGGTTCTGTACGGAGGCAGTTTCCAGATCTGTGCTTTCTAAAGGCTGGTGCATAAAGAGGAAACAGATGGGATCTATTCCCAGTGTGGAAAGTCTGTGGACTGAAACCTAAAGATCAGTTACCAGTGCCTTGTATTGTCCTCAGCTCTGGCTTTGAAGGCTCGAAATAGAAACCGTTGTTAGTGGCGATTCTTTAGGAACCTTTTTAAACTGATGCCACAGGAGGAGACAAATGAAGCTGTGAAAATCTGCACAGCACACCGGGGAGCTTTTCTGCCATTGAGCCGGTAATTGTAATGAGAGGTGTTACTCAGTCGCAGAAATAAATAAATAAAGAGAGAAAAGAACCGGGTTTTACAACTGCATGGTCCGTTTCTATCCAGTTCTCATCTGCCCTCTGCGTTTGTGGACGATAGGGACAACACAATGATAGCTGCAGAGGACAAAGCTCTCCTATTCACACATGCTCACCCCGCCACCTTTGGAAAGTCTCTGGAATACAGCAGCACATTCATAGGATGTGGTAGAGAGCAGAGAGGCAAGTCCCTTCTACCTATTTAGGACGTGTTTTGTTGGGTTATTTTTAAACAGGCTTGAGAAATCCAGAGTCGCGTTAGCGGGAATAAAGTTTTAGACGTGGAGCAGATTATTTGAAAGCATTATTTGAAGAATACCTATGAAATGATTCTGAACTGGAATTCCTCCCCCACCTCTTCTCTCTTCTGCCTGTCCCCGTACCCCAGATTCCCCAGTTTCTGAAGCTCATATTCATGGCTGAAATTAATAAGCAACAACAACAACAACAACAAAAAAAGACATTTTGAGAGGATTCTTTTTATAGAGACAGCTCTTGCCAGGTTGTGGTTCTTTGGGTTTTTTCAGCCTTCAGTATAAATCTTTGGATGGCCACTGAATGAAGCATCCCCTGGCTTTGTTTGTGGTGAGATCAATGCAGGCTTCCTTCTCTAGGCAAAAACAAATGTCTGCCTCAAAATCAAAGGAGCAGGGGATCATGTTGTAAGAAAATAGTTTCCTAAAGGCTTAAATAAAACATTTAAAAATATTATAAGCCAAATCTAACAACTCCTAAGACAGAGCTAAACTGAAATAGCTTTTTCTTGGATGATGGTGGAATCTGAGGTAAGTGCAAATATGCAAAAGTATTCTTCAGGTAAGGTACTGTATTTTTAATTCACTTTCCAGTCATCAGAGAAACTTAAAAAGTGACGAGACTATAAAACAGGCAAAAGCAGAATGTTTTCACCCTTTGCAGGCAAAGGTTCAACTGGTCAGATGGTTCCAGAGGTGGGAAACTTCTTGCATATCAGTGAAGCTGCTCTTGTGCCAAAGAGTTATGACGGTATTAAAAAAAAAAACAACAAATAAAAAAGCACACGAAAACTCATGTAAAAGGGAATATTTCCTTGGTTTGTCACTAGCAGGAGAGACTCTATTCTGAAGGCATGTTTTCTGCAACTATATATTAGTCAAATGACTGGTTTGCATTCTATGTAGCATGAGGATAAAACCCATTGCTGTGAAAAATCCAACAGCTGTTTTTCAGCTATTTTAAGCACAGAGCTTTAGATCTTTTTTGAGGAAAGTAAGACCATCTCAGAAACGAGAACATGTTGCTAATCATGACAAAATATAATGGTTTTCTGCCCCTGTGTAGATCAGTATCAAAGAGTTCTTATTTATGAGATTTTCCTGCTATTTTCCAAAAGACTCATATTCCCCACTGAGGTTCCCAGTTCCTGGTTGTTTTTTTGTTTTTTTTTTCCTAGAGCCAACATATGCTTGGAAAATTAGATTAATGTAATCTTTATATCTGTCTAAATGCCACAAAATGGGCACTGTGTGTTTTCTTAGTGAGCCTCCACAGAATGAAACCCATCAATAGGAGGTGCATTAGCTGGAGAAAATAGTCTAAAAGGGATTGCCTCGGAACATTGGCTGATAACCACAAAATGAACTTTCAGGTTGTGTCTATATCATGTTATTCAAGAGAAAAAGATATCATTTACATAGTTTCTATGTAGAAACAAACATATCAAGGCCTTAAAATGTGAAATATGAGACCCCATCACTTGCTCCTGCTGAATCAGGGGCAGATTTCTGACTCATTTTAAAGGAAGAAGTTGCTAACTTGATGTAACAAAGTTACATATCATGCTCTGTTCTCTTCCTCTTCCTACTGATACTTTTATTAAATCTGATGCATTTAAAAAGCTGGTTCTTGACGAGACCTCTGAAAAACAAATCAGCAAAGTTGTGCTTGCCAAGAGAGGACACAGCCAAACTCTTACAAGCTGTGTCACCAGGAAGAACAAATTTGTCTTGCTGCTACACATTTTTTTTCCTGTGCAAATGAAATATTTTGAAAAATTCAACTGCATATTCTTCTTGCTTTTCTTTTTCTCTTTTTTTTTCCCCCCAAGCTTTGATGGGAATAGGTATCATTGGTATAATTTCTAAGTTCAGGTTTATTTTCAATGATTTTGACGGTACAACAGTTTTGCCT
Organism: Cnemophilus loriae; assembly: GCA_013397755.1. Taxonomy (NCBI): domain Eukaryota; kingdom Metazoa; phylum Chordata; class Aves; order Passeriformes; family Corvidae; genus Cnemophilus; species Cnemophilus loriae. The sequence goes on along the minus strand of VZTF01004195.1, from coordinate 1,281,845 downwards.
TCAAATGTTCATTTAGGAATTCAAATTCCAACAAGCTTAGGAAGTAGCCTTGCTTCTCCAGTGTTGAGTTTGCAAAAGATGGTAAGTAAAATAAAACTAAAATTTATGGTTATGTCATCTTAAGTGCTGAACTGACTCCTTGATGACAACGTAATTATTTTAAGGATTGCAAAGTCTTGCTTTGACTCGGAACATGAAAATAAAAAACTTCTAAGTGCTGCCCTTTTACATTTCTTCACAGAACACTGTGCAACATTCACAGAGAATACCTTAGATTCCAATAAAATGCAGTATTTGAAGTGTTTTTTTAATTGATCCTTTCTTTCTCTTAAAGAGAGAAAATATTTTTTGCTTATGGATTTCCCACAGTCTCACTATTAAAAATCAAGAAAGGCAATGTAGGCTCACCCTTTTAACACTGGAGTTCTGTAAAATGTGGGCACTAAATGAGAACTGAGGTTTTGCCCCTCAACTTGCAGTTTTAAGCTAAAGAAGACCTTCTCATGGTAATTTTCCATGAGCAGAAATCCTTTTTTTAATAAAGCAAACTCTTGAAAACTGCTCTTTCTGCTGTCTCCGTCTCTGTGGAGTGGAGACGTGGAATTCTCTCCCTTTAAAAAGCAGATGTAGATGTTTTTAACTTGCTCTCTAAACACTTATCACATGGAAGCTGGCCCTGTTGTCACTTTAAGTTGAAATTCATATATGATGCTGGGTTGGCTTTCTTAGCATCATATTAAATAGTCTGTGATGTTTTACTCCTTCGTAATCTGTCTTTTATAATCAATTCTATTGATTGCAATCTCAAAGCCCTTTTAAGAAATATAATTAACTACTTGCCATGTCTAATATTAATCACAAGGACCAACAAAAAAGTCGCTGCATCCTTTTTAACTTGGTGTTTTTTCCATCATCTTTTGTGAGGTTTTACAATAGAAATGATAACGTTGGCCTGTGCCCACAATGAATGACAGGAGGAGATATTGGCTGCACCTGGCTGGGGCTTTTTCTATGGTTAATGAGATTGGATGGAGAACATTCAATTTAGACTCCATATTAGGAATATTTAGACTCCATATTAGGAATATTTAGACTCCATATTAGGAATATTTAGTCTAATCTAGGTTTGGATTAGATATCAGGAAGAAATTGTTCCCTGTGAGGGAGGTGAGGCCCTGGCACAGGCTGCCCAGAGAAGCTGTGGCTGCCCCATCCCTGGGAGTGCCCAAGGCCAGGTTGGACGGGGTTTGGAGCAGCCTGGGACAGTGGGAGGGGGCCTGCCCACGACAGGGGTGGCACTGGATGAGCTTTAAGGCCACTTCCAACCCAAACCAGTCTGGGATTTCCCATTCCCAGGTTGTAGCTGGGTTAACATCTCACAGGAGCCCCTCCAAGATTAGGAATCCCTTCCAGGGGTGGTTGTTGAGCTGGCTGGGTATGGCTGAGGATGCTGACATCACACCCAAGGGATTTTGGTGCTAGAAATCCTGGTGTTTCTCTGTAAAGAAATCCTAAATCATCCACAGGAGTGTGTGCAGAAAGTCAAGAGCTTCAATATTGCTGGTAGTGCCTTGTCACTCTCGAGAAGAACCCACCTTCTGGATGCTGGTGATGTCATGGCACACACATTTCACCCTCTTTAGCCTGGAAATCATGATAATCTACAAATAGGTGGTGTTTAGAAATAAACATTTTCAAAACACAACTAATTCTCTACACATTGAGGAATTCTTGTTGTTTCTAAGGCATATTGAGCTCACGCTCCCACGCTTTTAAAAATACTGAAGGAAATCAAATATTTTGATACTCATTTAGAAAAAAAAAGACTATCAGCTCAAATGAGCTGTGTAAATTGCAGATTTGCATTTTGTAATGGTTAACATACAAGGGGACATTTCAAAACTTCCTACTTTATGATTAAAAGGATGCTGAGATTTTCAAGCACGAGGGTGACTATGCTTGGAAGTTGCTTCATATAGCATTAAAAAAATCATCCTTAGTGAACAGATTATGGAAATATATTCATTCCAGTGCTTTTATTTCAATGAACGTTGCTGGTAGTACAACACATTAAAGGGAATTAATGTTGTTAGGAGCTTTTCACACCAAGATTTTTTTGACCCAAGAGCAATTTGCACAGATTCTTCTCCTCCTAAGTGAGGCTGTTTGCTTTTGAGTACAAACTGACTGAAGAATTAGATCTGTGCTAACACATTCTTTTTTTGGACCTTATACAACCCCTCTTGCAATTAAAATCTTATTGGCCATCGTGTGGAACTACTTTTGACTCTACCTTTTGGATGTGATGAGCTTCATTCCTCTGGAGAATTTGTTTGGTAATTCTTTTTTGCACAAATCACTCTGCATAGAACATTTTTATCCTTAAAATCCCTCACTGTAATTGCCTTCAACAGTGGCAGAGTATTTCTCCACCCGTTCTTTGAAGAACTTGGTTGTGGTTCTTTTCATAGAAAGTTAAAATTTTAGTTTGCTTTGCATTATGTGAGCAGGAGTTTCAGTGCCTTGGCTGCCGTGTCAGTGATGTTTGCTCTCACTCATTTTTGTTATCTAAATTGCTTACATGATCACATTAAAAGCAAAAGCAACAGGGCATGCAGTACACAGATAATGAGAATACTATTTATTACTATATTTGATACTCTGAAATGTTCTCTGGCTGTTCCACACCATTTTCTTTCTTCCCATTGTTTGGTGCCTGCTCTTTTTGGGTTTGTTTTCTCCTCGCTGTCTAGGAAAGACATGTGAGAAATGGGATGAAATGAAGTTAGCAGTTTAAAACATTAGATGTTCCTTGAAGCATGCTGCAAGACTGTCTTATGCAATGCAATCACAATTATGTAATGCAAATGAGTATAAAAATAAATTATCCTGGACAATATGTGTGTGTGACATGTTAGGAACCCATGACACTACTAAATGGCCGTTGCTACAAGTTGTACTTTAGGGCCTTCTGTTTGGGTTGGCTGAAATCTCAATTACTAACCAAATATTCCAGATTTTTGTTGTTATAACACACTGGTGATTAGATAAAATGATTGCAGAGCGTGGACTTGCTTTACAGAAACATTTCTGCCGTGCCTTTGTATTTCATTAAGAAGAAACAACATTACCCGCCTTTAATAAGACATTTTATAAAGAAGTAATCATCAGAGCCATAAATTAGGAGTGCGTGGGAAATAGCTGCCCTTGGGTACTTCTATAATTAATACAGAAGTTAAACAAGTTAACCAGATTGCAGGATTACCTCAGTTTATGTTTATATTGGATGGAAAACAGCTGAGGGCAAGTAATGATTGAGTAACTGAAGCAGCATTTGAAGCCGTGGTGCTGCTCACAGCTCTGAACTCTCGGTGCACTCTGAAGCTGGATGGGTTTCGGTGGCGGAGCAGGGTTACAAAGTGGGCTGCTAAACTTTGATCACGGGAAAATGGGCTTGGACGCACGCAAACCTGAAGTGGGAAACTGTAATTACAAGAAAAGGAATATTTGATTAATTGGGTAAAATTGTGGGCAGCTCCTTAATGTTCTCAGAGGATAAGATTTTGAAGCTATTTTTGCTGGCCTTTGATGATCCAGTAAAGCCTGTTAAATTGTACCTAACAATTTCCCAAGTTTAGTTTCTGCTGCTCTTCATTTACAGTAAAGAATTTGAGTACTTTCTCCCGTTTGAGAATATGATTTTTTCATAGGCTCTGTACTTCCATCACGGTGTACCTAAAAATAGAAGCGGCATGTAAAAATAGGCCCTTGGCATTTTAACTTCTTGGCACTGTCTCGAGGGCCGTTCCTTTCACCTCAGGCTGTGACCTTCTTACTGAGGTTCAGAGAGCTGAAATGAACGTGGTGAGTTGTTCCTCGTTAGTGTTACAAACACAGTGCTCTGCATGTTAGATTAATTAGCTGCCAGAGTTCCTTTCAGTCCTAACTCGAAGTTCTGCAAAGCTGAAGCCCCCACGCTCTAGCTGAGAATTCAGCAAATGTGTTTTCTTTTTCTCAACAAAATCAATATTGAAAATAAGGTATTTGCTTTGTTAGTTTGTAATAGATCACCTGAAAATCCAGGGAAACATTCAGTTCCTATTGGAACATCTGGGTCCAGCTGACAACAGTGACGAATTATCTAAAATTCCAACCTGCATAAAAAGTAGGAATTTAATGAGTTATAAACTAAAGGTACACACTTATACACAGCATGACATATTTTAAACTAAGGCTTTTGCAAGCTTTTCCTATAAGTGATGTCATTCTGTTTGTCTTCTCATTGTTGTGTTTCAGGCAAATATGGTTGAATACATGTATTTATTTATAAAGGTCTCTGTCTAAAACAAGTTTATGCTCTCAGCTCTCTTATTACCACTTTCTTCTGAAAAGCTGGGTAAAAACCTAAATGTTTGGTAATGAGAAGTCAGAAGCTCAGTATTTCTGGGGATTAGAGGAACACTCCTGTTTGGGACAGACACTTTGTGCTTGCAGAGCTTGGGGATGTTGGGTTGTTCTTAGTTCTGCTTTCTCACTGGAGTTTGCTCCTGAGAGAGTGAGGGATCTACCTGGTGTGACATGACCTTAACCTCTCCTCTTCTTGGCACTACAAAAAAATCAGATTTTAAAATACACAAAGTACCAGATTTTAGCAGAAAATTGATCCTAACCTGAAGTGAATTGTTGGCGAAAGCGCCTGCAGTAGAAACGAGCATTGATAAAACAGAAGTGTGAGCTTTTAACCTTTTACCTTAGTGGTACAAACCGTGTAAATCAATGGAAATAATTGTCTTCTATATAAACAGAGAGTGAGAGTCATCACTGTGTAAAACTGGTGCAGTTCCCACTGGGGTGAGTGGGGAAAGCAGCTGCAGGTTCTGGGGATGTGTGTCCAGGCTGGAGAGGAGCTGTGCCTGCATTAAGTGACTGCTCCTCTTCCCCAGTGCATTGTTCTGAGAGCCAACCTGAAATGCTTTAAACTTTCCTCATTGCTGTCAACCTCTCTCAGTTTGGCTGGTTAGGAACGACCCAAATGATCACACAGAATGCTTCAAATCTCACTAATTACATTGTATACTAATTTTAGAGAAGTGTTTTTGGCTTTTAGATACTTTTGGTTTCGCACCCCACAATTCACATTCACTTTGTTTTCCTAAGTGCTGATGCTGTCCATGACATACAATAATATCATCTCTAAAAACAGGAGCCAAGCCACAAAGTTCTAAATCTGGCTCTGGGGATTAGAGAAAAAAGAGTTTATCCTACAAAATTACTAAATATCCTAAAAATATTTCTCTCCTCCCCCAAATTTTACAAACTCTTCCTGTGTCTTGGGAGATGCAAGTAAAAAGTTTTGTCAACAGGGAATATATAGTATAGAATACTGTAAATCTGAAAAATACTTCTTAAATTCATCCTAGCTGATTGAAAATTTAATGCAGAAAGCAATGAACTCTAGATATTTAGATTACCATTCTTAAAAAAAGCTCTTCTTCCATTTCTGTTAATGTAATTCTATATTAAATAGCTTTACGAAACCAATTACAAGAGAAATGTTTTATATATTACAAAATATATGATTTACTTAATAAAAAGCTAGTTTTGCCTTAAGATATTAAAAACTATTCAATTTAGTTTATTGTCCTCTGAAAACTGATGAAGTTGTGCAATTCCTGTTTCCATGCTCTGTCTGTGCATCTTAACAGGAATAAAACCCTAAAATATTAAATCTGGAATTTAGACCTTTTGGGGTGGGTATTATTTTTTATTTTTCTGAAAGAGAGATAACAAAGAACACCTGTTGAGGATGTACAGAAAGAAGGAAAGCACTTTGAGGAAGTCTGCTTCATGTTTGTGAAGAGATGAAACCCACCTCATCAAGGCAGTGTGAAATAATAAAACAGAAAGAGGAAGAAAAAGTTAAACAATACCACAAACCTAAGTGACCCACCCATTCATTCCTTCAAGAATCATTGTCAGTCTGTGAAAGGAGTTTGCAAAATAGAGAAACTCCTCAATTTTTTTATCCTGGCCTAGTTCCTGAGCTGGAGTTGGTTACACAGGACTGGGTTTGTACTTTGACATCACGGCGAGGTATCGGGGCTGTGCTGTTACTTTAATTTAGGGAGGATCTGGTGCTTTCTCATGCTCTTGCCTTCATGTGGGTTTGCTATTAATATCCTGCTACCAGCTCCAGATGCTTTTCAGGGAGCTGTTTCAGGCTGCACACAAAGGTTTTTTGGGAAGACTGATGAAATAATTCGACTGTCTCCTTTCGGTGGTGTATGAGGTATGACAGTGTTCTTTTTGCCTGTGGCTGTCTGGCAGACAGAACAGAAAACATTCAGAGGTGTTAAACCCTGATAGTGATCCTGGTAGCAACAATAAACCTGGGAAGTTCCAGGAAAATGCCAGGCTCCACAGTGTGTGTGGAGGTTAATCCGCATTTTTTGCATGTCAAGGACTTCCAAGTTATGTCAAAGGAAGTCTGGGCTAAATAAAAAGGCACAGGATATGACCCTCAAAAACTGCTGCTTTGAAATCCAAGAATAAACTAACACATCCTCCAGTTTCATAAACCGTTATGTCTCAGAACTGAGTTAATTAATTTACTCTATATTTATCCTTTATTTTAAGGAAGATGGTTTGTTTTACTTCTCTAGGAAAAAGGAAGGATAAATACATCAAGCAGAGCAGGAGGTTGGAAAAATTTATAGGGGGGAAAAAAAAGAAAAGAGCAAGTCACTTTTGGTTTAAAAGAAAACATTCAAAAATTCTTCTCCACTTAAGAAAATCCTTTTCATTCTTGATCTTTTCTCCCCACCCTCTGCCCGTTCCATGACAAAGTTTTCATTTCTGTAGTTATAAATTAAATGCTAATTATATTGTGCTCCTGCTACAAATACAAATCCAGTTGGGAGTCTTGTTTGACAATTGCTTTCCTTGTGCCTCTAGAAAAGTCCCATATAAAAATGGCATTTAAAAAAGCCATAAAAATTCCTAAAACAGGAATATGCAAAAGAAAAGGTGAATCAGAAAGTGCTGCCAAACCAAGTAATCATTGTATCACAACTTAGCTCAAAATTATACAACTGATGTAAATTTAAAATAATTGAGAAGAAACTGTGGTGTTGGGTTTGCTTCTGAAAAATGTACTTGGAAACATTTTAGACTTTTAGTCTGCAATGAAGGAGCTTGGAAACTTTCCTTAAGAAAGGAACAATCTGAAATTTCAGTGGCGTTGTTTTCCAACAGACATAGCAGTCACCAATTAACACTTCAAGAAGAAAGGGGCAGAATGAGAAAGCGTAACAGACACAGTGTCAATCGAAAATAATTGTAAAAATAAAATTGGGAGAGTAATTCGACCTGAAACATTGGATCAGCTCAAACAATTAAAAGGAATTGCCAGGATGATCACTTCAGTTACCTTCTCTAAACGGGCTGTGGTTAAACCTCTCAGTAAAACACTGATTGCACCTAATCACCCAATCCGTTCCAGTTAGAGGCTGGACAGCAGAAATCAATACAAACCACAGCACTTCTCCCTCTGCACGGTGAAAAATTGGATATTCTGTTTGATTCCTCGGGGAAAACTGCACCTTTTCCCCAGCCATACTCCCTTATTTATCCCATGATGTAGCTGTAGTGCAACAGCTGAAATACCATAACTATGGATTTATAGAACTGTCATCTTTCTCAAGTTTCCCCATTTTCTTTGGCCAGCGTTAAATGCTTCATCCATGACAAAGGAAGTCTGACAAGGTAAAGAGATGGTCCAAATTGTCTTGTTCATCCAATGTTTCTGTGGTCTAACCAGCTATAGATGCTTTTATGTTTCCAGGAGTAGCTTGAAAAGAGAAATCTATCATTCTCTACCAGTCCCTGTTGTTGTTTTATACACAGGAAATAAGAATTTCTCATATTTTAGAAATCTCATAACAAACAGAAGGACACTGACATGGCAAGTTACCCCTGAATGTGGTGCTGATGAATTTACACCAATCTGGATGGGATTGGTAATGAGTAGATATGTTCTTTCTGATATCTTAGAGAAACTGGTAGTTATTAGGTTTATTCTTCCTCTTTTATAAAGGATCTGATTCTCTGCTTCTTGCTGGCAGAATTGAAGTGTGGAGTGAGGTGTTGACTTAATATCAAAATAAGGAATTTGCAGTATGAAATATATTTATATAGTATAGACACTATATAGTATAGTATATTAAGTATATTTGTAACTCCCACAATTCCATGTTCCAGCCCACATGCTTGGATATCCTGTAAAAGAAAACATTCCACAAGCATTATTCTGCTCCACAGATTCATCTGTTCTCTTCCACCTCCTGGATCCAAAGATAGTTTACACATCTCTGTTGTGTGAACACAGCCAATTGTATGAGGATGATGCCTCTCTCTGTATTTGCTTGCAAAGGTTCATTATTCATTTATTGTAACCATAATCTGACAAAACCAAAAATATGTGCATGATAAGGCAGTATTTTTAAGACAGATACAAGGCTGATTAATTTTACTGTCATTTTTACTGCTGCTTTCTGTGTGTAGTTACAAAACCATTGTAGTACTGTCTGTGAAAAGAGGAGAGACTACTACTGTGAGTATGAGTAGCAAATACAAGCTGCCAGTCTCACTTAGAGCAAGGGGAAGTGACATGATGAGGAAATTTTACACTGAAGTGTCTAAAATTGTTGCCCTCATCATAACGCTGGTGGGAACAACAAACCTGGAAAGTTCCCGAAAAACGGCAGTGTCAACAAAGCACTTTGGGAAGTGTTGCCCTTGATATCAGGCTTGAAAATACAGTTCTGATTATTTTATCTCTGCAAAATATTGGCCATGGTGTTCAATAATAGGAAAAAAAGTGCACAAATGCACAGCCCAGCTCCTGTCTGTAACAGCTTTTATCTGTAGCCAACGAGCTTGCCCATGAGCCACCAGTAAGATCAAACGAGCTTTCTTAGTTAAAAATAACCTGAATGTAAGCTTATTAAAAACATAGAATTGGTTAAATGATGTGTTAGTGTGTGTATGTGCAAGGTCTTGTGGTGGGTTTTTTGTTCTGAATTAAGAATGAAGGAGAATTGTGACATTTTCCTCTCCATCGTGTCTCAGAGAACGCCACAGGAACTGAAATAAGCTGTCCATGCTCTAAGGTGATTTAGAGTAAAAGTGAGGGAGTGAGGAGTCGGAGGTGATGGCTTGGTCAGGATTTAGGTCTTACCACCTGCAAGGAACAGACTTCTCCCAATAAAGTATATGAGGCACCTTGTGGAATGTCCATTTAGGTAAAAAACTGTGATTATATGTGAGACTCTAAACCCATTTACTGTGCTCTTCACCAGATTTGCTCCTGTGATAACTCTAAGCTGTCATCTCCCTGTTTCTGAAAAACGCCTGAACCTGAAGAATCCAATCTGGCTGGCACATAATCCTAAATGGCCACATTGGATATGGATTCTGCCTATCAGTTCTCTCCCTGTTTGTCTGCATAAGTTTCATTCAAGCCCTATTGATCACAATTAAGGGTTGAAATTAGAAATTGACTTTCATTAGCTCAAGGCAAATTAATCTCAAGGCACTGGAGGAGGTTGTACTCACATTCTGTTAGTGAAGTTGACAGTCAGGTTCAGCTGGAATCCAAAAGTGCGGTGGGAAGGCTGTATCCCAATATCTTAATGTGACAGCTACCAAGGGAATTACTTTCAGAAGCAGAAGAAGAAAAACTGGAAACACTGAGGGGGTGGATGCAGACAGATATGACAGGATTCTAAGAACCTGGGATTCCTGACAGCGTAGGCCTTCAGAGCCCACCCACTGAGCTTTGGCAGGTAATAATCTAGGAAATTATAATACACTTATTTTAAGAGAATCCGTTGAGATGTTTGATCCGAGATCTTCATTACACGTACAGCGAGGCTTTGCTGCTGGAGCTCTGTTATTTTCCCACTTATATTGAAGGCAAGAAGAGATTTCAGAATGGATTTCGTAATGGTGTAGCATCCAGTGAAGGGAGCACAAGTCTGGCCACATTCTGCAGAACCTATCATCGTGATATTCCTGTAGGAGAAAAATGTTCAGTTAACTTAGATGTGCTGCTCCTGAATGGAGCTGGCTGGGATCCTCGTGCTCTGTGTGTGGGTAATGATATTGCAAAAACCTGGCACGGGGAGGAATCATTGCAACTAAAGAGCTGAGATTTAACCCCCCCAGCTGCAGGGTTTCTCCAGAAGCTCCTCATTTCAACAGAGCAGCCCTGTGCAAATGATGGGAAGGAAATGTTTACAAACAGTGGAATTCGTGTTGTACTGCTCGGCTCATTCCTCTGACACAAAGCCACCGGACAGCTTTGTCTTGCAGCTCACCAGATTAAGCACAGGGGCTGGATCTGTGTGCTCCTACAAAAGCCTCCCACCTTCCCTCACTCCCAGCCCCCTGAATATATTCTGAATCTGGAATATAAAGCAGTGTGTATGTAATTGGGGAAAGAAATGGAATATATTTCCTGGTGACAGGGGAGTTCAGGCTCTGGTGGGACAAATGGCAGAGCCTTTAATGAGCTTCACGGTGCAAGATTTAGTGGCATCGTGGAGGAATTCCTGTCAGCGTGGGGCTCTGATAGGACTTATCAAAGAGTACATGCTACTTATCTATCTTAGGCAGAGAACTCTAACTCTCTTTAACTGTCAGCACATCTATAATCCTTCCAAGTCTGGAATTGTTGATAGAGTGCCAAATGTCTTGGGTTACGGATTGCCAGAAAGAGGGAGATCTGTGTTTGTAATCTCAAACAAAGCAAATGTAGCTGTTTAATGAAATTCTGCTGAGCTTTTAATATGGCATAGTATAAGCATGGTTTGTTGGGGGTTTTTTCAGTATTGTTTTGGAGATAAAACAGAGGGATTGGGATATAGAGAGATTTGGGGATTATAGCTACCTATCTACAGATAGATAGCACAGGCAAACCCAGCCATTTATGTTGTTATTTTTGCATGATGGAAGTCTTAATATACACACTGGAATGTTCTGGTCAATTAGTACCTTTGTGGCATTATGAACATGGTGTTAAAGGACACTGGAGATGAGACAATGTTGTAGCATTCAGCAATGAAAAAATAACATCAAATAGGACAAAACAGCCTCGTGCTGAATGGTGTAATCAGCAAGGAGGCTATTTTAATTCTAACTCTCCATGAATCAACATCTGTCTGCTTGCTGGTTTATCTTTAAAGGCATACGCACACAGACGTGCATGCACAGGCTCTGGAAATAAATATATTTTAATTTAGGGCTGATTGAGCCTGTGGTTTCGCTCTTGAAACCCAAGTCCCATGCTAAATCTCAGCACAATTTCTGACAGCTGCAGTACCAGGGTTTAGCTCAGGGTTTCTGCTCCCCTTCCCCAGCCAGTGCCCATCTAAAATTTCACACCACTGGCACTTCTGCTGGTGATTTACGTGGTAGTGACAGTGGCACACGAAGAACCACAACGATGTCACCAATTCCTGTCATCTCAGTTCCTTGCCAAGTGAGTAGAAGCTCATCACTTTCAGTTCTCTTGATGCGGCTCCCATTAACTTTGGAGACTTTTATTGTGAGGAGCAGTGTACCTTCTGCCCTTATCCTGCTGGAAGGTATGGCTGTTAACAAGAATAATTAAAGCAGATGAGTAATTCTTGTTCCCTGATCAAAACAGAAAAACAAAACAAAAGGGTTATCAAGCATTGGCACAGGCTGCCCAGGGAAGTGGCTGAGTCACTGCCCCTGGAGGGATTTGAAAGCCATGTGGATGTGACACTTGGGGACATGGGTTAGTGGTGGCCTTGACAGTTCTGGGGAACAGTTGGACTCAATCCTTAAAGTCTTTTCCAACCTAAATGATTCTATTTCTTTTTTTTCCCCTTCATCCTTAACAAAGCCCTTGGGCGAACAGCTCCTACAAGCCTACATTTTTCTTCATTTCCTTTTCAACTCAAGGGTAATAGCAGTTCAATCTAGTAAAATAAATGTTGATTGATGGAGTTTATTCATCATGCCAGGCTAATGAGGCATCATAAATATATTTGTGAATGTGTAAAATCCATTGGGGGCAATGGCTTCAGTTGGATAAAAGATACAAAGTCTTCTCGTTTCACTTGTCTTGGAGGGAGGAACCAGCTGAGCGTGTCACTGTTGATTCCGATTTTTTCAACCTTCACTGGTGCAAATAGGTTCTTTTTCAAAATTCTCCAGAGGAGGAACACGACAAAGCAAGCCTGTCTGCTTTTTGAGTTTATCCCCAGAGATGCAATCAAACAGCAGAGTCAGATCCTGAATTTCAAGAAGGAAAATACATGAACACCTCTATTTTTCTTCTGCTGACATATTTTGTTTACTGAGTCATGGCTGACAGGACTTTTGTGGCTCATCAGTGCCCGTGTTTCATTAACTCATGTTTGATACAGAACTGGTTTCTGTTCTATAGGAAAAGATATTGATAGTAAACCAGGGATCTTGACCTAAAAAAATCTGAAAATCTGCAGCTAATGGTTAGAAAATGTCTGCCCGTGTTCAGAAATGTTTCTCATAATACAGGAAATTACAAAGGCAATTGGAAGGCTGGAATTCCTTTCACATGGGCTGCTCGTTTGCATCTTAATGAGATACTTTCTCATTAGTCCAAGAAATGCAGGTCAAAGAACCCAGGCAAAATCTGATAATTTTGCTTCTCTGTACCCCTGTTCATCTCAGGAAATTTGGTTTGAGTGAGTGAATATGGACTGTGTGTTAATTATCAATCTTATTTGTGCAGAGAGGAGCAAATTAACCTTTCCTTGCAAAAATACCTCACCACGGTGTCCATGCCTTAAATCAGTGAAAGGTTTGTTATTTGTGTTGATATCTCACCATGTTTTGCAAAGTTCAAGAGAATAATATTTCAATATCGTATTCCTTTGGGGATGATGATTGTGCTAGTTAAAATTTCCTGTAAATTGAAATGTTACTTTTAAGGTCATTATTCTTCATGCATAAGAATGGAAAGAACATGATGCATTTGTAATGGAACAGAGCATTGCTGTGGAAAATGTCAGGGTAAATTGTTCCTCTCGTGTATACAGAGGTTCTGATGTCAAAGGTAAATGTTCTGCTATTAAATGGAATTTCTTTAGCTATAGAAAATGTTCTCAGACTAAGGCATTGTCTTCTGAAGATCAGCTTGTCTGATTTGGGACTCAGCTCTGAGAGCCTGACACTCGCATTTATCATGAGCAGCAAAGCCAGAGCAAGCGGCAACATCCTGACTTGCCAGAGGAAATTTTCTTCCTGTCCTTCTTCTTCCATTCAGGTTTTTAATGACCCTTCTGTCCTGGCAGAAGTGTGCAGGTGTCCTCCTGACCCAGGCTTAGAACAACCAACTCCATGCAATAAACAGAAGGTGAGGGCTTTTCTACTGGATTTTAAGGTAGTTCAGGTGATCATTTTCCATTGGCAGAAACTGCAACTATATCTGAGTGGTTTGACCTTAATTTTCCTGGGATGTGACCATGGAACTGAGACACTTACACAGAACTGTGCTAAGTTCTGTGCTGACTGCCCTAGCTTGGCTTTGCCACCACAAATGGGCTGCATCCCATAACATCCCTGACTGGAAAAGGCCCATGGCATTCCCACCCCTGTTCCTGAGAGCTGGAGCCTGAACATGAATTATTGGTCTGCGTGAAGCACAGATTAAACCAGCAATTCACATGATGGGATGAGCACAGAGGAGGGAAACTGCTTTTTTAGGCTCTGAAAATGTTCTCAAGACTTAGGTAAATCTTTGTCAGTCTGTCAAGTTTATCCATCAGCTCCTTGATCCTAAAACTTGTTTCTGCCAAATTCCAATTAGCATTTTTTGAGGGGGAAGGTTGAATTTTGGCTTTGCCTTGAGAAGGTATGCAAGAGCACACAGCATATCCAGTATATTTACTTTTTGAACAATATAAACTCTTAGTTCTTCCTCCAAGAGCAGATGTTCTATTCCTTTCATGGGTTTTTGTTGCCTTCTGTGTACTTTTTCTTGTTCGTCTGTGCTGGGAAGTTGTAAGGAGAGAATCTGGACTGAGATCCCAGTCAGAGACAACATACACACAGGGTTTATAAAGCAGGATAACAACATCCCTGCTTCCAGTAACTACCACCACTCTATTGGCTTTATTTTCCTTTAGTGAAGAGTAAACTGCCTTTTTAATAGACCTATTCATTATAACTTAGAAGAATGCTTCTCCCAAGAGGCAATAGTCTGTTCAGAGCCCACTATTTTGTGTGTGAATTTAGGATGGAGATTTCTTCCCCTCATGCATCCCTTTATAGTAATCTACAGCATGATTTTCCTGCCACTTTGTCACCCTCACCCAACAGCACGACGTTGTTGCCACTAAGTTTATTCAACCCTGAGTAAATATTATATTAAAATATGTCACTTAAGAGAAGGCGTGTATAGCACTGTTTAACTTTTAAATGCTTAACAGATCAAAATAATGAAAATAAATTGCTCCTGAGTTAAGTATAGGAGGAGGCCCATGAATTTTAAACAACTGGCCTCAATTATCCTTCCTCCTGTGGTGCTTCCATTCAGATAAGCCTGCAGTAAAGCACTTGGCCTAAAGATGTTCATATGCTGTGGTCTCTCCATGGAAACAGTCTTAAACCAGAGAAAACAATTCCATTTTTAAAAAGGCTGAATCTCCTTTCCAGTTGGCTCCTAAAATAACTTTGAGCTCAGCCTCACACGTGCTGACTGCAAGTTAACTCAGCAGAGGCTGAGAGATGTTGTTAGAACCATTTTAAGGAGAAAGTTGGGGACACTGCTGTGACAATCGCTTCAGCTGCCAGTGTGGCTTTAAAGAATGATCTGTTCCTTCACCACTGCATTTTAATGTGGCGGCCCTTTTGGAAAGCTGAGGATTATGAGCTTTCTTAAACCCATATTGTGGAATCCTGTCACCAGTTAACCACTTGCATTCTTTTCCAGAGGCAGAAATTACAGTTCAGGTTCTTTCTTTGAGCTCTTTCAGCAGCTGAAGGTGAATGACCTTGTTTGTACTTCCCTGTTCTTTGCAGACAAACCCAAATTTTCTCAAGCACTTGGAAAGGGAAAGAATCACCATTTTGGTTTAGTCATAATGAGCCTGAATATTAAGCCCAACAGAGAGTTTCAGTATCTATTAAATTAAATATGTATTATAATTTCCCTTGGAACTGAATACTGATTCATTTTGCATTATTCTCCCC
Source organism: Cnemophilus loriae (assembly GCA_013397755.1). Taxonomy (NCBI): domain Eukaryota; kingdom Metazoa; phylum Chordata; class Aves; order Passeriformes; family Corvidae; genus Cnemophilus; species Cnemophilus loriae. The sequence continues at coordinate 1,266,578 of VZTF01004195.1, read as the reverse complement.
TCCATAGGTCTTGCACAGTAAATTTGCCTTAAGAGAAGGTTGTATTTAGGAAAACATCCCAAATTATTCTGACCATATGTCAGGGATACCCAGCAAAGTGTCTTTTACGGACATGACAGCTTGATCCAAAAGGCATAAAAAAGTCATTCTTGTTTTGGTGATTTTGGGGAGTGAGAGCTGTTGTGAACAACCTGGCTATTTTAGCAATACACTCGTGGCACACAAAGCCCCCACTGTTCACAGGGTTGGGAACTGGGACAAAAAGATAAGTCAAGACTTTCCTGACTGGATGCCAAATCCTTTGTGAACTGTCTGAAATGCCCAGATTATGTTGATTCCTTATCACCAGGAGAAACAGCAAAGCTGTACAATTGCTTCACTCACGTTGCCAGGACATGACATCCTTTAGGTAAATTATATCTCGTTTTGGAATCCACATTATTTTTATCCTAATTTTCAAGGTTCTATCTTATTTTAGTCAATTTGTTTCCTCTTTGTTGATGGCCTGTGCCGTGCCAGCTTCCTGCAGGCTGATGTTCCCTGGTGCAGCCATCAGCCTGTTCACCTTTCAGACCCTCTGTGCCCATTATATCCTCTCTGATCTTGGATGATTCTGTTTTCCTCTCATCCTTTAGCTTTCTTCAAGATTAATGTTTCCATCAGCCTTCCACTGCTGACTCATTCCTGATCTCCTCAGTGACCTGCTCCCACAAACTGCAATATGTCAACCTATGAAAATAATTTACTTGTGAGAGAGAATGACCAGGAAAATATATGGATAATTAGAAAATCTTATCATTTCTCTTGCTGTTCTGTGCCTGTCAGGTGTCCTCCCCATAAAGCTTAAAGCTACACCCTATTTTTACCTGTATTACTGCACATATCCAGCCATGGGCCTACAGAACTGAGGCTTCATTTGCTCTTCTTTTGGAGATTATCATCCTTTGCTCAGAAGCTGCACAGCTCCTTTCCTTCCTGACAATTCTGGACATTTTTCAAGTGTTTCTCATCCAAGAGTTTTCAAACTCATCATTCATCTCCATGACTATCCCTACTCACATGGATTAAATTTTGCCTTGAGTTATGTCTTAGCATGGGGAGAAATGGGATTCTGGAATTGATTGGTTTACCAAAGAAAACCTGTATTAAAGCTGAGCCTGAGTTTTCTTAACTTCCTATCCTGGCTGCTATAATTTCTTCCTATGCCAAGCTAAGACCTAGCAAATAAAATTCCAAAGGGTTTCTTGGGTTTGGTTACACCAATTTTAGCATCATTTTTGTCCTGGGGGAATATTGCCTCTCTAGTTACTCTGAGATACTTGGAATCTCTCAGGGAAATTAAATCATGTTGCTTCCTGTTTTTCTTCCTTGACTTCTTTTGTGTTTCTATAACCTGAGGGGGCTGGATAAATCTGGAAATGATTGCCAAGCCTGAAGGACTCGTTGGACCTGGAATCAAAAGTTTTGTGGTGAAGAGTGAGCACTTCATGCTTTGGTTCTGTTGTCCAGGTGTCCTGGGGACCAAACTGGGGTGCAGTGATGCCAACCTGCCTTCAGAGGTTGGGTGATGGCAAAGGGACTGCGGGAGGAGGAAAATAATCTATCTTCACTGAGGTTTTTTCAGTGGCCAGCAAGTGAAAACCTCCTCTGAGGAGCAGGGCAGTAAGGGGAGATGGAAGCCAGTATGTTCAGTTTTGGGTAGTTACTGGAGCTGCTGCTGCAGCAACCTGGAAAGAGATATTTCAAATCTGCAGCTGGAGAATGAGCAGGAGACGAGGAGCCAGAGAGACAGAGCGGGAATTGAGGCCCCAAAATGTCCTGCAGTGTCTCTACTCCTAAATACCCTGTGAGCAGAGGAGGAGGGAAGAGGAAACCTGTGCAGCTGGAGGTGCCCTTTGAATTGATAGTTCACTTCTCAGACCAGTGCTTTTCGCATGCCCTAAAATTTAAAACAAACTGGAAATATTTCAGAACTGTGAGTATACACAGCCTAATCTGTTTAATTGCTGTCTGACAATATGAAATCAGTTCTGAATGTATACCATTCAGTAAAATAATAATTACCATAGCAACACACACTACATCTGAAACACAGCTCTTCCCTACAAAAACCCAGAAACAGAAAGCCTGAACTCTTCACACAGCTCTGAGAGCAATTAGTGAGGTTTCTTCTCTCCTTTCAAATCACTGTATTTGAAAGAGGCCGACAGATGTCGAAAGGTAAATAACAATCAAATGTTGTTTCTCTACTCCGTTCTTAATTAGGGATAAATCAGTGCATTGTATCTTTCATGGCAGAGATTATAACTAATTCTGTGCCCCAAAGAAATAAGTGCAGTAGGGACAGGATGGCAGCAGGAACACCATCCTGCTGCTTCTCAGGTCCTGCTCCCACTTGACCCAAAGGAAAATACATTTTCTGGGACCATTTCCCCGGGTTCTTTGTTGCAATTGTTCTGCTCCTGGCTCAGATCTGGCAGTGAAGGTGCCCACCAGGATGTTCAACGGGAATGTTCACTGCACATTAGAATTTGAAACTGTATTTCCATAGATGCAGTGGCTCAAATAGAGAGGTGACAGTGTTTTACGGGGGCACTTTCATGTTCTTAAATATATAAAGCCTTGGCTTTGTGTGTGTGCTGCTAAAGTATATTGGAAAACAGGATGGCTTTCTGTGAGTATCCTCACAAAATGAGGTAAAATGCTTCAGCTTGAAAAATCACACCAATTTTCCTTCACCTGTTGTTTTTTTTCCCCCCACAAAAAAGTCCCATTAGATCCTGCTAAGATCCATGTTTCTATTTCTGAGTTTTACTAAAAGAATATTAAGGAGTTTGACGGGAATTTGGAGCTCAAGGTGTGTGCAAGAGCATAGAATCAACAAACCAAAGTTAATTCCAGTAATTTAGTGCAGTTCAGTCTTTTTCCATAACTACAATGATAACACTTCTGTAAATATTGCTTGATTTTAATTTATTTAGGTACAAATGTATGTGCATGAAGAGTTCAGTGATTTTCCTTCACTGATACCATTACTGCCAGCACAGTTCAGAGTTCCCAGCCACAAAATGACTTAAAAATTTGGTCTAAGAAAGAACAAACCCCCAGTCTGAGGTGTGTGATTTGTTCCCTTCTGTGGTTTAAAATGACAGAAGTGAGGCCGAAGAGACTTTGCCCTGCAGGGAGTAAAAAGCTCCTGAGCTGAGTGAGTGATGGATGGCTGCAGTAAAAATGGTTTTCTTTCCAGAATGAATTTGGGAGTCACCGGGTCCATAATGTGAACTCTGTGGTCTGCTGCCCTTGGGGGATTTTTTTTTTTTTTTGGTGTTTTGTTTTGGTGAGGCAGAGAAACTGTTTTCGAAGATCAGCTTATTTACAGCAGTGCTTATTGGATGTGTGCAGTTGATTTCCTGCCCATTATTCAATCGGCAGCAGTAATTGTTCAATAGGTGCAGGCAGGATGTTTGGTGCCAAAACCACTGAGGTTTTGAATATTGAGAACTGATTATTTAGAATATTTAGAATTGATGACAAACCCTCTCTTGTCTTGCTGTTGATTTACATAAGCAGGTGATCATTGCTACAAGTGAAAAAATCCATTTTTTTTCTTTCTCAAGCAGAGGGAAGATGTTTTCAGTGCAGGCACCTCTGTCCTCCTGTAGGGAAAGGGCCACTTTTGGCTGCTCTTCCCTAAAGGATCCATCCTGATCCTGAACTGACAAGTTCCAGGATACCTGAGCAGTGCAGATTATCCAGGTACATAAGAGCATTATGCCAAGATTGATTTGTGCCATTTCATTAAGAATTACCTAATGACAGAATGAGAATTTGAAAGCCAAAACTTGGTTATATCTGTGCACCTAATTACCATTATTTCTCGGTGCAACTTAGGACTGTGTCAGGAAATATATTTAAATTAACTTTTCATGTGCAAAGCACTATAGACTAACAGATAATGGATATTTTTGCATTCTATTCTGCATATTCAGAGTAGCTCCATATAAAACAACTAATTTTTCCTGAGTAATTTATGTTCAGAGAACGGAATTATTTCTTTGGCTACCTGCTCAAAATGTACAAAATGCAAATACAAATGTGGGAGAGGAGCAGAGAACTATTTTTCTCCAGATAAATTCAGAATCCTGTCCTTTTCCACCACTCTATTGATTACTTAAAACAGAATGTCTGAAGTTTTCTGTGTTTTCAGCAAACTGCTTCTTCGTGGGTGTGAAAACAACACTTTGATAACTCCATCTGGTTTTTCATTCCTTGTCCTGTTTATTATTTTGTTACAGTGGATTTCAAATTTTTATCTGTGTTTCTCTGGGGAAGAATTTGTAGTTTTCAGTTGCTTGGATGCACAGCATCAACAAAATCCTTTGGAAGGGCTTTTTCCGGGAAGCAAGGACGTGTTTATATTTGCGGTTGAAATTGCTTCTTTATTCACTTTTCTTTTTCTTCGCCTGTGCTGTCTGGGTTTCCATAACAACACCAAAACTCTTTCTATAGTGCCTTAGTATTTTTTCAACAAAATACTTGGTTTGTTTCCCCTCTTTTCTCCCTTTTTTTTTTTTTTTTGATTCATCTCAAACTGAGCATAAATTGGAACCAACAGTGGGAAGAACTTCATGTAGGAAGGAATTAATAGGTCAGGATTGCTTCCTGTGATCAAATTTGTTTTTTCCAGGGAACATGCCTGCAATCTTCACATTTTCCATATTTTTTTCCCCTATTATTCCATAGAAATATACCATAGCAACCCAACCTCTAGCCCAGAGAGAGATCTGGGAAGAGCTTCCAGCACCTCTGGGAGCTCTGACGGGAGGGGATGGCTCAGGACAGACCCAGCAGGTTTAGGAACACTCTGGGCTCATTAAGTGGGATCCTTCCCAGGCCTTGGAATCAGTGCTGGCCTTCTTTGGATGCACCTTTTGGCAATGATTTCTGATTAAAAAGGCTTAATTTTATTATTTTTAACCACTCTTGTCAGTTTGAAAGCATTAATTGAATTTTGCCTGTGTGCTTATATCTCCAGAGAGATTATTTGTGACGTGAAGGATGGAACACTGAGAAATTTCATGGCTTTCCACTGATTCCTTTTCCCCCCCAAGCTATCCTCTATTGTTCTTTCTGCTTTAAATTTCTTTAAACCCTAGATTTCTTAAATAGCATTAAATTTATGGTGCAACTTTTGATTTCAGCTTGAGGATCACACAGTAATTGTGAACAGAGAGCAATGTCATCTTGAAGTCACTAGGTTAGAATTTTTTTCTTTGGTTTTGATATTAAATAATTCATCTGGAAAAACAGTAATAAAGAGATTTAGTAATGCTTTGGTGTTGCTTTGATCCTGTTGTTTAAAGGTAACTTTTCAGAATTTCAGCACATGGGGGATCAGTGTCATTCATGTGTTTTGAATGCTGATGGTCTGGAAATGCGGAAAATTCAAGTGTTTTCTAAAGTGTTGTGGCCTAATTCAAGGTCAGTCACTGCTGGCAGAAATCCTCTCTGCAATTCAAACCCTCACAGGGAAGAATTCCTTCCCAATATCCATTCTTAACCTCTCCCTTCCTTTTCTAACATATATATTTTTCCTAATGTTTGTGCATAAGGTTTGGACTTTTAAAACATTCATAAAATGACCAAAATATGAAACCAGAGGTATTTATAGTGCCTGAAAGAGTTTTGTATTTGTGGGTACAAATTCTAATAGCTGAGCAGATGGTAGCACCTGCAGGGTTACAGATGTTTGAATCCCTTGGTGCAAAACCCGAGTCCTGTTGTGTTTCTAAAGATTGATTGCTGGGAGTTTACTTCCAAAACCCATCCTAACAGCCACAGTAAATATAAATAGCAGACAGGAAAGGCCACATTTTTGGGAAGGTTATCCAAGAAGATGTGCATGGAGGTTGCTTCAAAGAAAGCCTAGTTTGTTTTCTCTCTGTTTTGCTCTCATTTTGTGTGTTAAAGCTGCAAACCACATTGTTAAAAGTGTGAGTGTGTTGAAGTAATTTGCTTTATGAGATGTGTTAAAAGGTTTTGCTGCATATCGATCTTATTTCACGTGGTGCTAAAATGTTTCTTTCAGTTCCTCAGAATTCAGTGTGGTTGCTATCGAAGAGTTCTCCACGAGGCTTTGGCTCTGATCATCATTCCTTACTCCATTTTATTTTCCACTTTCACTGGGTTCATTAAGTATCTCGAGATGAGGATTTAAAAGATGGGTTGGAGGTCACATCATCCTCGCCAATTTGTAATTATGTCCCTATTATCTCTAAAATCAAGACTGATCTTATTAAGTAAGGAGATTTCCCTCCCACTCCCTTGGGCATGCTAACCTGATTAACACAAGGTCATTCTCCAATTCTTTAAGTTGCTTGAACTACTTGTTTTTTGCCATATCCTAACAAATAAGTTGCTTCCCACTCTGTGCTCATCCTGCCACATCCCTACACTTTGCTGGGTCTGTTGGCCTCATATCTTGAAGATCAACAGAGCAATCAGTTAATGAGTGGCCCTTCAGATGAGCCTTCACATGGATCATGGATCCTGGGACAGAATTTCTCTGCTTTGTCCTGGCTGCATTCCAAGGCACTTTTATTCTCCGTGTTATTTTCCTTTTTTTCCCTTACTAACAACAGCAAAGCATCCAGGTGCTCCTCAGCCTGGCAGAGTTCAGATACTGAATTTCAATTGTTTCATATCCCTGCTCTTAATCTTTTTTGGGGATGGTTGGTTTGTTCTTTTAAAGAATTGTTGGGCCTTTTAGTCCCTACTTTCTGTGCTGCTTCCTGCATTGTGGATAAACCTGCATAGAAATCACTCCTAAGCTCAGCACTGTGTCCAATTCTCCAGCACAGTTTAAACACAGACTCCAGTAGGCCTGAACAAAAGGTCACACTTCACAGCCTGGAGTTCCTGTCTAAGGGAAGAACAGCAGCATCGAGCACGTTCTTTGATATTTACTGGGTAATTGAATACTCCTCCTCTCTTCAGGAAGCTCTCCAATAAATTCAGCTTAGAAAGTGTCAACAAAACTATTGTCTGCTGCTGGCCTGTAAATCTCCTTGACATCCAAGTCATACTCTGGACTTTTGCACTAGGAACTCGTACATCTTAATGTGGTGAGCAATCAGCTGGAAGCAAATTATTAAGAAAAATTTTCAGACTGGTTTTGCCTTTTGTGTTGCAAACCGTTGCCATTAAACTGTAGGCGTCTGTCTGAACACGAAGTGTCCTGGGGTGAAGCACTGGCAATTTACCTGTCTCTGCATGAAATTGGTAATTATTGATCAGCACATGCAATAGGAACAGTTCTGTGCTGCTTTAGAAGTCGTGTAGGTGTCGAATGCATTTACAGTAATTATGTATTTACAGCTAAAGTCAGAAAGAAAAAAGATACAGGACTCTGCTCACAAAATGTCGTGTCCTCCTCTCTTTTGTTTGAAAAATAAAGCAAATATTCTCCTAATCCCTGTGCCCCAGGCAGAGGTGCAGTTCCTGCCTCTGTATAATGCATATATTGTGTATTTCCAACATCCCAGCGGAGTCTCAGCGCTATTTCTGTTTGTGATTTCAGTTCATCACCAACAGGTCTTTTTGGAAGCAGCAGGAGGGAATTTTTCAGGAGTCCACGTAGCCTTTTGTGACTCCTTGTACTCTGAAAGGCTCTGCACCACTGGAGGCTGCTGTGCCTGGGGGTGCAGGGATGCAGCTTCCAGCAGGCTCTCCCCACACATGGGAGCAGTGCTTTGTAATCAGCATTAGGATAGAGCTCATTCTTCCCTAATCCTCAAACAATTCACTCCAGGGATTCATGCTAATGATCCCATATTCTAAATTATGTGCAATAATAATAATAAATACACCCTGCACAACAAAAAGGGGAGTTTTGAACGGAAATGGCCTTCTCTCAATGCCAATTTGGGTGTTGCCTGGTTGTCTGAGCCCCAAATTTCTCTTTCCAGTCTTACAGATATCAATCATTTGGGGGGCAAGATTACACAAAGCCTAATCCTGCAGGGTGCTGGGAGAGCTCAGTTATTTATGGAGGGATCTGCATGTTCATCACTGACTTGTTTTGCTGCTTTCATTGTATGAGAAAGTTTTGTAGAGAAGGATGAGAAAGGTTGGCTGTTACATTTTCAGTGGATTTGGGCATCTCAGAGTGCTGGATGTTCCCAGCTGCCTGACACACCTTGTTCTACAGGAAATTGCAAGTCAGGCTCTTGCTCTTCTGTATTGGTAAATTTTAGACAAATTTAAAGTACAAAGGTGGCATCTCCTGAGATCAAAGATCTCATTTCTAAAGACTCATTTTGCCCCTGTTGTTCCAGTGCTAAATCTGGGGAGAGGAAGTGTCTGTGCACGGGGGGACTGTGAGACTCTCCCTACTTTTAATCAAATTGTTGCTTAATTTACAGTTTTGCCATGTAATACATGTTTTACACCAGATTATTCAGCTACTGAGCCTGCTGGGCTCTGACATTTGTCATTATGTTAAAAGCTTGTTCAAAGGCAGCAAATAAAACACTTTTTCTTATAAGTGAAATTCAGACAGACAAATCCAGCTGTTGCCTGTAAAAATAGCTACAGATGTCCTCAACAGGAAAAAGGTTTTCATGCGTTGTTATAGCAACAGAAATTCAGGAGAACTTCAAGATTAGATATTGGCTATTTTTTCAAAATTCCCATTAAAAATACCCATCGCAAATAATTTGCTTTTTAAAGAACCACTCAGATTTAATAGGAAGAAATTATGCAGTATAAAATGAATTCCAACTTGCAGGTTATATCCACCACTTTTGGATGATATGAAACATGATCTGGTTTTAATAAGTGGTCCAGTGTCAGCTTGAAATATTCTTTATGTTACCTGTGTGGCATTTTTTAGATCTCTTGATGTGGGACATCTGTTAATTCTACTCTCACTAGTTGTTAAAACACACACAAAATTGTATAATCATGTTTTTCACAGAAATAGTTGTGTTGTGGCTGAAAGTCTGGAAATACAATGAGGAATTTATGCAGATATTTGGTTTTTCAAGTCTGGTATTCTGACTTGAAAGCATAAATATTTCTCCTCTGATTAATGGACTTTTTTTAGCAAGTGTCAGATCAGCTCATTCTCTGCTTTGCAGCTGCTTTTGCCTTGAGTCCAATTTATATTCTGGGTGTTCCTTTCCCTAAATTTAGGGATTGACATACGTGGCAGCAAGACTAATATTTCATTAGAAATCTTCTCATTCTGAGTGCTGCTTCTTTGTAGCACAATTTGGTTGTGGTTTAGACCTCTGTGTTTGGAAGTTGCTCCTGTTACCTGTCCTAATTTCGTTATAAAAATCAAAACAATATTTGAATAGAAATCTCCCTCCCAAACGGTGGCACTAACCTGGCTGGCAAATCATTATTCTTTCCATGCCTTTAATGCTTCACTTCTCTCGCCCTTCTTTCCTCTCCTTTTGACTGACAATTTCAATATTGAAATTGTAAATTCCTTGGGTCAGGGAGCATTTTCTGCAGGGCTCAGAAGCCACCACAGTGAAATTCCAGTGGAATGCAAGAAAAGACAGCCAAGATCCCGAAACTTCCAATACATATCCGTGTATTCCTGGATTTTTTGGTGGAACTGGGGGTTTCCATCACCACCATCCCTTGCTCCTGCTTTGCTTTTGCTGCTCCTTTACCCCAGCCAGCATTTGGAAAGTGCTGTCGCACTTGGTGTGCTCCTCGTTAGGGTGGAGGTGACAGGGACAGTGTCCTCGGGAGTGCTGAGTGACAGAGATGACATCACTGGGATTCTTGTCACTGCCACTTGCCAAACTCGCGGACAGAGCTGCAGAAGGGCTGCAAGGGGCACGTGCAGAAGTAAAGAGGGTGAGGAGGCAGCACAAGAACCAAGTGCTGCTCTGTTCTGTTCATACACAGCCCAGTTTCTCTGTGGTGACCTTATTTACAGAGCAAGAATTCTATATTCCTCAAGGAATTTGTAGGAATGGTAACAAAAAAATACAGCAAATTCCTACAGAGAATTCCAATTAAATATCCAAGTGCTGTGCCATTTGAAATGTCTTTGCTCTTGTGTCCGAACAAACAATGATCAACTACCTAATACCTGGAAAATGAATGTAAGCAGCATGAGACCTAACTGGAGACCTTTAAGCACATTTTAGTGCCACTTCAGTGTCCCATTGCAGCAGCAAGTTTGTGTATTTTCACTGTTTGTTTCTTTTTTTCATTTGGATTTGTTCCCATAAGAATCTTAATCTCGGAAATATTTTATGACTAATAAAAGTAATGTTACTCCTTAGGTTACCACCTGAGAGACCTTAGGTCAGCCTTGTGCACTGTAGGAACATTAAACTGAATCATCTGAGCAAAAATAGATCATCAGAGAGCAGCAGATGAATCCATTACTGGGAAATCTGCTGCTCTTTCCAGTCTGGACAGGAGAGTAACAATCTCACCTGACGGCATGATACAAAGATGGGAGAGGAGAGAGGTGAGGCCATGGGAGAGAAAGGAACACCAGCAAGTGATGTGAGAAGAACTGGATATGTCCCTGTTTTAATAAACTTCTGTATTTAAAGGAAGATAAAGCATCAGTTCTCCTGATAAAACCAAACACCCATAAACCTCTGAGATCATCTGCCATGAGCAACAATTTATGGCAAATAAAATCGGTGTGGTCCTGGTTTCCTGACAGTTCTGTGGTTCTGTAGCTGTGTGATGTTTGATTTTATTAGAAAAGGAAGTTGAAAAATGAGAATCCAGGGTTGTGGTAATGCCACGTTGTCTTCGTGGATTGTGAGAGCTGCTGCTCTTGTGTCTGGATACCTTCATGAATCAGCAAAATACAACTTCCTTCCAAGAACAGAAATTGCTTCTGGTTCTTCCATTTGAGATATCGGTGTGTTTGTGGTTATCTATGATCAGGGTCATAAAGTAATCCTGGGTGAATTAGGAAAGTGTTCCAAGGCCTCCAAGTCCAGAGAAGGATTGGCTTTGCAATCAGGCTCCTTTCAGGTAATAGCTTTTTATCTCTGCAGTTTGATTCCCTTTCTGTGTCATGAGGACATAAAGATGAAGGTAAAAACCACCTGGAAATCAGTAAAAACTTGAATTTACTTCTTGCCTTGCATCCTTGTGTCATTACCTTTGAAAGCCTTTAGCTTAAAATAATAGAATTAATTCTTCTTTATACATGCAGCAAGTGGTTAGAAATAACAACCAGTTTTCAAATTAGTATTGACCATACAGTTAAAGAAATAAATGAATTCTAGGCCTGTTGAGCGATTAGAAAACAAAGAGTTAATGAAAATGGGCAGCATAAAGGGAGGGGATATATAAAACACAGTTACTTGACTACTTAGCCGTATAAATAGCACAGAAATCATGTTACACGGAGTTGCATACGAAATAGAGCAAAAATATGCAAATGCTTGCCTTGAAAAGACCCAAGCATGAAAATAGCTTTGCATCTCTTCTGTTGCCTCCTATCCAGGATGGTTTTTCTCCCGAATGTTTACCCTCTTCTACGTTGCACATCAAGGCTTTCATGAACAGCGTGGATTTTTCTATTTAGATCTGGTTCACGTGAGGATAGTCCATCAGAGACATCCTCCCTGGCATGTAATTAAAACAGTGTCCTACCTGAGAAAGGATCCAATCCTAGCTGAGGGATGGGCCTGATTCTGTGGAATCACTCTGCACCTTGGGAAGGATGTTGCCAGACCCAGTTCAGTGGCATATTCTCAGTTGCTTTTCTCATTCCTTGCCTTTATTAGAAATTAATAGTCCAGTTCACCAATACTGCTAAATATTCTCGTTTAAAAAAAGCAATAAATAAGCATTAAAATCTACTTCCAATTAAATATTGAATGCAGTTTCAGTTAATGCTGTCATGTTCATTCAGTGGGACTTTGCCCAGTGCTTAGTAAACAAATCTAAACAAATGGATGTGAGAGCTTTCAGAGTGAAACTCTCCTGGACTGCCTGCCAGGATTTCCATTATTCATAATCAAGATTTTTTTTTAATAAGTTGACCTGTTTAATGATAAAAAATGCCTTTGAGTATAATTAAATTGAATTCTGTGCTTAAAGTGACCCTCTGATTCATGGGCATTTGCAGCAGAAAGAACAAAAATAAAATTAAATCCTTATTGAAAGGTGCAGTAATTAAGTCTCTCAGTTCTGATTCTCAGCAGCTGGGATAAAGCAGGGGATCAGCAAAGGGTGTTGTCAGTGTAAAGCACCCAAAGATCTGCCTATGTGGGACATGCTACCCGAAAAAAATGATTTAAATTTTTTTTTTAATAGGGCAGAGAAGTCTTAGAAGAATTGAAATCATTACAGAATCATTCCTTACAAACAGAGGTGGAAGAGCCGGTTCTTCAGTCCTGCAGCATTTTACAGCCATAAATGAGCAGCCCTGACTGAGAACAACCCCAAAATATTACAGCCAACGTAGATGCCTCGTGGATTTTGCTTTGACTGAGGGTTGGCTTCTCTTTCCTTGGGAGTTCAGTGGAAATGTGAAACTCTGGGCCTCAGAAAAAGATGCCTTTTCCCAGGCAGTCAATACATTATTGGGTGCCTGTTTTGAATTATTAAGCAGCTAATCGGATTCCAAAGGCATGTCTTTCTATTGCTTTGGATTAAGGGCCTGATTACAATTCCTAATTAGTCACCTCAATTCCCATTGATTTCCCAGAGAGTTAGGCCACACCACCCTCTTTGTCATCCAGCTCCACATTCCATAGGCAGAAGACACGGGAATGTAGGGCAGGTGCTGGAGGGGGCACACTCACCACGCTGCACAATGTGACTGCAGGTTACGTTATGAGGTTAATTAATTAAGGACTATGCTCTGGAGATCCGGAGTCTCTTGAATTACCCTCCTTCCTTTAAGGAAAAGAGCTAAGGGAAATTTCACATGTTTTTAATAGAATAGAAAAACCATAGAAAATAGGGCTGAAAAGCAGCTCAGGAGGTCATTGAGTCCATGTTTCTACCTCAAGGTAGAAGTCACTAAATCTAAACCCCATCCTGGGATCTCCTTTTCTGACCTCACCTCAAATCCTGGCAGTGGAGATCCCACAGCCTCCTTCTGCAAGGCTGTTCCTGTTCTTGGTGATGGGAGTTACAGGTGGAAAGTTTTCCTACTGCCCAGTCTGAATCCCTCCTATTAATTTTTCAGTCGTGTTTATTCCTTCCTCATTAGCACAGGAAACAATCCCAAGTCTTCCTCAGCCTCATTGTTCTGTGTGTGAATTCTGGTGTTTCCTCAGTCACCACCATTTATTCATGGGCAACATTTTCTAAACTTTTGATCCTTCTCACCGCTCTCTGATTTGCATTTTTAAAGTTAAAATCTTTATTGCAGCTGCAGTAATTTGGTTGAAGAACGATATAGCAGAAAATAGCCATTATCCTTGAATCCTGTAGGCATTACAGGATGCATGGAATGGCTGCAGCTTGAGGAATGAGCAACCACAGCCTGTGCAAGGCCTCTCCTCCCCAGCACATGTGGGATAATCCCTGCTCCTCGGGCTGGAATTCACTGGGGGGGCTCTGCTGGCGTCACCGGCGTCGGAACGGGACCGGGGGCCCAGAAGTGAACTGGGGCGTGCAGTCACTCTCCAGCCATCTGTTGTTTTTTATTGCAGCCTCCAAAGCCTTCATACATTCATCTTACACATTTCTTTTCAAATCCGAATGTGTTTTGTTTTGGTTTTTTTTTTTGGTTCCCCCCAAAAGGGAAATCAAATTGCAACCAGAAAAAGGATAGGAGTGGCTGGGAGGACACACCTTGCCTCACCTGGCTGTGAGAATTGTGGTGAACATTTGGGTTTGGTTCTGCCACTTTCTCTCTGTCCTTTTGGTAAAGTCTTCACCAGCCATTGCTGGGTGTGCTCCTTGCTATTTCCATCCTGGGTCTCTCAGAAATTGCTCGTGGAATGTTGGGATTTTTGTGCCAAAAAAGCAAATGGATGATTCTTTTAAACCTCTTCTGCATTTGCCAAGCTGAGAACCTCAGTATCGTCTGGTGAGTGGCTCATGCTTCACCTGGGTCTTTAGCAGATGAATTTCTTATAGAAGAATTACTAGAATTTGAATTTACTGGCCATTATGAGAAAAAAATCCTAAGTTATTACCTATTCCACTGTATGATGATACAATAGATCAAGCTGAGTCTAGCAGAACTCTTAAATAAATTCCACTATCAATTTTGAAAATTGTGTGTAGTTTTGCATTAAATTATATTAACTGCTGAGTGTTGCTGTGATATGTGTACTGTTCTTCTTAAAAGGGTAAAAATCAAATTATCAGGAATGGCATGGAGTCATATTTAAAATTTGTGTGGCAATGATAAAATGGACTTAAAAGCAAGGTAAAATAATAATTTAGAGTTGGCATATTGTGCATGAACAACCTGTAAATATTGTGCTAATGTTGTAAAGGGGGGGGCACTGACTGAATTTAAGGACATCCTCTGAAGTTAATTATGAATTTTGCCTGAGACTCAGCGCTGTGTCTGTCTGCAGCCTGGAGTAATTTCTGCTCAATCCCAACCATGCAGTGCCATGGACTTACTCTAACAGCATTTTTCTGTCTCAAATTTATGTAAATCCAAGTGTCTCCCTGAGTACTCCCACTTACGAAGGGTTTCATCAGGAAACAACCTCGTATTAAATACATGGAGTGAGAAATCTGGGGGTTTGCTTTCTTTTTTTTTTTTTTTAATTGGTTGCTGCTTTAGATTTTTAAAAATATGATATTTCAACAGGCATTTTTTTCCAATATGGAAACTTTGAAGGAAATACGTATAGACTGATTATTGGGACAACCTGGAGCACAGCCAGGGGTTTTATTCCTCTAATTTCCCCTATTTCCTGACTGTTTCACATTTCTTGTCTTTTTCTGCACCTTCACTTCACAAAAATCCCTTTTGGAGGAAAGAGGTCTGGCTGGAAGGATGTGCAAGGAAAATGTTGGGAGGTCTTCTCTGTTAATTGTCATCCTCGGGCAACACAAGGCAGAGCTGGTTTGAATTGTGTGGGCAAGGGCTGGGATGTAGGAGGGTGAAAAGATTCCTGGAAAAGACAGGAGAAATGTCCAATTCCTGCTGCCACCTTGCTCCTTTACCAAAGGTGGATTCAGGATGCAGAATTCTTTGCAGTCCTGACTAAATGTTATTCATTGTTTCTTGCTCTTATCAGTCTTCTGCGCTATTTTCCTTCAATATATTCCATTTTAACTTGGAAGTAAAATATATCAGTGTGTCAATCTCCCTCTTGAATAGGATGCCCGAGACATTCACATGATAAGAAAGAGGTCTTTAATTATTGTAGCAGCAACTACGCAAATTAATCTCAATCATTCCATTAATTTTTTCCTTTCTTTCTCTTTCTTTCTTTCTCTCGGTCAGGTTTTGCAGATATCAGAACCTGAGCAGTTGTTCAGACGTGTCTTATTGTACTTTATTGTTCTTTTCCCTGCAAATTTTTCATGTCCTCTATTCTTTTCCCTGCTAATTTTTCTTGTCCCCTGCGTCAGAGAAGAGCTTTGATCAGTGAGGTGTTAAAATCAGTAATATTCACTTTTGTTTTCAACTGAGATCACATTAACTGAACATATGTACTAGAAGGGCCACGTATATTCCTTTTTTAGCCTAAATAAAACTTGCTATCAAAATGGACATTTTCTTTCTAACAAGACGAGAACTGGATTTAAGAAATGGCTGTAACTGCTAATGTTTCTTTCCAGTTTTTCCAGTTTCCTTGCTAGGTAGACTGAGGCAATACATTTTGCAGGAGGAAGAATGCTAAAGGAACATCCCATTCCTGCAGGAAAGTTCTCTGTCAAATATGGAAACCTCTTTCTCTCATGCCCAGGACTGTGATTATTCCCTGCTTCACGGCATTTTCATAGTTCTTTTAAAAAAGGGAAGACATGAGAAATGCAACAATAAATAAATAAATTAAAAATGTGGTCCCTTAAGGGCTACCTGAGACCTTAAAAAAGCCAGGTAATTTACCCCCCTGTGCTGTCTAAATGAAGCTCACCTTTCCCTAACGGGATGATGACTCAGAGCAGAAGGCTCAGGAGGAACTTTGTGCAATTGTTCTTGGCGAGTTCTCCTAAATATCAAGAATTAATATCCAGCTGGAAACAGGGAGCCTGGGAAGTTTCCCTAATTGGATTTCTCAGCCCTCCTGCCACCAGCTGTCCCTACGAGTGAGAGAGCTTGGTCTGGCTGGGCTCTGAGTGGCAGAGTGAGATCAATTCCACTCTTGTGGGCATCAGTTTTTATTTTCTTTGGTGGTTTCTTATGTCTCTATTTCATTGCCGTGAGCATTTTCCTTTGCTGCCATCCTTTCCAGGTGAAAGTAAATCAGAGCTCAGGCTCCAGCATTGCCGAGCTTTATTTGGGAATGAAGTGATTTTTTTCCCTATCTTTCGTACTACTAAAAATCTACAAATCAAATGCATGATTTCAGCAAAAATGTGGGATGGCTGATGATGACATAACCAGCCCTGATCAAAAAACTCACACTGAATATTAGAAAACACCAAGTTTTGGTAAAAGTGAGCGTTTTGCCATCAGTCCATTATTGTTTCTTAACATCCATAAGTCGAGAAGTGCTGTGGAATCATGAACTGAAACAGGACAGAAACAGATGAGGATTCACTGAACAAAACACAAAAATATTTTATGAAGTACTCTTAACTTTGTAAATACCTTGTCCTTCCCCAGCACCTTCCATCTGAGGATTAAAGCATAGTTTTCAGGTATTAATAAATTAAATTTCATGGTACTCTTCCAAAGTTTTAAGGCACTGAAGCTCTTTGACTCCTAGATGGATGGATGTGCAGGGATTAAATGATTTGCTGGCAGAGGTGCCATTCGTCAGCCCCAGAACAGGGAGCAGTGCTCAGGCTCCTATCATGTTACATCTTCCAATTTACCACTGCCGGCTTATTATAACTCAAATCCTGCTTTAACAGTAACTTCTCCTGTGTTATCTCCGAGCTCAGCTGGTGTTCCTAATCTTTCTTTTTCCCTTGCTATATTATTTTCAATCTAACCCGTCGCAGTTGTGTCTCTTCTGTCGCCTCCATGCCTCATTAAAAAGCTCACTCAGGCGGGTGCACCACCTGTATTTGGATTTGAAAACTCTCTGCCCTTGAGGAATCTTGGTGCTGCCTGACTGTACTTCTGATAGATCCAATTGTGTGCTATTAGCAGTGTTTTACAGATAAACCCAGCAAAAACCATTCTTTGTCATTTCCAGTGTGGATTTTGAATACTGATTTTTTTTTTTTACATTTGGTGCTTTGTTGACAGTTAAAAATTCTTGTGCTTTCATGGCTCTTCTCTAAACTCATTCACAGAATTTTCTGTTCCAGCTAAGAAAACCTACTTGTATTTGATCTTTCCTTGATTGCCTCCTCCTGAATTTGTTCTTTTGTGCTTATATAATTACTATTCTAATTTACTGCTGCCCTTAGTCCAGAATTGTGCCTTGCAGAGGCCCATTTGGTTCTTTATTTTTTTTAAATCATTGTTAGATGATTTTATCTACCAATATCATTACCATTGTGTGTTTTGGGGACAGAATTGATTGAATTTATTTTCAAAACATTACTTGGCCCAGGGTTTTAATGATTTCTGGGTTAGGTATGTGGTTTTGTGTGACCTCTTCTAGGAATCTTCCCTCTTTCTTTTCCCAAGGAATCTGTGATGATTACTCATATTTAAACACATATATGTGTGTGTATATATATATATAAAAATGTATTTCAGCTGCAGATGTTGAGTATTTTCCTTCAAGGCAGTGTCTCAGTACGGTGCTAAAGGATGGTGAGAGAAGGATGATGGAGATTGAGGATCAGATATCAAGGCAGACAGTTCTCATTTTTATCCCATAGCAGGTGTAGAAAATCAAGGTGATATTCACATTATTCTGGTTAAATTTTAGCCTCAATTTCTGTGTAGAGTCCTGCTGTTCTTTCCAGCATGGTCCATTTCTTGCTGTTTGTTCAAAACAGTTGTGTAATGTTGCTATCCATGGTTAGCAATTTGCTGCTTTTCATCCAAGGTAGCTTGGATGTCAGCACTGGTAGAAGTAATCATTTATTTTTAGATTCTAAATCCTTTGGGAACGCACAAAGCACTGTAGACATAGAAGATAATCATTTGTCTCCAAAGGTTCCTTATTTTTTATTAATGTTTTGATTTCGTATTCTCTCTGTCTGCTCTCCCTGCCTCCCTGAATATGTATTACCGGGGTAATTGATAGTGTGGCTCCCGAGGAACTCTCTTAAGTGCTGATTAGAGCTGTGACACTGCTCCATTGGAAGCAGCTTTGAGCCTCCTCATCACGGGGCTGAGTCAGTCCTCACCAGTGCATTGTTTACAATCCAGGTTCAGGCAGCTTCCAACAAGTCCTCCTCGTGTGTGACGAAGATTTCTTCTGATCTGAGGAAATTTCCGCCACATCCTAAATCAACTTCCAGATAATGTCACCTGTTTGCATTTGTTTATCTTCCATAGAGATAAACCCTGAAGTTTTACACGTTATTCCATGTTCTCCGTGGGTTTGGCTCTGCACAGGATGGACCCAAGGCGGTGTCACAGATTTTCCTCCCTTTTCCACTCTGGATGGACTCAGGCTCGTGTTGTCCACAGGCTGTTGTGTGCTGCCTCCTTGCACAGGGTATTATGTAACAGATTCTGTCTTATATTTAGAGCTCATGCCTCTTCTGAAGAGATCACAGGTTTGATAATAAGCTTAGGGGAAAAGTTGACAATCTTCTTTGTGGAGGGGGAGAGGGAAAGCAGAGCTGTTGGGTAATTCTTACATGAGCTGCACTGGATTGGGGCAGCGTTGTCACCTCTGAATTGGGTGATTTGGACGTGTTCATCTCACAGAAAATCAAATGGAATAAATGAGACTTAAAGACAAGACTGATTATGCTGCATAAACGAAGTCCCAAATTTTGGTGAACAGGCAGAATTTGTGTGGGAGAATTTGCGTGGTATTGAGAAGTCCACGGTAGAGAACCAATGTCCATAATCTGGTGAGATTTATAATGTCACAGCTATAAAAGGTGACAGCTCTTTTTTTTTTTTTCAGTTGACCTTATAAGAGTGATTGGAATACGTGCACAGATTTGTTTTTAAATGGAGCTGGGAATAATTTTAAGACACATCTCCCAAGATTTCAATAATTCCCTGTACCTTGTAGGACGGGAGAGAGGCCACAGCACTGCAGAGTTGTTTGAAATTCCTAGCTTGTTGGGAATCAATTCCTAGAGCCTTTGTGAGCAAAAAGAGCTAAATTTAGCTGTGTACTGCAGGCAGGCTCTGTGTTCCACGGGCTCAGGACCTGCCTGGCCCCATGGACAGCCACACCCCTCAGCTTTGGATCCCATGGAATCTTCCCCACCTCGGTAACCTCAGAGCGCAGATCCTCAGTAAACCTCGGAACTGGGAGAGGAGGGAGGCTGAGCTGAGGAAGGGGGAGCAGGGAAGCACAGAGATCCTGTCACTTGAGCCTGTCTGTCCCGGAGATGCTGTGGCTCATTCCTACAGTCTGACATGTCATGGAGCCACTTGCAGAGGCCTTAATAACCTGGCATGGCCTCCAAGTGTTATTCCTCCTCTATTTCAGTGTTATTCCTCCTCCATTTCATCAGTATTTGGTAGGAAAAGGTTGGATTTTTACCTCTCCAGATTTTCTCTTTTTTTTTGGTCCTTTTAAAATTCTTTCTACTCCTTAGAGATGCCACAATTTGCAGCATTTCCTGCTGTAAATAGATCCATATAGGAAGTGGAAGGTGAGCTATAAAAAGGAAACTGTTTGGTTGAAGCTTATGTTGCTACAACTACTCCCCCAGTTCTTCTCCCTGCAGCATGAGAGTGTAAATCTCTCCTTGGCATTTGTGGGCACAATTCTCCCTGTGAATCGATTGTACAGTGAATTTCCCACTGGTGCAGTCCCCTGTGATGGCAGCACAAGGTGGGAAAGCCAGATATTGCCCCAAATTTCCACCCAGGCACATTATCCCAGCAGCCCATCAGGACAGATATTGGAATGCATCCTTGAAGCTACAAAGAGCATTAAACTCAACATCTGTGTTGTAACATCATTCGTCAAGTTAATGTCAAGATAATTTCTGGCCCTGTTGTTTTTTGTGTGTTCAATGTTTCGTGATGTGGCCTCTTAAAAAGGAGTGACAGGGGCTGGGATTTCCATGCTCCAGCCTGGAATGTGAAGTTGGATTTGCCATTGTAAAATGTAGGTGATGCCTTTGCATTTTTCCAGCTGAAGGGAAGGGGGATTATGGGCAAAGGGAGAAGAGAAACATTTGAGATCAACACTATGAGGTGCTTTTAAATAATTTACTGGAAGGTTTAGAGCCATGCAGATAAATAAGTTCTGCTTCTTTATAATAATTTAGGATTAATCCTAAGTAGCCATTTAACCTGCCCAATGAAATCAAACTTTGTGCCAATGCTGTACTTGGGAGAGTCTCTTACCTGCTGTTCATGACTGTGATTATTGAAGATGGATGGCTGGAGGTTTGGCTGCTGCCTCTTCAGGAAATCTCTTAAACCAGGATTGGAAACAGAATATTTTACAGCCTGGTGAAAAACATCTAAAGGCTGCCATTGTGTTGTTCAGGCCAGAACAACCCAAAGCTCTAATGTATTTTATCTGCTGTTCTGTTCCTCAACACTATAAATAATTCAGATCTGTTGGCTTAACTACTACTGGCAACTGTTATTTATTAAGAATGACTGAAATAACTATGTGGCTCAGTGGAACAGAATGCATTAGGGACTTTAATGTGAAACAGAATAGCTAAAACATTTTGATTATCCTTTAAAGAAAAAGCCTAAACCCCTAAACCTGCCATTATCCTTCCCAGTTCTGGAAAGGACAAGTGACAGTGGGAATTAAGATGGGATCTTTCTGAGTAACTAAAGGGCTTTTCCTTTAAAAGAGCACTCACCCCAATCACAGAGCCCCTTTTATCCCTCCAGCATCTTGTTCCGCGGGCATCAACGTCAGTAATTGTCAACTTGAGGTTCCAATAAAATCTTTAACGTGCCCCACTGCGTAATCTTTGAATCTGCTTGTAGTTACACGTCTGCCTGTAATATTATTTCTAAAGGTACTGCATTGTTTTTTCACGTTTGCTTTAATTTGTTTCTCTTGCACGTCGTGCACAAGAGCAGCAGGATTCTCTGGGAATCGGTGCAAGGGAATTGCTGTTCTCTTGCTCCATCCCCACTTCAGGCTTAATTAATAATATCTAGCGCTTCATCACTGGCTTTGAAATTGCTTTCCAGAGGTCAATAGCACTGTCCCTGTTTTGCAGACACAAAACTCCGCGCTGGGAAGGGCTGACATCAGGCAGGGCATTGGTACAGCACAAACACAGCGTGTTCCTGCACGGAATTACACCCCGAGATGTATCACTGCAGAACACCAGAACGCTTTTGCAAGTCAACTGATTATAAATGGGGCATTTGGAATAAATTTTTTATCACCAAAAAGAGTTGACGTGCAGGGCTTGGATGAGTAATTATCTAATCTTACATCTGGCATAAACACCCAAGCCATTTGTGTGATGAAGTGCAAGGCACAGGAGTGAGAAGGCAGCGAGGGAACATTCGCTGCTGACTCAGTGGCCATAAATCTTCCGGGGTGTGTTTTGCCTTATATTTGATATTTGTTCAAAAGGGTTGAAAGAAGTTAAGTGATCAAATGTCATTTGGAAATCCTGGCCTGCAGCTCTGATTTTTTCTCAGTTACATGAAGACAAATGTTCCAACAGGAGCACAGTGGTTTGGGGCCTGGCTCTGTGGGGTGTTACTGAGAGCTGGGCATTTGAACAGGCACCATCTTCACACTTTTTAAACAAGTCATTTTACATTTGTTTGCCTTAATGATGATCTGCAGGAGACAGCAGGGTATGTGTTGCTGTGGAGCATTTTATTTCATTTATTTGAAATTAAGTCATTAGCTATAACGGCAAAATGCATTTTTCTTTTTGACAGAGGACTTGGGTGTGTTAATCTGATCTCTAATAAAGCAGAGGCTCCGCATTGGGGGATTCTTATTTAACTTGTATTTCTGGACACAGCAGATCTGGATGGAATATCCTTTCCACTTAAGGGAAGTATCAGTGGAAGTTTATTTATAACAGAGAGAAAAAATTAGGGCATGAATCAGTGGTAAGTAAATGACGTGCCTCAACTCTTCTGCAAGTTTGCTGCAACATGAACTTTTCTAGAGACCGTGTCATTAATATTTTATAGCAAGGAGAGAAATCATCAAAAACTCCAGCTAGGACGTAAAATATCTGAAATAATAAGAATGTATATAAGTACCTTCAGAGTGAGCTTGGACACTCTCATTGATTTTAGACAGCATCTCATTCTGGCCTGACAAAATGCAGAATTCATAAATTAAATCTGATGTATACAGTGTACGCTTTTATGCTGATGTAGGCACACTTTCAGATGTAAAATTAAATTACTTTTTCCAATAAGGCAGCATAGATTGAAGCATGGATTCCTTTCTTTGCTAATGGAACCAGGAGAAAGATATTGAATTATGCTGACTTTCGAACTGACTGAGTGCCAAAGAGAGAAAAATCAATGACATTTTTAATGTCCTGTGGAGCTTTTAAACAGGCCTTGCTCTGGCAGGGAAACTCAGGGTGAGGTAACTGCTGTTGACATTGGGTTTCCAGTGAAGAAATTTACTTCTCCAGGGAAGCACCACCTGGCACCGATGTGGCTTTGTCCCCATTCCATTGCCAGCGGTGCCAAGTGGGCACTGAGTGGATTTTGGAGGACTCTGGACACCCTCACACCCTGTGCTGTGTAAACATGCAGGATAATCCTTGTAAAACAACAACAAAATCCAGAAGGATCTTTCCTCTCAGTATAAAGCCCTGAAAGTCACATGAGTGGGTAATACCAATAAATTACCTTTATTTTGATGAATTAATGATAGGGTAAACACAGATTTATTTTCACTGAGTGTTTGCATTTGCAAAGATGAATACTAAAGATCTAAGCTGCACAATCAATGCCCATCAAATAAGTGGCTTGTTGGGGTTTTAAAATTTTATAATAATATTTTTATAATTTTGTAAAGGGCATTTCATAACAGCAATTAAGATTTTATTAGAAAACTATCCAGTCCCTCAGAATCTTACTCCTCAGGTAGAAAATATTCTGATTTAGATGAGGGAGAGTCTATATAGATATATCCTCAACTTCTTGGTGTTATACCAGAGGTTCATGGATTGTGGTCCATTTTTCTCTGCATTCCTTCAAAGTCCAGGTTTCCCTTTCATTTAATAACAGCTGGATATAATCTGGCTGTGAAGTGCTGGGATATGATTTTCAACAGCAAACTTCGTATCTTCAGCTCTTTGCTGTAATGAAGAAAACCATCTCACAGCCGCTTCTGGGAATTCAATTTCTTGCAGTAATTTGGCTTCCAGCTCCTGGCAGATCCACACTGGGTTTTTAGGGGTTGTTGGTGTTACAGGAGGTGATTTCTGTCATTTTAAAAGCAGCCACGGCATCAGCCCCAGAGATTGGAATATGAGTAACCTCAGAACCACCACACTGTGAGGATGAGCGAGAGAAAGAACAGAATTTGGTTTCAAACATAAAACCCAGGCAATTTATCCAGCCAGGAGCTCGGGAGAAGCTGGTTTGTGTGGTTTGAATTCTTCACAGTTCACCTCTGCGGTGTCAATGGGGTTTTATTGACAGTCATTAAATCACAAATGCTTATGAGTGGTTTGTGGGCAGCAAGCATTTATATTTTAGATACACACTGCCCTTCATGACATTGTACCTCATCAAAGAGACAAAGGTGACCTTTTTATTTTGTCGTGCTCACATTTTGGTGGTTTTATGTACTGTCATGTGCACTTCACCCTCTGGAGAAGGGAACACTGACTTGCTACGCAGCAGAAAACGCATCAGAGCTCTGAGCCTAATTCGTGTGTTGAAAACAGTTTGTGAAAAGCCAAGGGTTTCCCCTGGTGAAGCATCTCAATCCAGCTGTGCAGAGGTTTTCTGATGAGCAGTGCACCTCTGCTTTGGTTATTTTTCCACATCCAGCTCAGACAGATCTAACTACAGGAACATATCTATATAAAATTGGGCTAGAAAATGTCAGTGAGCAGAATGCAGAAGGTTAAATATTTGGTAAATGCAGTGTCTGCATAGACACGGGCATGACAAATGTATGTGAAGCAGTGTCTTTTTGCAAAGCTTGTGTATTATATTTCTGTTGCTTACAACTGTCAGCACAAGGACAGGCTCGCTGGGGATGTGAGCAGGCAGCTGTCTCTGGGAAGCCTATAGATAGCAGCTTCCTTGGGTAGCACGTTTGCAGCTCCTTCAAACAGATTTATCAAGCATCTTTACTGTCTCACCACTGCCAGCTCAAATGACTTCTCAAGGAGCTTTGGTTATGCAAGCTTTTAAAAGGTGCATTGTTTTTTCTATTTGTTTCTTTTTTTTTTTTTCTCTGTGTGTGTGTGTGCCAGGTTTTTTTTTAGTAACTCACTGCAGCAGATAAATCTAGTGCAGGGTTTCACCATGTGTTAGGGGGAAACAAAAATAATACTCCATTTGTCCACCGTGACCAGGTTTTAAATAAGCATCAAAACTTCCAGCAGCTGTGCAGAGCAGCAGAACAGCACAGGTCAGACAGATGCTCTGGGAGTGAGGAGAACCTGCAGAGAAGGGAGCTGG
Organism: Cnemophilus loriae; assembly: GCA_013397755.1. Taxonomy (NCBI): domain Eukaryota; kingdom Metazoa; phylum Chordata; class Aves; order Passeriformes; family Corvidae; genus Cnemophilus; species Cnemophilus loriae. The sequence goes on along the minus strand of VZTF01004195.1, from coordinate 1,241,773 downwards.
AAATAGCATCCGCTTGGCAGAACCAGAGGATACATCCATAATCATTTTGGGGGTCTTGGAATGCTTCACAGAATATTCCCCTCTGAGTCCTGGGTGACCTGGAGGAGTTTGGAGACAAACAGGAGCCCCTCAGCTGGCTCCAAGTCCCTCTGGATGGCCACGGAAACAGGAGGTGGAGGAAGGGAGGGCTGGGGAAACGGCCAAAGGAGCTTCCCAAAGAATTTCTCTGCTCGTTACTGCTGCACTTCACAGCATGGGAACTTTCAGTAATAAAGACTTTAAAGGCTTCCTCAAAGAGCTTCCAGGCTGTATCTGAAGCTCCATCTGGAAGGAGTCTCATGAGACTTTGGAATGTTTTGTAAATACAGGCAGGGGACAAATGAGGTTTTTCTTCAAATGAATCTGGCAAAAGTTGCTTTCTAACAAGAGCTTGCAACAGGCCACATGAGCAGGAGTGCTTCCCAAACTGCATCCCTGGTGGAATGTCTTTTGGAAAGGGTGCAGTTAACTTGTCATCCCTACAAAGTCTTTTACTAACCCAGTAAATTATAGGCCTTTTGGGAATGTGCTGTACTTGGTTCCTTTCAGGTCATGTTCTTCGTCTTGGATTGCTGTGCGAAACCAAATATGCTGCTTTATCCTGTTTGCCTGTGGATTTGTTTTGTGTTTCAGCAGATTGAATAGCATTTCTATTTAAATCATTCCTCATTCTAACTAAAACAATTGCTGTTCTGTGGTGTCAGGGGATTCCTGAGGTAACAGGAACACTGTACATTTTGTGATTTACTGCCCGGTTTGGCCCTTGAAAGCCCCGGCTCGTTTCGGTCCATTTTGCCTGCTTTGTTTGGGTTAGCGATGCCTCATCGGCTACCCCAGACCACGACAGGGCTGGGGATTTTCAGCACTTGTGGCCCTCGCTGTGGATTTTAGGCAGGAGCTGCAGCATCATTTTCCCATCAGCAGTGCTAATGCTCCAGAACTACGAGTTTTAAGAACTTGAGGCCTCTCTTTGCTGGTTTTCCCCTTTCCTGCAACTGCTGATGACACTGTGAGTTATCCAGAGCTGTTGTTTGCCTGTTTGTTCCACTCAGCACTTCTGGCAGCGTATGAGAAAAGAGTGAGGGAAAAAAAACTAGGAAAGCTATCAAAAGTATGAAAGTATAAATCTTCTATAGATTGAGAATATCTTCCACTCTCATCTTGATATTTTTCCCTTCAGCTGGGCTCTTATCAAGAAATTCCAGAATACTTCACAAACACAGATTCAGGCCTTCTACAGCCTTCCTCCTCCTCCTCCTCCTCCTCCTCCTCTCTCCGAGGAAATGACATTCTCATCCCTTGTTTGCAGATGAGCAATGAAGGTCTGAGTGGTGAAGTGACTCGTCCAAGGTCAGCTGCTGAGTTAGTGGCACAGCTATGAATAGACAAAGGCATTTTAGCTCTCAGCTCTCTGCTAAACAAGACCGTGCCCTCCCAGTTTCAATTTGTCAAACTTCATGACTAATAACCTTTGAGCATCCAGAACGTGGCAGAAGAATTTCTTTTCGGCAGCCAGCAGGTAATTCCTGCTTACTCCAGCAGCAGGGTGGAAGCTCCTCCCTGCCCCCAGGGATCCTGGCAGTACTTTCTGGGTTTTGAAAGGAGAGGGGAGAACTGCCCTCCTTGGATTGCTGTTTTGTGGGATGCTGTAGCTGCTCACCTGAGTGTTCACTTTGGTGCTGAAAACAGAGATCCCAGAGCTGACTCTTCATTTGTCTTGGTGTAGCAGTAATGAAGTGTCCTTAGAGCAGTTTGCCTTCAACAGCTATTTTAAACCTCCAGTGCAATCTGCTGTTCCTTGAAGGGAAAAAGTAATTCAACTAAAAGTGATCTGAGGAGCCAAGGGAGAGAAGGAAATGTTGAGTGGTGCTAATCAGGAAGAGGAAGTCATCTGTCTGCGTGTGGGCACTTCCCTGCTCACATGGCACAGCCCTGGAACAGCCGCATAAGGAGCTTTGTGATCAACAAATGTCAAGGGCAATTAATTCTTCGGCCAGCAGCTGTTATTATTAGGACAAAGAGTGGCCAGACATAGAAGGAAAGCCTTCAGCTGATTTATTTTCTCTACCTTTCCCCTCGAAACTGATCAGTTGCTCAAACCCCAGTGGTGAAGTCCCATGCAATAAGAATTTTAAATTTGCCATCTCTTTTTTTTTTTTTCCGGTAGGAGAGTTTGTATTAGATTTAGAGCACAGAGGAACGGCTCAGGGAAGGCGTTTAGAAAGTCCTCCCCACTTTAATGCTATCAGGATGGAGAGGAGTTGTGTGTTAAGCTGGTAACATAATAATACGTGGGCTGAATTAAACCTACCTCAGACTGGTTTTCTCAAACGTAATTGATGGAAGCAGAGCACTTTTAGGCTTGATTTAATACCTTCCCAGAGTTATTCCAGGATTGCTGTAGTGCAACTGTGGGTGTTCTAAACACACCTACGCTGCCACAGAATCAGGAAGGATGTACTTAAAATCCTCTAATTTATCTAATAACATCTTTAGCAGCTTTTTGTGTAGGTTTAGCATTGTAATGGAAATGCACTCTTTGGCTGGGTAAAGAGCTGCCGTGTGGAACTGCGGGCTCTGGCTGTGAGGACACGTGAACAGCACTCGGAGCTGGGAGGGGAAATACTCTGACCTGCTACACCCCCTGTAAATGCACCTTTCACTTGTGGCATCGGTCACCGCAGTTAAAATAATATCTAAAATTTCACTTACAAGTGTTCACGGCTCTGGGTATCCACAGACACTGCTGTCCCCCCTCTCAGGCCCAGGCAGAGATTTCTCATGTCTGGGATATTTTTTCTCTACTGTTTAGCTCCTGAGTGTATTTTAGCCACTGTTGTTGCCCCAGTTCTTAACCAGGTTCCCTCTCTGCCCATCAGTGGATGTTCCTGAAGGGCTCTTTATAAGTGACACAAAGCAAGTTTGCTTTTTCTAAAGAGTTTCAGCACTGAGCCGATCAGGGGAAGCCTTGCACTGGAAACAAGCTCAGATTCCTGCGGGTGCCCTGCTGGTAGCTGCTGGAATAATTATTCTATGCCGGGTATTGCAATCTCTCCCTTTTTGGGGGGAATCTCGTGTAACATGAGCAGAACCAGCATCACCGCATGAAAAACCTGCTCTTTGTGAGCTCAATAAAGACAGAAAATACAAATCAGAAAATCAGCTCCTCCCCGTGCCAGAAGGGATGTCCCGGTGTGTTTTCCTCCGGCTGATCGCTCCTACGCCGGGAATTGCCGGATGTAAACAGGATCAGAGTTCTGAGCTGTGCTGGGAAGAGCCGGCCCCGAGGCAGCTGGTTCCCCCAGTAGCAGAGCTTCCTTAGGCTGCTGGGGCTGGAATTCCAGGGAAAACCTTAGGATGGGGCCCTAACGAGGTGCGAGTGGCTCTCTGTGTGACTTCAGGGGCCAGAGCTTGCCTCGTAACAATGTTGGACAAAGCTATTTATTGCTAATCTTATCCTTCAATCATTTCTAGATACGTTAAATAGAAGGAATAGGTTAAGGAAGTGTTTGTGTTCATTGCCCGTTCCCTGGATTTCCGACATGGAATTCCGTGGTTGATGGACAGTTTCTGGATTGAAATTGGCTCTGTGCCTCTCTGTGACCCTGTGACAGTGGAATGTCTTGGGGAAGACACTGTAACCCCAATAATATCTGCGGAACCTGGAAGTTTCAGGCTGTGTCAGCAGGAGACACCTGGAGAAGTTCAGGCTGACCAATGGGAAATGCAAAGTCAAACATAAATTAAGAGGTATTAAATTCCTCTTGAATGAGAGAATGTACATTAAAGTGGCCTTGGCTTGCTATAGATTAATTAACCTTGGGGGATACCAGGTTTAATTAAACTATAGTGAGTTAAAGCCACTTCACTCTGGGTAGAGATCATTCCTGAGGGAGCTTTTTTACCTTATGCACATCAGCTTCCTATGGGTTAATCTTAACTTCCAGTGCCCCTTGGAGAGGCTTTGCACACCTTGAAATCTGAGGAATTCTGGAATCCTGACTCCAAATCTTGGGAGAAACTGGACTTAACTTGAGTTAAAAGTGTATCATACATATGTTAAAAATGTACAGTCGTGTGACAGACTCTGGAGGGTTCAAGCCTAGATTTGAAAAGAATTTAAATAGAGGTTATGAACTGAAACATTAAAACTTAAGAAACAGGGAACATAGGAGTGAAAAAGGGAGACTAAAATCCATCAGTGAGTCTGAGGTCTTGCTGCAGGGTTGCGGTGCTGTCTGGCGAAGAAGAACCTTGGTGAAAAATACTCTTATGTTACCCTGCTGAATCCCACTGAAACATCTTTTTGTGGGTTTCTCTTATTCTTTTCCAGTAACTGCCCTTCATTCCTGGCCTCTGCTTTAGCCAGAGCAACTTCAGATGAAGTCCTGCAGAGCGACCTCTCGGCGCATTTCCTGCCCAAGCACGTGGACAACGCCGATGGCATCATCCGTAAGTGCCTCCCAAAGGAACTTGGACTGGAATTCTGGGAGAGGAACATCCCATATGGATGTGAAAAGGTTAACGGGGAGCTCACCACCACTCCTGATAGAGCTGGAGGTCTGATTTCCCAGTCAAAGCTTTCTCACCTTTGGAATCACTCTTTTAAGTGCAGCTTCACGGCTGTATCTGATGGCCCTGAATCTCTCTCTCAGCACTTTATACAATGTGGTTCTGCTGGCAAGTGCCAGTTGTCCTCCCTCATCCTTGGAGCAAAGTCAAATATACGTGGGAAGAGATAATTTAATTCTGAATTATTTCAGTCAGTGTGGTTTTTACTATGGCTTGTAAGGTTTTTATATAGTTTTAGCAAAAGGTAGTATAAAGAGATTTTGTGATTAAAAGGAAGAAAATTCCTTTTCCTCATTTATCTGTGTTGGCTGACAAGATTTTTGCAGCATCCAGCTCAAGGTCATGCACCCTAAATCATTTCAGGACTCTGCTGGCCTAAATAACCTTGAAAATTGGCTGGGTTGTTTGTTACAACAAAGATTAATGTTTCTCACATGTATTGACAGGAGTTCTGTTGTTTGATCTTGAAAATACAGTCCCCAAAGCATTTTGTCCATTCTCTCTTTTTTTGATTAAAAAAAAAAAAGTAAATTATTCTGGGGATAAGGAGGATCTATAAATCTGGTTCTTCAAAAAGGAAGATTCTGCTGTATTCCCCAGAGGCCCTTGGAAACCTAAGAAACAGAAAAACATGCTCTGGGTTCCCTTTCTCTAGGTATTGCTGCCTCCTCCTGCTGAGCAGGTAAATGGAATAGATTTGTCATTGTTCTGGCTGAGCAGCCTTCATTAATTTCAAATTGAGATCTCTGAAACTTGCATAAATATTTGACAGTCTCCAAGGAAATGTTGACTAAGCCTCCACACAGAATATCTACAGAATTCAACAAAAAAAGGAAAAAAGAAAGGAAAAAAACCACCACAAAACCCTCACACCTACAGAAATTGCCATTTAAATATATCTAAGACTGTAAGACACAGATGCAAACATAGATTGAGATGGGAACAGACTGGAGCAGGCACTAAGGACAGGACTCCAGATGCAGTTTGTTGAGGTGAATTGTCATAATGAGGGTACTTGGAAATAAAATATCCCTTTGCTGATGCAATGTGAAGTGTTAAATTGTGAGGATTTAGGGAGAGAGGAAGAGAGAGAAAATCTTCTAGCCTGTAGTAAAGCAACAGTTTCATACAAACCCTGCAATTTCAAATAATCTAAGTGATAATTTCCCCAACCAGAACATCAGCTCAAGTGTCATAGAATGAGAGAGTCACAGAATGGTTTGGGACATTAAAGATCAAGTCCCACTCCTGCCATGGCAGGGGCACCTTCCACTGTCCCAGGCTGCTCCAAGCCCCGTCCAACCTGGCCTTGGACACTTCCAGGGATCCAGGGGCAGCCACAGCTTCTCTGGGCACCCTGTGCTCCATCAGGGCTTCAACAGCCACGAGTGCAAGGTTTGGCCTGGAAAACCCCAACAAAACTGGGGGCAGCAGCAGCTCCATCCTGGAGAACCTTCCCAGGGGAGCCCCTTGAGAAGCCTGGGGTGGGTGCCGAGAGGAGACCTGCCCTCAGTGGTACCATACAGAGAGGCTTTCATGCTTTGGAAGAAAGCAGAGGAAAGGGTGGCAGGTGATGAAAATGGGATTTCTACATCTTGAAGTTCGATGCTCAGAGTTCACTGTGCCCTGATGCTGTTTGAGCTGCTGCACAATGTGAAACCAACCTGAATTTCGCTGCCTGGCTTTAATATCCCGTTCTGTGTCAGTTTTTTTATGAACCCAGAAACATTTTTACTCTGTGTAATACAAGGAGATATTTACCTGATTTGCCTCAAGTTTGAATTTGCTGGAAGATAAAAAAAAAAGCTATTTCAAATTTCCTTAGTGGCACATTTCACTCTGAGAACTGCAAAGTGACAAATCGTGTCCTGTACTTAGGAGTGGTAAAAGCAGCTCCTGGTGTGCTGGTGGAAAGGAAATGAGAAGCTCCATGACAGAAGAATGCAAATCTTAAAAGAAGGAAAACTGGTTGGAGTCCACAAATGTAGGTTTGCAAGAACAGGGGTCTGTAATATTTGGGGTGACCATGTGTCTTTGGATATCTGAGTCACAGGCCATGACTCTTCTCTTCCAGCCGCCCTGGAGAGGAGCAAGAGATTTTCCATGAGAACCGAATGATGTTGGATTTCTTTTTTTAAAAGGTCAGGTTAAGGACATTTAGGTTTGGGGTATTTTTGTGGAGGAAGAGAATCACATGGAAGTTTGGCATTGTTAAGCAACCACCATAGGAGGCTGGATAGCAGGACCATGTGACCTGGTGGTGGTATCAAATTTCCAGGAGACGTCACAAAGCAAATCATAATGCCTCATTACCCAGTTGTTCCAGGTTCTAGGAGATGAATCCTAGAGATCTTCAAAGAGATCTAAAGTTCCTAGAGTAAGGAAAACCTCGATCATTGGTTCTGACCCCTGTTGTCACACTGTCCATGTTTTCAACACAGCTCATAAAATACGGCACTAAAAAGCAGGATCTGATTCCTGGTATTCTTTCTATCCTGGTTCTGCCCTGTCATCTTTGGGAACGGCAATGCCTGAGCTGGATTTCCCACTTGCTGTGGTGCAGCTCAGCATTACTTCCAACCTTGGGGATTTGGGAGCAGCAGGAGGGAAATGAAATTCTCCGTGACACAACCGCAGTGGCAGCTGAGTCAGCTCTGGCTCAGCACGGCAACATTAACAATTGATGAGTAATTTCCAGCTGTGAGGGGGTGGTTTTTATTGTGGTATTTTATTATTCTCCTGTTTTAACCTCACGAGCACTTACTGATGATGCTGACACCACGCACGGTCCCCTGGGAAGGGTGGTGAGGATCCCAGCAGGGCCACTGGGTTCAGTGCCATCCTCCTGCAGAGGTGCCACAGCCACGTGACTCTGACATGCGCCCACTTCCCTTCACCTCTGCCCAGTGGGGAGAAATGGGAGAGCAAAATCTCTGGGCTTTCCTCTGGAAAACAGAGCTTGGACACCTCAGGTTGGATGTGTTCCCTGTTTTAAATACATTACCCAAAGAACAGTAGAGGTGGGATGAGGAACCCCCAAACCGTGGCAGTGGTGGGATGACCCAGTGGTTTGATTTCCACCCCTTGGTTTTAAAGCTGTGTGATCAAGGAGCCAAGACTCCTTTTGGTTATTTATCCAGTGTATTTCCAGCTTAATGCCTCTTGACTGAACCGACTCATAACCAGCAGAGCTGGGACAGTATCTTGTTCCTCAGGGGCTTGGCCCCTGGTCACTCTAGACCTAGGACAGGAATTAGTAAATGCTGCTTTTAGGCTCTTCACAGAATTGCTGTGAAACAAGAGATGCTGCAACTCCCCCCTCTCGTCCCTGCATGTGAGCCCCTCCTCCTCCAGGAGTGATTGGCACTCCTGGATTGCTGCTGTTTAGCTCTGAAGATCCCTGGCTTTGGTGGGCGATCATGAACAAAGAGATTTGGATGTGTTCAGCTCTGATGCTGACTTCCTGTTTTCCTCTCCTGAATTTCAGAACAAATGTCAAGTGCCTGAGTTTTCACGTTTTAAAATGACAATTTCTCAGGGGGTGACAGTTCAGCATTTTCTTAAATTTGAGGCCTTTATGGTTTTCTCATTTGCTTACGCAGATTTCTGTGACACACCGTTGTCAGGAATACGGGAATAATAGGAAATCTGGAAATAGCTAAGAAGGCACCTGTGCACTGCTGAAAGTGCACAAAACATCTTAAAATGACTCTACTAATTTCTGCAGATTGTTTCCGCTGTCTTGCCTCAGCTCTGCAGTGAAATGGAGTTTAGAATAGAGAATTTGGTCCAAACCCAGCGTGTCATTGTTGTGGAGGGTGGGTTTAGTCCGTGACACCCTGTGCCGTGACAAAGTCCCTTTCAGAGCTGCACCACCCTGGGCAGGGCCACGCCGGGGATCCAACGCTTCTCGTGCCTTTCGTTTTCTCTGCTGCTGCAAATGAGTTCCCCAAAGGCACGGGGAAATGTTTAAGTTAAAAAGACAAACAAACGATGAGCTGCTTACTGATGAATGCTGATTATGGTGAGTTTGGCTTCCTCTTTTCATGCATCAGAGCCCAGAATTTCCCTGCTGACATTCAACTGCTTGGCTAAAATGGTTTTGTTTCATCTTTGTAACATACGCAAGGGAGAAAACTCTGACTTAATAACACTCTCAAGGCTTTCATTTGTGGTTTGTGCCTTCCCCAGAGATCGAGACGGTGAAGTTGGCCCGTTTAGTTTACAGCAAATTGCACGAGATCTGCAGCAACTGGGTGAAAGATTTCCCTCTGCAGCCCAAGCCCCACCGCTACTACGAGACCTCCATCCACGCCATCAAGAACATGCGCAGGAAGATGGAGGACAAGCACGTCTGCATCCCCGACTTCAACATGCTCTTCAACCTCGAGGTGAGCACAGGGCACGTGGGAGGCACAGATTCTGTGATCAGGGGTTTACATTCTGGGAAACCAGGCAGTTTTCCACTGAGGAAGTGAAAGGTGATGGGTGTGAGGAAGGTTGGAGGCTGGTGTTGACCAGGTCACCTTACAGTTCATCTCTGAAGCCACTCGGCAGCTGGGGGTGCGTCTGCTCTGCTTCTCAACCCTTCCTCTTGGGAGGAAGAAGCCAAAAGCAAACATAAGGAAAGTAAGTAAAAAAACCCAAACCAAACCCAAAACACTTTGGGGTGCAGTTCACACACAATTCTAGCAATGTGAGTAGTTTGGTGGAACTGAGGCCTGTCTTCCTTTCCATTAATTTCTTGATGTGGCCATTGGTCAGACACTCATTCTTGCTCTCCCTTGAGATATAAAACTGGACATTGAGGAATGGAAAGTAGAAGAAAATTGCAAGAATTTTACCTTAAGGATCAAATTGCTGCATAATTGCTTCTTTATTACACCCTGTCACTTTAATAACCATCTTCTGCCCCATCCACATTCTTACCTTTAAATGATATTAATGCAAACAGAGGCAGATGTTTCCTTTGCCTGTCAATTGTCAGCTTTCTTATTCCAATTTGTGTTGGAGCCCATTACTTAAAAATTACAATGTGCAAATATTCCAGTCACTGAGCTGGCTGTCAAGGTTGAATTGGCTCTGTCAGTGGGTTGGTGTTTTGTGTGTGAATAGGCACAGGAGTTGCTGTCTCCTGGTACCACGTTGTTTCTCTGAACAGAGAAAGGGAAGCTGAGAAAACTGCCTTGAAGATGAGTGATTTTGCTGTATTTGATTTGTGAATGTAATCACAATTTTCTGATGAGAGAGCACACGCAGTTTTTTTAAAACACAGGCATCTAAGATGATATGTTTTAGATTTAAGAAAAAAAGAAGAGTGAAAGCAGAGGCTGCCTGGCTTCACGTTTTAACTGTACTGGCATTTTATCCCTGGTGGATTCCAATCATGATGTAGACTTCATGCAAACTGTATTGGATGTTCTTCTCTTTCTGTGGTTTTTGCCTGCACAAAATCTCCTGCACAATTTGATGAGAATGGCACTTCCTATTTGAGTTGTGTGACTGAGCTGTAGCAAATGGGACCTAAGGAGAACTGAGAGCACTACACAGGGGTTTCTGGCAGGGCATCTCTTGTGCTTTGCAGGTAGAATTCAACAGCGAGGTGGAAGTTTCCCATTGATGCAAGCACAGGTGCTCAGGGTAGTTTGCTTTTCCAGTGAAGACCCTGTCTCTAGTTACAGTTTAATGAGGACAGCACAAATCCCAAGTTCAAAGGTTTAAGACAATCCAGTGAGCTGCTTGCGTTGCTTTCTCCTGAGTTTTTTCCTCCCTGTGTTTCCACTGGCAGGACCAAGAAGAACAAGCTTATTTTGCAGTGTTTGATGGTCATGGAGGAGTGGATGCTGCCATCTATGCCTCCATCCACCTGCACGTGAACATGGTCCACCAGGAGATGTTCCAGCACGACCCAGCCGAGGCTCTGTGCCGAGCCTTCCGCGTGACCGACGAGCGCTTTGTGCAGAAGGCAGCCAGGGAGGTGAGGGGCTCTGCAAGCCTGCACCTGTAAATCCTGCCTGTGTCAGAGGGGTGCTCCAAGCACAGGAGAGTCAGCACAGAGCTGTCCGTGCGCTGGTCCCCACTGGTGGCTTTCTGTCCAGAGCTTCACATCCCATAAAAATGTCAGCTCCTGCTTCTCACAGCATCCAGCTCCTCTAAAGGATGCTGCTGCCATTCCCACACTCACCTGCTGACCAGGCTCAGTGCTTGGGTTCACTAACACACAGGTGGGCCTGTCAGTAGCAGGAGGCAGCCAGAGCAGTCCCAGCAGTGCCTGGCTCCTGGCAGGTGGGTCCCATGCCAGGGTTGTCACGGGGCAAATTTGTGTTCAGCCAGGTTGGCTCTGAGGAGCTGTTAGTGAGCAGTCGTAGCTGTAGGGAAAGCACTGCCTGTTCCTCCCTGGGAATAGGCTCTGTGCTGCAGTTTCAACATGTTCTGTCCCTGAGTTAAGTAAGAAAATGCTTTGAAATGGAAATGTGTTTTTTCAGAGCTTGCGCTGTGGAACCACCGGGGTGGTGACTTTCATCCGAGGGAATATGCTGCATGTGGCTTGGCTCGGGGACTCCCAGGTCATGCTCGTGAGGAAAGGCCAAGCTGTGGAACTGATGAAACCCCACAAACCAGATCGAGAGGTGAGAAGGGCCCGTCTAAACAGCCCTGGGCAGTGACCACCACAGGGACCAGCTTTGGGGGAGCGCTGCCGTGCCAGGATCTCTTTGAGCAGCAGTGCACGTTCCACTTATCCTGGTTTGTTTGGATCTGTGTGCAAATCCTGTCTCATGGGGCCTGCTATGTTTGTGAAAAACCAAATATTTATGGGAGTGTTGAGTGTGTGAGCAGCTCTGACTGCTCTGTCCAAACCTCTCTTGTGTTGCTGTTCAGGATGAGAAGAAGCGCATCGAGGCCCTGGGCGGCTGCGTGGTCTGGTTTGGAGCCTGGAGGGTGAACGGGAGCCTCTCTGTCTCCAGAGCTATTGGTAAGAGAGAGCCTTCATTCCTTTTTCAGACTTGCTTTGCTTTTTAACTATAAAATTTTAATTTTCTAGTCGTCAAAATTTGACATACAGCTGTAGATAGACCTATGAGCAATAACCTCTATTTTTCCCCCTACAGTCTGAGGGAATAATTTCCAAATAATTGCTTTAACTTGGGGTAAGAGTCATTGGCTCCACGCTGAGTTAATAAAGGGCTGATGGAAGCTGCGGCTGCAAACCCACAGTTGTGTTTCTCTGCTGTTCTTCCACAGGGGACGCTGAGCACAAGCCATACATCTGTGGGGACGCAGACTCTGCCTCCACGGTGCTGGACGGCTCTGAAGACTACCTCATTCTGGCCTGCGACGGCTTCTACGACACTGTCAACCCCGATGAGGCAGTCAAAGTGGTGGCTGACCATCTGAAGGAGAATAACGGTGACAGCAGCATGGTAGCACATAAATTGGTGGCATCTGCTCGGGACGCCGGCTCCAGCGACAACATCACCGTCATTGTGGTGTTTCTCAGGGACATGAACGCGGCGGTCGCGGCCAGCGAGGAGTCGGACTGGACAGAGAACTCTTTCCAAGGCGGGCAAGAAGACAACGGGGAAGACAAGGAGAACCATGGAGACTGCAAACGGCCGTGGCCCCAGCACCAGTGCTCAGCACCTGCAGATTTAGGCTATGAAGGACGAGTGGATTCCTTCACCGACAGAACTAGCTTAAGCATAGGGTCCAGCGTTAACCCCTTGGATGATCAAGGCTATTTAGACCTGACAAAAACAGAAACTAGTACACCTCAGAGTGCCAAATGTCTGCCACCAGTCCAAGTGTTTAGTCCTGGCATACCAAAGAGTGTGGGTTCGATCAGCAGCTCCCCGGTGAAGAGCGAGTCCCCGGAGCTCAGCGCGTCCTCGGGCTGCGGACGGAGCGATCGCAGGGAGGCCGCCGCCCCTCTGAGCTCGGGTGCTGCAGGGCAGGGCATCTACAGGGTCAGGGGTTTGTCCCCCATCTTCTTTGGGCTGGAAGATGAACTGTTCAAGTCCTTGGGAAAACGAGCTGCGTTCCCTCACTTGCGGCTCTGCAGCGGGAAGAAGCGGCGAGGAGCCAGGCTCAAACCAAAGTTTCACACGCCGCTCTGGGCTCACGAGCCTTCCCAGGGAGAAGGAGCCGGCCTGGCCTTCCCCGCCCGGGGCCGCGGGAGCAGGAGGGCGTTGGCCCGACCCTCCCCGTGGCGGAGGCTGCCCAGCCGCGGCTCTTACAGCGAGTGTTTGATGCGAAGACAAAGTCATTGTATACCAGACCCACACGTTCATCAATGCTGTAAAATGTAACCATCCCCTCGTGTTCCCCTGTCAGACTCCCAAAGTAGACATTCCCAAAATAAAACTGGCATCATCAGACAGCGAAAAAAAAAAAAGAGGTGGGCATTTCCGAACTGTACTCCAGTCCCCTGCCAAGCTCAACCCCTGTGTAAATAGATCTAGGAATTAACCAATGTAGGTGTTTCAATCTCTAATAAAGTTTGGTGGTGGTGCCACCCCGAGCAATGCCGCAGCCGCCCGACCACCCGCACACACGAGTGTCCAGCCACATCCAGCAGGGAGAGCCCAGCAGCCGCTGCACGTGGACAGACAACGCCAGGGCACGGTCCTTAAACACGCCGAAGGTTGCACCTGCCTGAGAAATGTCTGTGGAGCAATACTCAAAGAACGATCTGGGTTAGAACTGCCAAATTTTTTTAGAGCGGGGGGAAGTTTCCATAGAGTCGAGGTGTGGGGGGGGTTTTTTTGGGTTTTTGTTTTTCTTTTCGTGTTCTGCTTTCTGTTTATTCCAGGTGAGCGTTAAGATGAATTAGGAAATTACATCCACTTTTGCAGGTAGACGACTAAAAGCCATACAGGGTTTACCAGGTACCTTAGGAATGGACACACTAAGCTCCTGCTGCTCTGGTCTCAGACTCCCATCGAGGTACAGACTCATAATTTACCTTTTTTTTTTTTTTTCCACATAATATAAAATGCGGAGTATGAAGAAAACTTTTCTTGCAGTTAAAAAAAAAAAAATTCCTATGGCTGGAGGTGCAGTGTAGGGAATTTCGTATCTTTCTGGTGCTTTTAGTGGCATTTTTCTCGTTTCTCAGTTAAGGAAATTGTTCTCAATGAGTTGAACATGATTGTGCTTAATGCTTTGAGCCAACCTCTTCCCACCTTAACTTCATCTCAGGTCTTAAAAGAACCCAACCCGTGGAGGTGTCCAGCCCCACCCTCTGTCCCTGCGCCCGTCCCGGCGGAGATCAGGAGCTGTTGGCTGAGCTGGGTGGTTCTGGTGAGGATTCCCAGATGGCAAAGGCAGCATTTCACATCCAGTGGCAGCAGGAAGGACGCAGCACCACGGCTGCCGCGTGGGCTGTTCAGGGTGTGTAGGGGCGGATGCCGGAGCGATCCAAAGCGGATGGAAGTGCCGAGGGTGCAGCAGAGCAGGGGCTGCGCTGAGGCTTCAGCGGAGAGGGTGGAATTCAGTGCCCGGGCAGGGCTCTGCTCCGGCTCCCCCGGCTCCAGGAGGCCCGGGGAGGAACTCAGCTGCCCTTCTTTGCGTAAGCAGCGGCCACCAGCCCCTCCCCGCTCCCGAGGTGAGGTCACACCCTTAGGGGAGCCGCTAATTGGGACGTAAATAAGCGGCCGATTCCCATCAGCTCCACTAAGTCCAGATCCCTTGCTACCCTTTGTTACAGCGATGCGTTGGGAGAGTATGAATAAAGTAAGTCTTCATAGGCGCTTAGTGAACAATTCGTATCATTTTAGCAGTAACAATAGCAGTATTAGTGTTTAGCTAGAATTTGCAAACTATTTTAATATTAAGTAGTCAAGACAATTATTCAACACGACGAGATGGCGAGGCTTGAATTCTGCCAATTTCCGCTGCTTCTCTCTTTGATGCACTATTTTAAAAGCAATCTGATGAACAGCAAAAGGCTTTGTGAGCAACCAGGAGTTGGAGTGTGGCTTTAGATTCCTTTGATCTTTTTCAGACTTTGTTTTAATCTTGTGGGATCATTGGCTCTTATCTGCCATCTTATTCTGCCTTAGCTGTTGTCAACGTTCTCTTTAGCTGCAGCTTGTGTTCCAAGTCAGATTTACCGAGGAAATTTGAGAAACCATGAAATGGTAAAATATGCAACTCTGGGGCATCTCTGCGGTGCCTTTGTTTTAAATTATTCGCAGTAATAATGACTCACTGAAAGTCCATCTTTAGCTGACTGTCGTGTTTTGGAGAGAAAGGTGGTGTAAGTGCAATTCTTGATGTGAGCAAATTAGAATGCAAACCTGTCACGGATGATCAAACTTTCTTCCCAGTCTGCAGGAGCAGTTGAAGAGCACTGGACTGCATGTGTGCTGTTTTGGGAAGGATCTAGCTTTTTAGGTGTGGATTCATAAATGGTAATTCTGCGACTCATCCCATTTATCTTGCTAGGAGAAAAAAAAAAAAATCCACCATCATAGTTGCAGTGTGGTCAGGTAAAACCATTGTATAGATAGAGCAAGTGTTCATTTCTTTCACTAACTGCATATTTATAGAGTAGATAGGAACCATTTGTAAGGTAAGTCCTTTAAAGTTCTATAATATTAAAAGTAGTGGTTATTGGTCTGATTATGCTGCTCTTGATTCTACACACTAGACAAAAAGCAGTGCTTGTGAAATGCAGTGTTTTCTCTTAATGCCACTGGTGATAGGAAGTAGTTCCTTCAGTTCAAACTCCTGTGCCCTTATCTGCTGCTTGCTGACGTAAGCAATAATCCCTCTCTAACGGTATCTAAGTGTTCTGTATCTCGTACCTTGATCGTCTATCTGGTGACAGTGTAAAATATTAGGCTAATAGAGAAGTATCTCACTGTATTTATTAACTGTTGATACTGAGATTCAGTCTGTGACCTGTGTTTTGTATTTTTATCGTGTATCTTAGTGGTGGTGAAAATTTGTACAACGAATCTTTCCAATAAAGAGCTGAAGTATCCCTTTGCCGCGTTCACACAACCCCGCATCCCTCTCGGTCAGCGTGGTGACCGCGGTTGCAGAACCAGGAGGTAGCAGCGACAACATGACTTTAGTTTTGTTCTGTTTCAGTTGTGCTGGTTTTGAGGAAGGGGCTCGGGGCTGCTTTTGCCTGGAGCTGCTCAAAACTCGCTCGTCAGCTCTTCACTGTGAGCGCCGCCCGCGCCGGGAGGGGCCGCGGTGCTTTTCCAAGCCTGAGGAACGTGTGCGGTGCAGAGAGCAGGATAGCACCAGAGCAGGGAAGCTCTTAACCCATTCCATTTGCACTAGAGGTGGGTGGAAACGCACGTGTGGAACTTTTCTTTACCTAGAAGTGCCATCCATTGTCCTCGCGAGTGAAAACCGTTCCGTAGCTGAGTCGTTGAGCGCGGTGGCGCCGCGGCGCTGAAGGACAATGTCCAAGCAGACTTTAACTTACACCACGTTTCTGGTGGTGCATCATCCTAGAAACTCCGCCTGTTTTTGGAGCACTGTGTGTCAGTTGTCCCACGGGCAGATGAGGCACAAGGAGTTGTGTGCATAGACATGGCTGCTGTAGTTCGGGTCCACTCTCTCCTCACCAAATCCTCCCGACCCCAAGATTCTGCGGGAATAAAGCAAAACGAGAAAGATTGGTCTAAATTAGGGGCTGTTTTAGCACAATTCCTTCACTCGGCACTTAGTCACATAAACAAAGCCATCCAAGGGGATACTGCAGCTTTGTTCATGTCTGTAATTTAGGACAATCTTTCTTTAATTCACATCCTCTTTGCGACAGCAACAAAACTTTCTACCCTCGTATCATGTGCAATAATAAGGAAGCATTAACACAACCTCTGACTCCAATGTCCGTGGCACCCCGGCCATGGCACTGCCCTTGCCACCATTAACGCTAAAGACAAACAACCCCCACCTGTCAGGGTCTCGTACAACCCTTGTCCTGTCCAGTTTTTCCTCTCCTTCCCTCTGAAGACCCCTCGGGACGAGAACAGGGGAGGTGGCTGAGCTCACCCCGAGTGCTGCTGCTCGTGGCCAGCCAGGCACGGTCTCAGCTCCTGGGTGCTCCTGCTGACCTTTCTGTAGTACCTTGTTCATGAAACATGTTCTTTATGAAGTGAATAAATTCAAGCTAAATCATGTACCAGTGTTGGGACTTTTCCATTTGCAATCTTGTTCTACAGCTCACCCGCGAGTTTAGTTCTAACCATGTATTAGTCATCCATATTTTATTTATGAAAGCTGTTTATACAGGAAAAACTCTTGAAGTTTTACCAATATCTTAATAAAACAGTAATTTAAACCACACTCCAGCTAGTCTGGTTATTTAAGAGCTAACAAAGACAGTAACCAGCTGTGCCTTTACTGTGGGGAAAGGGGGTTTCCTTTGTGGGATATGGAACTGGAATTACTCTGTTCAGCTCTGGCTACCACGTGGTTGCCGCCCAGGGCCCGTGGTGGCCCAGCTGTGGTGTTTTACAGCCCAAAAGGGATGGGGTTGTTATGGCACAGCCCCAGGAGATCAATGTCTGCCCAGCCTCTGCTTGCCCCTGCTCTTTCCAAAGCAGCCCTGGGTAAGCTGTCCGTAAGGTGAGCAAAGCAACAGCTCCTCTCTTGCCCCTGCAGCAGCTGGGCACAACCTCCAGAGCAGCCCCTGTGCCTCAGCAGCCATTTCCTTCAGCTTGGGCCTCAGTGAGAGTAAAGCACCTGCGAGTGCTGAAGAGGCAGAGCTCCATGATTACACTAATTGAGCTGCGTGCAGTAATCACCACAGCCCCAAACACTCACAAGGCACCTCCAGCCCTCCAGGCTCAGCACTGGAACAGGCTCTGCTCCCTCTGCAGCTGAGAAACACAACCCAGCTTTGGGGAAGAACTCTGCATCCTCCTCAGTTCCTGTTTGAATCAAGATTTTAGCAGAATCCCAGAGGGGTTCTAATAATTAAGGAAAAAAGTGACAGGTGGATAGCAGGAAAACGTCCCTTCATGAGCAGCCAGGCATTGCAGCAAGAGGAGCTGACCCTGACAGCCTCCACCATTTTACTTATCCACACACAAAACACCTAAAACTCAAGATTTCAACATTCATTTTATTAACAAAGTGCAAACAGTTTTAAACTAGGAGTTGTAGAGCACATTCACACGGACACAGGGCACAGGCAGCCACACGAGGACACCACCGGGCAGGCACTGACGGGGCTCATGCTTTGTCATTAACCAGGCATCAGCTCCCACAGGAGCTTCACGAGGACTTCAGCAGCTTAAAATGCAACAAACAGAGTTTGGCAATGGGTGTGGTTGGTCCACATCACCAGCTGGGGAAAACAATCGGAGTGGTGGCTGCTTTCCCCCAGCATTCCAAAGGACAGTCACACACTCGTGGTCAGTCCAGCAGGACACTCAAGGACACTCGTCCCCCCAGGACGGGGCTCAGCACCTTCCCCACAGCTCCTCGGAGCAGCTGAGGCTGGCGGAGCAGGAGTGCCAGCCCTCAGTGCCAGGCCTGCAGAGGTCGTCGTGGCCCGGGGACAGGGTCAATGGCAGAAGAACCACGTCTGCCAGAGCAGAGAGGACACACAGCCACGGACAGCAGCCTCGGCTCAGCTCCAGGAATGCACACACCTCTCTCTCCCCAGGGATGCAGCCGTGGGTCTTCAGGCCTCAAGCCCGCGCTCTACCTGCTCCAAACAAAGTCAGTTTGCACTGAAAACTCTCCTGCTGGAGCAGTTTTAAGGCTTCAAACAAACACAGTCTTACGAGTCAAAATTTTATGCCAGCTACTTCAACCCAGTCAGTTTTGAAAGCATTTAGAGCTCAGCCCTCCCTCCCTCCCTCCTTCCCAGACTGCCTCAGAGCTGGAGGGAGCTCAGGAACCTGGCACAGGATGAGCAGCGGCTCCGTGGCTGCAGCTCCTGGAGCAGCACAGGGAAGGTGCAGCCCCAGGGCTGGCCAAGGAGAACCTTCCCAGTTTACCTGGTGCTGTCATCTCCAGGGACAAAGCTGAGATCGTCAGAACCAGCCTGATCCGCGTCTGGTAACACCGAGGAGAGCTCTGAGGGTGAAAACAACACCAGCAAAACCCAGTCACCCTCCCCAGTGAGCACTGGAGCAGCCAGGGAATGCTCCCTCCCCTCCTCTCACTCAGGCCGAAACTTCACCCCTGTGGCCTCACAGCTTTGATCCATTGGATTGGAAGTGAAAGCTTAACCAGAGGAGTTTCTGAAGCTCCACTGAACTGCTGGAAGCACGTTCCTGCCAATTAAGATGCAAACCCATGTCTAAGGCAGTGGTTACCTCCCTGGAATTAGCCTACTTACAGTGCCAATCCTGGCACACAGGGAGTTCCAGTTGGGAACTGGAGCTATGGGTTTTCCAACCCTTCCCTCACCTAAACTGACTTCTCAAGGCTAACAAGAGTTTCCCTCTCCTGTTTTGAGCTGTTTTAATTGGGATCCCAGGAGAAGAGTTCCAAATCTTACTGGCACTTTGAGCTTTAACACCTCCACAGCCCCCCCCAGGGATCTGCATCCAAGGAGCTCTGGGGAGGCTGGGAATGTTTGGGAAGAGAGGCTCTACCTTCGCTGGAGGGCTGCACAGAGAAGGCCTGGTTGAACACCTCCGAGGGAGAGGCGGCATCCTCCTGCTCCTCGTTGTCCGTGTCACATTCGATGTCACTGTCACTGCTCATGCCTGGCAGCAGGTGAAGGACGTGCTTCTGACACACCCCGGCTGCAAGAGAAACCAGAGACACCCCGGGCAAAACGACGGCAGCGAGACCTGCACGGCTGAAACGTCTGCCTTCGACCCGTGGAAGGGCTCCTGCCAGCTCCTGGGATTTGACACCAGGAGAACAGAGGGAAAGGAGCACTTTCCAAGCACTCAGGGGTCTGACAGAGCACTGGGTGCCAGCCCTGAACACAGCCGGACTTGTCCCAGGTGTCACCAGCTGAGCTGCTCTGCTCTGCAACTGGGACAGAAAATAAAAGTTGCTTTCCTAGGAGCTAAAAGGCAGCACAGCCCGTGGGGCAGACAGACCTACCAGAGCCTTTAAGCAGCAATAGTGTATTTGAGTCTCACACAACAACTTCCCCTCCAAAGCAGAACCAGAGCTGTTGGTGACTCCAGGAGGTGACCTTGGGCGTGCACTGGGCAGCCAGAACTGCCCGAGGACCACACAGGGTCTGCTTGGCTCTGCCTCTTAAAAGCTGACACTCATTGCTAAGAAAAAGCAAAGTGAGGGGCCAACTCTACTGCAGCTTTTCCTCTGAAGTGAAAAAAAATGGTAATATTTGCTTCCTGGGGTTTTTAACAATGAAGTATTTCAGTTTCTAAAGCGTTTTCCTATTGGGCTCCCTGCTCTGAGAGCAGAGCTGCAGGAGCACATCACGATCACGCTGCAGTGACTAAGAGCAGAAATTCAGTTTTGTCACTGAGAGACCTTCTGTAAATGCCAACTCCCACACAATATTGCACACTGCAGCTCGAGATGGATGCTGGCACCTTAATATAGGCTTTGCGCTACAATCCAGTCATTGAAATTCAAATTAGTGCAGGGGTGGAAGGCAGGAGAGTTTTAGCAAGATAAGAAAAACTCTATGTGGACTTTCAGAAGGGGAGAAAAAAAAAAAAAAAAAGCAGTGTTATTTTTTTCCAGCCTGGAAAGGATGCAGGAAGGGAGGGGGGAAAACTTTCCTTCAAGTCTCTAAGGAAACTGGATTATGCACCACAACACAGAATGAAGTGCTGGAGAGGCTCTGGTGTGGCTGAGGAGAAAGTGACCACGGGGGGCTGTCCCTGAAGGCAGCAGAATTACAAGCCAAGGTCACTGGCTATTTTAATTAGATAAGAATTTCTTTTCAAGGCCACTCCACTGAACAGCAGAGCAGAGACCTGGAGCTGTCTCAAGGTACAACAAGCAGCTGCTTGCCCAGAGAGCGATGGCCCCACGTGACAGCCCCGATCCTGCCCGGACAGCAGTGACACACGGATCTTCTGTCCTCTCTCAGATTTATTCTCCAGCTGCCACCTCCCAGCAAAGCTCAGCAGCCATGGAAGCAGCTTTTGGGGGTGCTTTTGTCTCGTTCTTCCCCGCCCCAGAGGCGGAGCAGCAGCGCCCGGAGCGCGGCCACGCCGCACCTGCCCCCCACCACGTCCCGTTTACCTTCCTCTGGTCCTGCAGAGGCACCTTCAGAACCCATCCCCTGCAGCTCCCCGGGCTCAGAGCTGCTCTCCAGGCCACCAGACTGGGCTCCTTCCGTCCGACATCCCTTGGAGCTCGAGCTTGGGAAGGAATTTAGGAGAAATACAAAACCCCACGTTAGAAATTCAGCCTTAGCTCAGTTGTGGAAACGAAGCCTTTCAGTGCCACATTGAGTTTTACTCCTTGTTTAAGTCTCCTGCACACCCACTTAAACTTCCAGCTTTAAGATTTTAAGTATTTATAAATCAATCAAAAAACTTTGAAAAATTTGAGTATTTTCCAAAAAAATGTGACTCTACTTATTTAGAAAAAATAACCTGAAAACTCCATTGCCCTTTGCTTAGGTGGCCAACAGAGAATTATCATGGATCAGCTGAAAAATCGAGTTAGAGTGAGAAACATCATCTTAAATGAGGAAATCAAAAGTGATTAAATTTCAGTTAGAGGGTATTTTGCATGGAACAGTGGGAAAGCAGACCTGGAATGCCTTTAAATTCCAAGTGTCAGACTCCAGCCAGAGCTGATCAAAATAAGAGAAAAATGAAAAAAAAAAAAAAAAAA
>VZTF01004195.1:1206544-1220368 GCA_013397755.1 Cnemophilus loriae | reverse complement strand
AAAAAAAAAAAAAAAAAGAAAAAAAGACAACTTGTAACCTAGTTATAAACCCAAAAATTGCTGTCCACAGGGAACAGCAACAACCGAGTAAACTTCAAAGTAATTTCTCTTTCATGCTACAAGCACCTGGTTTTAGGAGATTGTGGGGTTTTTGTAGATCAAGGGAAGGTGGGGGAGGAGATGAGAGGAAAAATGAAGAAACCCTTACCCCACAGCACCAGGTTTTCTGTTCTTCTCCACAGCAGCCAAGCCACTCAAGCCAGAAGCTCCCACCTCAGAATCTGATCCCTCACAAGGTCTCTCCTCCTGCTTCGGCAGCGCCTCGGCGGCCCCGGGGCCGGCCAGGGCCCGAGCGTGGGGCCGAGCACTCAGCTTGGAGCTCCCCAGGCCTCCTGGGCAGAGAGAGCACAAACGTGATCCCTGTGACCCTGCCCTCCTTCCCTGAACGCTGGAGAGGGGCAAAATCCCAATTTCTGTGTCAGGGCTTTCCTTGTGTTGCACTAAAGGAAGGGCATCGTGCAACTCAGGAGCAGCACTACCCTAAAATCCTTACTGGAGTTTCCTTGAGCTCCCCTCTAAGCCAGATCACAAATTAAACCTGGCTCAGCGCTGTTTGATCCTGGATTTTCACTGTCAAGTTCACTCCTGAGGTATTTGCTGAGACACCAGAACATAACACATGTATTTATGTTCTGGTAAGTGAATGTGAGGTGCTGCCTCCCAGCTCAGCCACCAAAGGTACAGTAACGCTCACTGGGTGGGAGAAAGGATCCACGCAAATTTAAGGGAAACTCCAGTTGCCAAATAAAAGACTCTTTGAAAAGCTTTTGCTCAGGAGATGCCAATGCCATCCCCCACAAGGTGCCAGTGCCCCAGGTACCCTCAGCAGAGTGGCTGTCCCCCTTCGGGCGCAGGTTGCCGTCCCCGCTGTCCATGGCTCTCCTCAGGGACAGGCTCCCGGCGGCTCCCGAGCGAAGGGGCTTGGCTGAGCTACTTTTCTTACTGGCAGCTGCAAAAAAGTGCAAAGATGTGACAAGTGTTCGGGCAAGGCACTGCTGGACCCTGGCCTTATGCTTGTTGGAAGTGAAGCTCCACATTATTCTCATTGTTCATCGACTCCCAGTCCTGCACAAAATCCTCCCACACGTTCCTGTCAAGGGCCTGGACTGCACAAGTTCACTTCCTTCCACTGAAACATCCTTCAGAAAGCTTCACCCACATTCCTCCAGCCAGCATGAGTGTGTAAAGGATAGACAAACCCAAACCCTGGCTTACTTGTACTGCAGATTACAGCAAGTCTGGACTGTTTTAATTTGTTGCCTGCAACAGCCTCAAGTTCCCAGATGGGCCTGACACGGAGCAGTCAAGGGAGTGACCAGCTCAGACCAGTCTGATACTGGGTTAAACCTCAGCACCCTGTCACTGCATCAGGTTTGGCAGTGCCTGTGGGGTAAAGTTTTGGTGCCTTACAGAGAAGGGCTGAAATCAGTTTCAGCAAGTCAAGGGCAGGGCAGGTTTACATTTCTGACCTTCCAGCTGAACCCGAGTACGAGGAACTGCCCGGGGACGTGAACCACCTGTGAGGGTGATTAAATCCCCCCTTCTCCATGCACTTACAGTTCCTTATGTAACAGCTGGTGACTGAAGACTTTGTCAGCAGCTCCATCCCTATCTCCTGCAGTTTGCTGCAGCTGTCAGTGCCACAGGCAGCCAGGGCCCCCTGCTCGATGGAGAAGAAGCTGGGCTGTCCCTCTCCCGAGGCAGCGTTGCTGCTCCTCACTTCAGACAGCTGGTTCTTCACGTCAGACATTTTGCTCCGAACTTCAGCCATCTGGGTTTTGAGTCTTTTCAGCATCTTCAGGTCCGGGGGCACCCTCCACATGGCCTGGTGCCTCCGCTGGTCCCGATCCTTCAGGGAATAGGAGGAGGCTTTGCCAAAGGAAAAAACAGAGAACACAGCAGGTAAGGAAAACCGTTCTCAAATAAACATGGATATCTAAGAATTGTGTTTTTCTGCAAATTCAGCTGTTACAAACTGTAAAGCCAAGTGGCTCTTAGAAACCTTCACCTCAGGAGGTGAGGTCTGGCAAACTCCAAATGCAGCTTTGTCTTTCCTGACCAGCTTCAATAAGCTGTGGGAACAGTCAAACCCCAAGGGAAGCTCCACAAAACAGGTGATTTTGGCTGTGTGTTCAGCAGCTAAAGATTCACACAGCTCAGCACAATAGGAGAGCTTCACCCTGCTTGAGTGGCACAGCACAAAGTGCAGTGCCCTCTCCTGAGCTCCTTTTGTCCAGGGCTTTTTCCAAAAGCAAAAAAACAGAACTGAGACTCACAGTTCGTGTGCTGCTCCCTTTTTTTTTTTTTTTTTTTAAATTTCTGGAAGTGACTTCCATTTTTGGAAATATGGATTACATTCAGTGAAAATTCATGGCTGTTTATGTAACTCCATTTAAAAAGCTAATGACAAAGGAACAAAGAGTTTGAGGCAGCTTTTAAATTCAGTGCCACCAATGGCATCGTGGCAGCAAACCCAAGCATCACTTGTAGCAAAGGGACATTTATTTCTCTTCTGTTCTAGAAAGTCACCAAATGGTTGTGGGCCAGCAGCTCAAATAAGTGTCAATCATGACAAAATTCAACCAAACCTCAATAATACATTTAACTCCTCACTACCAGAGGAACCAGCAACCTCCAGGAAGAGTCAGGGGTGCCAGGACTGCCAGCTCTGCTGCTGCACATGGAGTTAATTGGTATTTTCAGGTCAAGGGTCCTAACTGAACCACAAATATTCCTCAATTATTTAAATACCATCACTATTTTTGGCTCCTGCTATTTTGATCCATTTTTCTTTTTTTTTTTTTATTTTCCCTTTTCCAGCCTTACAACCACTCACATTTTTCTAGTTCTAACGGCCTCTAAATTCCAGGATTATTCTGTTGGTTTGCACCGTGCTCCAAGTACTCCCAGCCACTCCAACAGCATGCAGGGAGAGGTGGAGCTGCTGCCTCAGCTCAGAATTGTGTTTTCTGTTGGCTTTGAGTGCCAGCCCCTCCCAGAAAAGGGGCTTTTCAGTCATCCCACTGCATCTCCAGGCTGGAACGAAACCATCAGACACGTGGTGTAGTTACCTCTGTTCTGCAGAAGAGAGGCAGGAGGACGTGGCTGAAGGCCCCAAAGGTTTTCCATGCCATTTCTGTCTTTGAGGTCCAACAAGTGGATTAAAATTAAGGGATCTATATCCAGCAGGCTGCTGCTGGCCGTGGAGCCCAGGGCGCCGGCTCCCCGCCGCGAGGGTCTCCCGCTGGCACCGCTGTAGCTGTGGCTGGTACCTGAGCAGGAGAGACACAAAGGTGGGATGGCTGGGGCACAGGGATGCATTATTCCCTGGGAAAAATAAAAAAAGAGTTGCACAAGTAGATTAGGAATGAAAGCATCCCACGAAACTTAAGGTGACGTGGGTATTTCCTGGATTTCTGGATGCTGAAAGCAATCAGATGTGCTTCTAATTAAAAAGTTAGATAAAAACAACTGGAAAAGAGGAAGTGCTTCACTTCATACCTTTTATAAGAATCTCTTAATAAACAGATTTGTTAACAAATCAATACAAAGATCAGAGTTACTCTAAAGGAGTAAGGAGACAAACACATCTCTCCCTGAACTTCAGAACTTTGAAACAGGGAATTCTGTCTTTCAAGATTAGCAGAGTTGTACAGCAGCACAAATACCAATTTTGGTATCTTTGTCCTAAATAAACACACTTAGATTCCACAATATATCTCTATATTCCATATAGATACACATTTCTTTCAGAATCTTGTGGTTAATTTGGGTTGTGATCATCTCCAGGCTGCAAAAAAATCCCAGAACATCTTTTCGTGTTGCATTGAAAACGTATTTCTGCTTGACTTGTGAGGATTCTTTACTTCATTCTCTCCACGTTCTTTGGGTTTTGCAGTGCAGCAAACCCCAAGTGAATGTGTCACCCACTCAGAGATCACACAGACATCAGTAAAAATTCCTTATCAGTCTCCTATTGATCAGAACACAAGGAATTCCAAAGAGGCACAAAGCCGCCCTCCAAACTTCCACATAATTTTTAAAACCAGCACATTCAGATGATTCCCCTTCCTTTTTTTTTTTTTTTAATTGAACCAATGAAGTGTTTCTGCTACACTGCAATAATCAGTACAAACCACATGATGCAGCAGTTCCCAAAATAGAACTGCCTGCAGAACCGGCAGCTTGGCGTTGCTTCCAAGAGGAGCAGGGGAAGGAATCCAGCAGCGTTTCGCTTTTATGGGAATTCTGGAGTCGTTTTTCATACCTGATGCTCCAGGAGTAGCAGCAGCTGCTGCATCCTCCATGAGATCTCCATCTTCCAGCTCCATGGTACTGCTGTATTCCACGTCATTCTCTCCAGACCTTTGGGGATGGTCAGGGTGGGAAAAGGAGAATACAACTGTTAGCTTTCCTCAGCTCTCGTTAAACATTATGGCACAAACCTCACAACTGACAGCACTTGGTGTTGTTTTGTATCTCCTGCATTCCAAGCTACCCAAACTGAACAAAGGAAATGTAGTAATTAAATGTCTGACTCATTAACCAAGAGGCCAGAAGTGCCATATGTACCTAGACTGCAAAATCTGATCCTGCAAACTCCTGTGCTTGTAAGTGTTGCAGCACATTCTCACGTTTTAATTAAGATTCCAGGATTTGACATCAGCTCTGCTCAGCCTTGAATTCCCTAATTTAAGCACCTGTCCTCATCATCACTCTCCTACTACTACAACACTTCCCAGTACCAGACCTCTACTCTGTTACAGAGCTGAGACAGATTTCTTAGTAGTGTTTTGGGAAAGAACCTTCCCAGATCACCACTTGTCAAAGGCAGAATGCAGCACTAATGTAAATAAAGAGATCAGAAAGACACTAATTAGCTGACCAAAAATTCAATGTTTAGCACTAACTCTGAGTTCATGCTGTTCCTAGTATAGGAACCACCTCTCAAATCACACTGGGATCCCACACATCTCAGCAAATTACTCAGTTTCCACTGGAATTAGGATGATTAGCCTGGGCACAAGGTACAGGATGATCTGAAAGGCATTTAAAGTTACTTACATAGTTTCTTCATCAATATCATTTTCTTCAGTGTTACTGGTTGCTGTTGAACTTGCTGAAGAGCTGCTGCCATCGAGGTGGTTCACCTCATCTTCTCCAGCAAGATCTACATCCAGGTCACCATCTGAGAGCTCGTGCTGCTGGAAAAACAGGAGGTTTTTGATATAGAAACATTCAGTAGCACCTTGATGCACCCCCAAAAGCTATGAACAGACACTCTGTGTCCCCAGTGTCACCACTGCACAGCAGCGAGGAGGCTCTCGAAGCACATTAAAGGTTGGGAACAAAAACAAGTCAGATTTTTCAGCTGCAACTTGGAGACTTTTTTGTGGTGGGATCTTTCAGCTCTATTCTGGAACATCTCTCTGGAGTCGCCTCTCACTCACAGCTCTCTCATCTCCTATTTCCATAGCAAGGATAATAAATCTAATTTACAATTCACAACTTCCCCTGTTTCTATTGCTGCCTTATCACAGAAAGCTACACACAAACAGAGGCAGGAAACAGAATTCCTACATTAAAGTCTTCCTGCTGAGTCTTCTCTTCCTCCTCTTCCTTGTTCTCCCGCGCTAATCCTGGAGCAGTGAAATTCTCAAGCAGTGCTTCAATGCTTTGTCCAGGTTTCTTTGCTCTTGTCTCCGAGCCCTCATCATTCTGGGGACTGAGGTGAGTGTCAGGAGGGGAAACCCCTCGGGATTTCTGAGTGCGGGACAGTTCAATCGCGAGCCTCTAAAAGATCCCAAAAATAACAGAGGAAACAACAATGGAGCAGCAGCATCAAATCGAGCACCTTTGTTGACTTGCAGATACACTCTAACAGGTGATTTTACATTCACAAATGTCCCACTTACTTCTTTGAGGTTATTTATTTGCTGGATGTAACTTGTCTGAGCTGCTTCCAGTTGAGCAATGTACCAGTGCTGATCGCGGCACTTTTGGAAGAAGGTTGGTGAGCGCACTTGGAACCTTCAAAGGAACGTTTGAAAAGGGATTTTTTTGAGGGAGTTTGTTTTTAAATGTCCCTCCCTCCATCTAAAAAGTCCTGCAGAAAAACCTTAAACCCTGAAATCTAGTGGTGAAATAAACTTAACAGACAACAGGTCCTTGTGGACTCAGTGTTCTGAACACCCTGACTGGCCACAGTGAGCTCTGCAGGAGAGACCCACAGACCTCCCTTATTCCCAAAATTCTCCAATGCTCACTACAACAGTTTCTAAAGAGGGAAGAGAAAGCACTTTTCTCCTTTAATTCTGGTAGCTACAGGTGTCTAACCCTTATTAGTGCCAGGAGCAGCTACTCCTCAAAGAAAGATACACTTAAAATTTCCACAACTCCCTTTGGCACATTTCCGTCTTTAAAGCAGCTGACACTGAAATCCATTTAGAACAAAACACACCACCAATATTTCCAATTCACATTTGTCAATTACTCCCTATTTCAGCAGTAGATTCGTGATGATACTTTGAGAGGAGAGCAGGAAGCCCCACCTGAGGATCAGGGTGTCGTTCTGCCTGTTCAGGTAGCCCTCGTTGGCCAGCAGGTCCAGGCGGAAGAATCGGTTGTAGCCCCAACATTCCCCAACCTCAAAATCAGAGGCGAACTCCCGGATGATGTTTTTGGTGGGATCATTGGTGGACTGGTGAACCATTTCTACACGGTATTCATACCTGTCCAGGGGAAAGTCACAGAGATTAGGACCAGAAGATGTCAGGATTGCTGAGTGGGTCAGGTTTAAGAGCTGCGCTTCCCTGCCCGGCTGGACGGGTGAGCCAGGCTTAAAATTCTACTGAACACTTAAATAAACAGTGAAAAAGAAAAGAGAGCAGCAATAGGGAGTAGAGGGAACTGCAGGACTGAACTACCACACAGATACTCTTATCAGTTGTTTTCACAGCTTCTTTTTTATCTCGAGAAAGCCACTGAGTAACAACTTGAAAATATTATCTCTGTGCCCGATTCAAAGCTCAGTGGACAACAGAAGTCTCACCATCCTTTTCCAAAGGGCTTTGCATTCTCTGATAGAAAAGCTCCAATATCTGTTCTTACTGCAGGTTTGCTTACTTGGATGTCTCCGGCAATCCAGCAGACAGCTCCAGGAACACTGACAGGTAGTAGCCTCTAACTACTCCATTTCCATCCTTGAAATAAAATTGAGAAGTTGATTAAAAATAGAAAGGAAAAACCAGAAAAATAAAAAAAACCCAAAACACTTTGATACAGAAGACTTAGAAAAGTTTAGAAAACAGCTTCAATCAACACTGGATTTGCAGCAGGAATCTACTTTGGATGTTAACAGTTGTGATTTTTAGGCTTCAGTGACCTCCTACTGTAACATGAATCAACAAGAAGCACATACACAGTGTAGTATTGGTATCTCAGATATAAATCTCAAGAGATTTAATTACTCTATTAACACTTTAGGTACTTGATTAAGTGGAAGTCTGAATAAACACTTAACGTATCAGAAAAACATTATTTCAGGTTAAACATTAGTTCTTAAATATTTTACATACAGTCACATTTCGAAGCTACTTAATTTTTGGGAAAAGAGCAATTTGTTCAGAAAAAAATCCCATGCAACATGAAAAGTTAGGGCAGTTAACTGAGAAACAATATTAGAGTCACCAGAAGTCAAGAAAAAAATACAGCAAAACCTCCACCACACTCACCTGAATCAAGGATGAAGAATGGCTCAACTTGAATCCTCCAGCTTGAAGAAACATTTCAACTTACCATTGAAAAAATAAATTTTAATGCTTTCTGACAGCACAGCCCTGAATTTACAATACTCTGGAAACTTCCACACAGTTCCACCTCTGCACTGCAATAATACAGTTCTGGGCATCCATGGGCTTAACTTATGGAGTCAATTCTCCAAGGATGCCACAAAAATCACTGAGACAGAGCTGGTGCTCCACCACCAAACTCCTCCTTCTCCACACAGCTGCAGGAGCAGCACTGACCAGAGCAGGGAATGTGGAAAGATCCCAGCTTGGGGGTCAACATTCCAACACGGACAAAGCTTCAGAAACTGGAATATTCAGCCCACTGAAGGGACAGAACAAAATACATATTTTAATGTCCAGTTTGAGAGCTGGATGCAGAGCCAACAACTAATGCCTGGTCCTCCCCCCACCTTCCCCAGTAAGTATTACTCAAACAGAGTATAAGTTACTCTGTACCTCAGTTCTGTAAGGAACATCTGCAAAAATCCCTGAGACACTGAAACACCCATTAAAGTTCCTCTGCCATATTAGTAGGACCCATGTTTAATTGCTTTTAAATTAACCAAACTACACTGAGCGTGTTCCCACCGGTGATGTGGAGGCAGAGGGGGAATTCTCCAGTGGCTGGTGATCAACTCTTACAATGTTCTTTTCCTACAGCGTTTCATACACAGCATGAGGCACACTGATGATTCCTTACTGGAAAGCCTGGGAATGAACTGGGATGGGATAACACCTCCAGCTGAAGACATAACTCACCGGGTAAACTTTTAATCTCCAGCACAGTCCTGACACCTGCAGGGGAGGGCTGTACACAGGATCCGCTCGCTGGCGCAAGGTACTGGTGAGAGAGGAGCAAAAATATTTGGTCCTGGGACAAAGCAAACCCCTCAAGGAACCATGAGCTGCACAGAGAATTTTCTTTTTCATGGAAAATAATTGTTCACCTGGTAAACGGGAGATTTTTAATGGAATTCCCATAGTTTAGTCCACATCTCACAGTTTTCTGTAGAGATTATTCTGTGTTTTAAATAACATTTCTCATGTATGGAAGGATGTTGCCAATATTCACAGTAATTTAAGATACGTTCTTACCTGAAGTTTTCCAAGACAAATGTCGTTGAGTCATAGGCTGGAACCAATTCACTGTGGGGGAAAAGAATAAATATATTACACCTGAATAACATGGCATTAAAAAACCCAACTTTTGCAATTTGTTTAAGCATTTAAGATGATTTAGGTCACCAGAGACACTGAAATTCACCAGGGCTACACTGGGTTATTGCAGTATAATTCCGTTTATAAGGCTCCTTAGGAGGAGATACTTTGGTGCCATTGGAAAACAAACATTCAGATTTAAACCAAAACACAGCCAAACCAATTCTTGCTGAGGAATTCTTGAGACTTCTCTGACTTTCCATTTTTTGGAGACATTTTTTCAGCACAGGCTCCCTCAGAACCCAGCATTCTCCTGATGAAGAATTGTGCTATGAAGTGATTCTGGCTGTATATTCTGAATTAAGGTGACCTGCAGAGGCATCTCATGAGAGCCTGGCAATTATATGCTGAATGACCCAATAATAAGAGAAGAAAGGACAAATCAGTAAACCAAGCATAAAAGAGAAAAAAAAAAAAGTGAGCTGGAACCCACTGTCCTGAGTCCCCAGCAGGGACTACAGACACAAAATAAGCCCTGCTGGGACAGAAAAGCCTACTTGCAGCACAGGTTACTACAAGGAGTAAGTTAAGAGGAAAACTCTCCTCTCAGGTACTTTAAACGTGTTTTTAAATGCTGAACAGAGCAGAAATGCAACGCTCACCTTGTGAAGTCTGGGGGGACAGGAGTGGTGACAAACGAGGCCATGGGCTTCCGATGGACCTGCTGGAACATCATCAGGATCTCTGAGCTTTTGGATATCAGCTCACTCTTGCTGCAGGACCGTAACTGTGCGGGGAAAAAAGAAGGCAAAAAAAAATCTTTAGCTCAGTAGAAATCAAAGGTTTCATCCACTTTTGTTTTTAAGCAACTGAACTGCATGTTTGTCCCAGCTTCAGAAAGTTTACCCTCTACACAATGTAAAAATGGAGTGTGGAGGTTTTGGTTATTTTGCTTTCTGGAATTCCACAATGAAAGTTACAACAGCCACTACGTATTTCCCTCTGATTAAACTAATTTACACAGAACTGGGTAGTTTTGTATGATATTGCCATTCACCCCTGTACTAGATTTTCAAGCAACACAACACCTTTGAGTATTTCTAGAAGACACTTGTTTTTAAGAAGAAATTGTGTAACCTAAGGCCACTTCCATGAAGAGATGTCCTCCAGAAATCTCCATCAATTAATAGTTTTAAAATAAAAAAGAAAATAAGAAAAGCCAGCTGAGGAGGGATTTCTTTTCATAATCACCTGATGTTCTACTTCTTGAAGCAGAGTTTCCAGAAGTTCAGTTTCTTGAGTAAGTGATGTCTTTTGACCTGTTTAAAGAAAAGATGTTAAAAAACCCCAAAAACACATACTCACTGTTTTTTAAGAAAGTGTACTTTTCTTTTTTTTTTTTCCCCCACTTGGAAGCTGCCCCAGAACATACTAAGGTAAAGGGTTTCTAAATATACCAAGGTTGATTGAGAAAGCATTTGAAAAGCAAGTCTACATTTTTAATTAGAGCTGTAGTGAAGAACTCGTTTGAGGTTAAGTCAGTAACGAAACACTCTGTGTCCCAGAAATTGCAGGTTTGTTGTTTTGGGGTGCTTTTTTGGACAAATAGAAAAGCAGGTTTGACTCTTATCAAGCCTCTCTCATATTAAAATCACACTAAAAGGAGCATTTATGACAAAGGTAATTTTCAAACTTGTCAAATTAGAAAGATGCGCTTCTCGACCAACATAAATAATGAAGTCAAAGCATTTCAGCTGAAAGGCACTAAACATCTTCCAGCCAGATGGGAACGTTTTCCAAGTTATTATACAGGAGTTTTTAACAGAATATAATCAGGTTATGTCTTATCCAGAATTTATCACAGTAAGTACATCATTACCCAAAAGCTTTGCTGCAGGTGGAAGTTTTCTGCCAGCAGTGAACTTGCCCAGACAGTGTGGAAGGAGTCACGCTCCCAGAGAAACAAAGTTTCTCAGTGGATTTACACATTATTAATAAAGTTCTCCTCCTCCCAACAGAGGCCAACACCCACCCATGAGAGTGATGAGCTTGTTCTTGAGCTGGGTGTCCAGGCGGGCGATCATCATCTCCACGGCGTTGCGGATCTCGCGCACGCGCTCGTCCTTGGCGCTGCGCACGGCCTCCACGTTCCGCTCCTGCACGGGGCACGGGAGACAGCAAAAACCTTCACACAGCTGCACTTCCCTCTCAGCCACACCTCCACTCCACTCTCTCAGATCCCAGGAATGCTTAAGTCTCCCTCAATCCCCTATGAGGGAAAGCAGGAGTGCTGTTTTTGGTGAGCTGTGTTCCCGGAGCATCCAGGATTCCACCGGATCCCTCAGCGTGCCCACAGGATAACTGGGAAGCTGAGCAGCCTTGTCTCATCACACAGGGATTTGTCACGTGGGGATTCTTTAGTGTCAGACCTGTAAATGCAGCTGCCAGTTTCTCTTCTGCAACTTGAGCAGCACAGGAAAGTTCTTTGTGGTAACAAGAATAACGTGATAAAACCAGAAAAGTTTTGTGGTAACAATAATGGATAAATCCAGCATCCTTCTCCCTGTCAGGGGAAGGCCACAAACTCCCAGCATTTGATAAACACAAGCATGGTGATAAAGTCACATCTGAGCTGGAGCAGAGCAAAACTATCAGTGAGTGTGGCAAACAACCACCTGAACAACAGGCAAAAATCAAACTCGATCCAAAAATTCCTGATTTTATCTGCACAAAGGCTACACATCATAAATGTAACAGAACACAAAAGTAACCCTTCCTGGGATACAAGAAACTGCATCAAATTGCTGGAATTCCCACTGAAACTGCCCAAGCTGAACGTGTCAATATTTAGATTTTCTTCCCACAGGGAAAAAAAAAAAAAAAGGTGCACAAATAAATCTCTAACTGCTGAGCTGCTCATCCTGCAGGCTCAAATACATTTACAGTTTGTTATCCTAGAAAAAGGAAAATAAGGTGCTAGAATAAAGCATTTTTATACTTGTTTAGCCTGACAGAATGCACTTTAAGTGTTGACAAAAATATATCTTTCAAAGAAGTGTGCAACTCCAGCTTTTAAACAGCACACACCGAAAGAAAAATTCTGTTACTTAATTCTAAACCAGAACTGAGAATATTTTGATCTTCCCACATTGTATAAAAAGAGTCAAATGAAAAAACAAAAAGGTCTCTCCATGGGATAATCTCACCACCTTCTAACAGGTTCTACTTCCACTTCCCACTTTACAGTTACCCTTTGCCACTGGAATACTACAGGAAAACTTCCTTACCACTTCCTGCACCAAACTGACCAATTCCATGAGTCTTCTCCTCAGCTTTGCCACTTCTTCGTTTACTTTCGTGACGTGCTGCTCGTAGATTTCTGCCAGTGGTTTAAAAGTATGTCCTCCATGCTGCTCAAAGAGAAAAAGGGGGAGGAGGAGGAGGTGGTGAATAATAAAGCATCTCTTTTCCACTTTATTCCACTCCTATTAAATTCCTGAAAGAGAAGGGAAGAAAGCCTACGAGTGTATCATTCATTCTGGAAAGGTTCCAAAGCAGATTGTATGTAGGAAGTCAGTCTTTCACTTCCCTTTGTAAGAAGTCATGAATTTGGCTCCCATTCCATCAAAGCTTCCTGTCAGGAGTTATTCGGAGTCTCAAGAGGCCTCCAAAAATAAATTTCTTCATTCACTGTGCAATCCTTTACCAAATCAAATATTGACAGAAGGTTTATTTTTATCATTATTATTAAAGCACCCTTCCCAAACAAAGGCAGCACGCTGTTAACCACTTACATTCCAAACAGCAACAGCTGTTTCTCCTTGAAACACCCAACTGGATGAACTGTGCTACAGCTTTGGAGATTAGAGGCCAGGACAATTAAACAACAAGTGTTATCTGTGTTTTCTGAGCAAAGCTTCTTCCTGTGCCCATAGAACTCTCCCCCAACACACAGAATTCATCCAAGACATCATGGTTATAACAAGGAAGGTAATTCTAACCTGCTTTGGGCAAAAATTTGATTTCCTTCTCTAATTATGAACAGGAAGTATCGTGTTTCACGAGCGATGTTAATTAATTATAAATACACCTGAAACTGCAGTATTTGCATGGCAATCCAACAGCCACAACAGCAGTTTCACAGCATTTCTAGTTCTTCAGAACCACTGTCAGACACAAAGCTTGAAGCCCCTCGCACCGTGTGCATTCCAGCAAGTCTCCCCTTACCATTCCTCCCCAAAGAGCACACTGGTGGCAGATACACTTCTTGCAGGTCCAGCAGAAAACACTGAGCTTCTCATGATGGTTTTCGCACCTTAAACCAAAAAATACACATATCACC
This sequence comes from Cnemophilus loriae, assembly GCA_013397755.1. Classification (NCBI taxonomy): domain Eukaryota; kingdom Metazoa; phylum Chordata; class Aves; order Passeriformes; family Corvidae; genus Cnemophilus; species Cnemophilus loriae. The sequence continues at coordinate 1,207,018 of VZTF01004195.1, read as the reverse complement.
AACAGAAAATAGCTATGAATTTTCCACAAACTCAATATTTTCACTTGTTTTGCTACACAGTCCTGCAAGTAAAGCATTAAACATCTTTTCAAGAAGAACAGTTGTATTCAATAAAAACTTTCTGCAAGATCAATGTTGCTTTCAGTGTTCTCTCAAGAAGCACTTCACAGATATAGAGAGTGCTTTACTAAAATTGGCTCCTATAATGCAAACCACAAAACACATGATGCAAAGAACACTCCATTTACTTGTCCTTTTCATTCTCTTCATGCTTTGTGAGGCTGCAGAGCTGAAGGGTGTCCAGCTGCTGTGTGACCTCCTCTGCCCAGCGACAGTTGACGAGCTCTCGGAGCTGCAGGGGGGCTCTGCAAGGAGGATGGCACAGTTAGAGCAGGAATTTGGCTCCAGGAGCTGAAGGAGAAGCACTGAAGTGTGTTCAGTTCAATTCTATACTACCAGAAGAGTCACAGGCAA
>VZTF01004195.1:1193787-1206522 GCA_013397755.1 Cnemophilus loriae | reverse complement strand
AAAAAAAAAAAAAGCAGAAATTGTGCTAGTTACTCCAAGAGAAAAAAAAAATTAAGTCGTTTTGATCGTTTGGGGAGAGGTGGGAACTGCACCCTGCAGTGATACACAGAACAGCTGCACAGGCACATCACACGAATTACAGGCATAAAAAAATGGACACTTTCACCCCGAAAACTGAAGCTCCTGGGCTATGACTTTTGTAAGAAGAATATAAAGAGGAATTCCCTCAAGTTACTCTTATTACACCAGCTACGTGCACAGCAGTGTTATGTGGGAAGAACAAAGATCCTGCTTAGCTTGTCACAAAACTAGAACACATTTTAGAATAAGTATTATACCAGGGCCAATTTTTATAGAAACAGCAGGCAGGTCTCAAAAAAAAAATAAAAAAAAAAATCAAGCTTATAAATTTAGTGCAACCTGCACTGAAAAGGAGCTTGATCGTAACAGGACAATCCACCCAATTCCTGATATTAAAAATACCTTACCTACAATGAGGGCACTGAGCTCTTTGTTCAGTCAGCCAACGCTGTGATGGAAAAAGGAAAAACCTTTTTAAACAGACTGCAATGAAAGAACTGCAGGCAAGGATGTTCTATCATCAATTAGGAGTTACTTATTTTTATTACAGCTTTCCTATATTTTTTCCTTTTTTTAAACAAATTTTCAATTTAACTGTTCAACTACTTAGTCACAGAAGCAGCTGCTATTTGTGTCTCAGTAACAAGCAGCCACTTGTCTTTAGATGTCAGAGATGCTCCAGTTAAAATCATACAGAGAATTTTGAGGTACTAAATATTGCACTAGAAACCACTCACCTGGCAGATTCCCAGACTCTTAGACTAAAGAGAATGTTTCAATAAAGAAAAAGACACCACCAGCATCTTTCTCAGAGCCTAATTAGTCTTCAAGTTAATTTATTTCTTCCTCTTGGGTTATTTATAGGCAAATTAAATACCTGAAGTTCAATGATCAAATCCACCAGGAGCCTGTGAACGCTTCTCTTCCAGAAAGCTCCAGGGACAAACAGCTGAGCAAAGAACTTCACCTGCCCACTACAACTCACAAGTGTAAAAGCTCAGCAGTTGATGGGTTTATATTTGTCAGCTCTCTACTACATTTAAAGAGTCTCATGAATAATCTCTCACCACCCAGCAACAATATGTCAACTAAAATCCTTAATATGCAGCACGAATCCTTCACCTACAGCTCTCGTCAGAGCTTCCAGAGCGAAGGATGAACGTCTGTTCCAATTTCTGGAAATACTACTGGAGGTCTGGAAACCTCAGCTGAACCTTTTGCTGCTACAGCAGCACAAAACAGCATCTGGATTTGGAACTAGAGTGTGCTACACGGGCAACCACGGCCTGAACAAAGCAGTGAGGATTCAGGTGCTGCCTCAAACTCCCCCGAGAAAGATTCAGCCCCACCTGATCGCACCACACCAGCCTGACAAGCATCATGGAACACCTCCAGGATACAGGAGGCGATGCTGTGACCTTCCCGGATGCAAAGTCAGCATCTGATTTCTGTCCCAACTTTCATCTTCCATACAGGCATCACCAGCTCTCAGGAGGTGCTAAAGAAGGGATCATTGTGTGTCTCTTCCTTAAAGCAATTATTCCAGATGGTGCCTATAATTAGCACCACCGAAGGCAATGCACAGCCTGCCTACTTCTTCCTCAGGGGTGTTATAAAAGGTTTTGAAAGGGAAACTAAAGGAGGAAAAAACCAGAAAGGAATCCTTGGAACGCCAGGAAAAGAATGTTTTCATAAGCTCAGCCAGTTTTCAGTTCAAACATTTGAAAGAATAAACTAAAGCAAGCAAACTCACCCGGATACAGCTGAAACAGCAGAGCTTGGAGCAGTGAGGGCACAGGCGGGCATCCCGCAGCTTCTCCATACAAATGAAACATCGGAACACCTCGGCAATGCTCTGCGAAGGGGGATTAGCACCATTGTTAAACATGCTTCAAACACATCACGGCTGCATTTGTTCTCCAGGCACGGTGCCAGGTGTCAGTCCCGTTCCAAACAACACATCTCCAAGGGAGCTGCAACCTGGACACCACAACTCTCCCCCTCAGCTTCTCCTACACTGCTCCAGCACCTGTTCTATGACACTATTCTCCCTCTTCACGGAATAGTTTCTGTTTGTCTTATCTTCTTTTGGAGCAGGCCAAGATATTCGTGCTTGTGTTCGCACGGGATTGAGCAGAAGTAATGGTGTTGTACCTGCAGACAGTGGACTGGCACTAAACTATTCCTAAATCATGGTAAGTCCATGTTATACACACGAGGGGTTGAATTGAATTGGGTGTTTTTTTGACTTTTATAAGACTTATATTCCTTTAAGGTCTACCATTAGCACTAGCTGCTCAATTTCTCCTCTCTCTCCTACCCCATTTAATCAATCTTGGGTGATAAAAACATTCCCCAAACTAGAAAGGTGTTTTGAAAGCAATGTTTGCTTTCCATATTGACAATTTTTAACTGATAAGGAAGCTTTGCATCCCGTACCTACAGGAGTTATAACTACGGAACTTCAGAAGGCCATTCAGGTGGGCTAATTTGTTTTCCCCCACAGCCCTGAGATTGTGAATCAGCACAAAAGCAAGACATCCTCAATTTACGGATACCATAGTATCTCCCACACATTAACGTCTTCTTTAACAGCTGCGAGCCATCGAAACGCACCATATGCTTTTACAGGAGGTGATCACAGCCGGTCTTTTACATTCTTCCCCAGCCTGGCTGTGACACAGCCCCCAGCAGGTGCTCGAGCTGCCGGGTCACAGCCGCTTCTGCACCTTCACGGTGCCAAGGCGGGTTCTGTGTGCGCCAGGTCTCCATCCCTCCATCCATCCATCCCCGGATCCATCCACCTCCGGAACCGGCACCTGCGGCGCTCCGCCAGCTCATTTCCTACCCCCTCCCCACCTGCTGCCTCCCTGCCCACCCGAGCCAAGCCCCGCAGCGCCGCAGGCTGTTCCCAGCGCCCGGGCCGCCACCGTTCGGTACCGCTCGGCCCTTTTTTCCTCCCCCCCCTCCTCACGCAGGGTACAGGGACCCTTCCGAGGGGCTCCGCTAAACCGGGCGGGTGCGGAGGAGAAGCCGCAGCCGCTGCCCCCTCACCGCCCCGAGGGAGNCCCCGCCCGCGCTGCGCATGCGCGGGGCCGCCCGCAGGGGGCGTGGCGGCGCGAGCGGCGCGCGGGAGGAGCGGCGGCGCCTGAGGGGAGCCGCTGGAGCGAGCGCCCCGCGCTTCGATTTTCCTTTATTTTCCTTTTATTTTCTTTATTTTCCTTTATTATTTTTCTTTATTCTTCCTTACCGGCGAGGTTTCAGGAGCGGGGATGGGTTTCCGCACCCCGCTGACAGCTACTTTCAGTTATTATAGCCAGCGCTCGCCAATAAATTAAATATTTAACGCTGCTGGCGGTGGTGGCACAGCAAGGATCGAGTCCTCTACTGCAAGTAGATCAATGTGATTAAAAACTACTAAATCAGTTTGCGAAACTGATTAGTTGCTTGAAACTGATTAGTTACTTGTAGGTACAAGGGCACACTTGGCAGCAGACATCATAAAATCAAGTTATCCCTGTTCTTTTCAATACCTAGCCTGTTTCTATTCCCATCAAACCCTAAAGCAATTCATGGATGAGTTCAGAAAGCAGCCTTTCCCTCCCTAAGAGCACTAATTTAAATTTCCCTCCTTTGACAGACATAATTTTTCACAAAAAACCCACAGGAACTTATTAAAAAATTCAGGTGTCTTATTGTCTCAAATGAGGCTGAAATATAACCATAGAAATGTAAAAAATAAGATATTAAATATCTATATTACATATATAAAAATACAAAAATATAGAAATGTTAAACATAAGAATGTTTTCCACTGTTAGAGTGGTCAAACTGACAGAGATTGTAAACTCTCCATCCTTGGGAGTTTTCAGGACCCTGCCCCGAGCTGCAGTCCAGGGCCTTGGACTGGACAGTGCCCAGAAATCCCTTCTGACCCTGGCTGGACTGCAAAAAACCCAAGGGAATTCCCACCAAAGGAAAATTAATCAGGTCAGGGTGCAGGTTCAGGGGTCAGGGTCAGGAGTCACGTAAACAAAAGTCTAATAAATCTTTATTCAGGACTGCAAGTACAATTAAAGAGGCTTGGATTATTTGCCTTTGAAACCCCCTCAGGAATGCAGCAAGGAAATGGAAGCGTCACGTGGCTCACAACATTCCTCAAAAATGCAACAACCACAATCCTTTAAACAGCCACGGTAAAGTGCCAGCCTCAGTGTTTTTGAACTCTCCAGTTTCAAGTATTATCACCAGAATGTGTATACAAAAACATTAACAACTTCCCAACAGTGGACTTGGAACTCTTTCTCCAGGGAAATTCTTGCTCCTTAATAATCCAGGAGCTGTGACCAAGACGCTTCTGTGTGAGATGAGCTTTCATTTACACGGCTAATTTAACGTGTCCTTGTTTGTTGAGTTCCACAATCCCGAGTTCTTTCAGGATCTCAATTCTTGAGTCAGTGGCTTTCATATTCATCTTGTTCATCTGCGAAACACTCAGTGCTGCTCTGTGAGACAGAAACAATTTAGTAAAACATCAGGTCTGGCAGAAAAAGGCTAAAAAGCACATGCTGTTTAATCAATGATTTTTGTGAGTGCTCTGTAAATCTCAAACTTATTCAGATTACCATCAACTTTTGTCTGCTACTTCAAGTCACGCCAGTCATTTCTAATCTTAGGCTTAAAGAGACAGAATTCCTGAGTTAAAAACTTCCTTATTTTTAAAGAAATCTCCAGCACTCACCCCAAAGAAGGGTCAGGAGGGGCTGGTGAGGAGAGGACAGGGTTTGGGGGTCATGGTTTAGTGTCAGCGTTTTTTGAAGTGACAATATAGCAGTGAATGCTTAACTAGCTGGTCTTATTTAATCTGAAAAGGCTGAAATTCTTTACAGTTTATAAAATTCTTTTAATGAATGGCTTTGAGCCTTACCTGTTGCTCTTTACAATGAAGTGGTTAAATAACTCCTTGTACAAATGGTTCAAGTCTGCCAATTTGACAGTGCTTCTGATGCTCCTGGGCACACTCAGAAATGTTTCCTCAGTCAATGGTCTGAACTGGGGTTCTAAAAAATTGGAAATAGAAGATATTTGTTAAAAAAAGAGGAAATGGAAATACTTGTTTCTTTAGAAATTGGGTCAAAGATAGAAAGTACTTCCATTACTGTTTAATAACCCCCCCCCAGGTGGGATTAAAGGAAGATTTTCCAGCAAGAGAAAGGAGAGAAGAAACAGTCACTGTATCTGGAGACTCAGTAAAAAATAATTTAATTTGAGATCTGATGAGGATTGACAAATTTGGTCTGCCAATGACCAGCTGGTTTGAGTTTTTTAAAAAAAAACAAAACAAACCAAAACCAACTGTGAAAATTCCTTTCTATCAGCAGAGATAAATGGATTTTAGAAGTGCATCATTTCTTCCAGACCATAAACACAACAGTTTTCCACTTCAATCCCATCGAAAACAAGGAAAAAAAAAAGTTCCAAAAACATGGCAACTATTCCTGGAATGTAACTAAGGGGTCAGGTCCTTCTAGTAAAATCTAAATTCTTCACATAAAAGCAGTAGATACTGGTGCCTGAGAGTGGAAACAGTGAATTTCGTGCCTATCACAGCCTCTGTGAGAAGAAAACAGTTGGAAGTTTATTTTTTCAGCACTTACCTTCAGCTGAGCCAGGGACTGTAGATCCCGGGCAGGGTGGCTAAAAATAAACAATAATGTCAGTATTTGTTAGTGTTTTGCCTGGAAATCATTTTTCACACTTTCATTTCTGCATGAAATTTACATTAATTACATTTTACCATTGGATAACCAAGGATCTTGCAATGATCCGAAGTCAACAGCAAAATCTTAAGGATTAAACAGTTTAAAATAAAATTATATTTTAAATGGATACAGAAAGATTTATATGCAAGTCAGATGAGCCTCTGCAGGTTTCCAGCACGGATCTGAAAGCACTGCACATGATTTAGAATTAAAAATGGACACAAACTGAGAGCATTTATCAAGGCAGGAGCAGGTATTTGCTAACAAAGAGTGAGTGAAGCTGCAGGAACTGGACAGGTTCCGTGCAAACCAACTGTGGCAACAAAGGGACACAAAGTGAGGTCTCCTGTGACAGTGGGCACTGAGGAGATGTAGAAAAAGATAAAGTCAATCAGAGAAACGCCCTCTGTTAACCTTATTTAATATTTTTAATATGAGACCCACAGCAAATATTTGCAGCTAATTATATTGGATAATTACATATTGAGCTATGGGAGAATATCTGACTTTTTAACAAATATTAATTTAGATCTATGTTCTACTGCATTGCAGATAGAATAGATTGTTACTCATATCTCAAAATTTGTTTAATATCTTACAGGAAATTAAATTTCTCCCTGCTATGAGATCCATTGGTTTAAATCAATGACATCCCTCACTCCCACCCAAATGTTTCTTTATCAAGAAGATCAACAAGAGCAACCAACTGCATCCCTGACAAGAAACACAAACATATCCCAATTAAAAAATAACAGGAACAAAGTCTTCCATCAAAGCTAATTTCTCCTTTGCGGACAATCTAATTGGAACAATTAAAAAAGCTTAATCTGCACAGAATAAAAACGAAAAGGTTTGTTAAGGAACTTAATCCCATTTCTGAAAAATTCCATTCGTTTGAGAGGTATTAAATCACAAAATCAGCCCCTTCTGCATTCAGCTGAAGATTTAAGGTTTCTGGAATACTGACATTCCGTGCCCTAATTACCTCTTCCACCGAAAATTCCACTTCTTTCCCAGTTTGCAGGTTTAACTGCTGGGCTGCAGTCTGTTCTTCTGCTGACAGAGGCAAGCTCTGGGGAAAGAAAAAAAAAAAACCAAACACAGAGAAGTCTGATACTTCAGTTCCTGAGGTGATGATATTTACAGAGGCACTCAATGTTTGTGCAGCCCTTTGCTCATGGAAACTGACAGCAGACTCCGGATTTCCTTCCACTGAAAGCACATTTACAAGCAAAGTATTTCTGAAAAATCAACCATAATCTTCCTCTAGCACCAATACCATATATTAGTCAAGTAAGATGAATTTTTCAATTAAAAAAAATCTTTTCATTTAAGACTTACATTTCCGCAGAACAATTTAATCCATCTTTGGTTTAGGAAATATAAAAAGCACAAGAAAATCTTTACATAAAGCTCTACATATACCTCAAGAAAAGGGTCTTCCACTTTGAGAAAATCAAAGTACAAAATTATTCTGAGTAGAATATCCTTGAAACACAGCGAGATACGATCTATTTTCCTTTCTGTGACATATAACCACTGCCTTTTAAATCATGATACAGCCCATTTTTTCTACAAAAAGTTACCAGTAACTTGCCCAGAGCTGTTGACAGATTAAACCCAGTCTCCGGGCAGTGTCATTAGAACATTGATCTAAATCACCTTATTTGTAACGGGACAAAATCAATGCCTTCACAAGAATGAAGCAGTGTGTGAACACCACTCAAGAAAATGTTGCTTGTTGCTGGGTTTTTTAACAATTTAAACATTATCTTAGGAAAAACAGCTTTGGAGTAACAGCAGTCCCAGCGTGTTTGTTACAACGGTTTTAACTTTCTCCCTTTAGACACCGAAATGACATTTGCCATTTAAAAGCTTTTTTAGCCTTTCAAAACTGGTTTCACTTCCTATTTTCTTTGAGGTATCTATTTCTAAAAGCTGTCAGCGTGGCCCTGGGACACAGCTGTGCACAGAGGTGTCGATCCCTACGAAATGACCCAAATCGTGTCGCTCTATTCACACCCCTCAGCTCCAAATCTGAACACCACCAGTTTTAACTGCTGGGGATTGGGATTTACAAAAACAGCTCCAACCCTGCCAGCATTCCTTCCGGGAAACCATCTCCTTATCTTCTGAGAGGCTGCACAAACAACGGTTTCCAGTGGAACCACTGGTGGTACATGAAGGTTACAAAGTTCGCGTTCATTCCCAGGAGTGAAAACAAAGTGATTAAAATGAAAATACCACCTCCAGCTCGGTTCGTTGCTGCAGTGCCTGAACTATCTGCATTGTTTTCCCCAGGGCAGCACGGATGCTCTCCATGGATTCCTTCTGCTCCGTGGAAATGGCTTCCATCTGCGCGCACAGGGATTTGTAACGGGATTTCAGCAGCGGGAGCTCCTTCAGGAGAGCAACTGGATTCTCCTGTGTGAGTAGAACGTTTAAACTATGTAAGATGATAAAATTAATGTGGCCGCATATTAATTAAAAGTGTCAGTGTTGGAGACACCAAAATCTAACATGAACTGTCCCTTTACAACGAAAATGTACAGGAGAAAAGGACTTATTTATAAAATCCTTTACGTGATGTCACTTATTGTTTTCCTCTCGTCTCTCCCCCAAATCTGAATTTAGTCATTGCTTGTTGGCAAGTTTATCTTGGATCTCAGAGCAAGGGTGGGTTTTAGCTCAGACTGGAATCTGTAACCTGAATTTAGGTGTTAACACCACTGATTTCTCAGAGCAGAACATGGCAGAATTTCACTATAACAAGAAACCAGAGGAGTTTGGTTTGAACTCATTAGGCCACTTATCTTGATAAAAGACACAGGAAATACTTTATTATAATAATAAAAACAATAATAAAAGCCTGACAAGCAGATGAAAGAACAGCCACATATATCTCAGGTTTAAACAAAAATACCCATGTATTACCAACTTCATGCAAGAAAACTGAATTTAATCTGAAAATATTACCTCTGCTGCTGTATCATCAGGAAGACTTTTCATTATTTCAAACTCCACTCTGCGCTGAATATAATCCAGATCAGATTCTGCTTTCTGGAACTAAAATATTTAAGGTCAGGCACAGTATGTTAAAAACCAAAAACTGCAGACAAACCCCAACCTGTGTTTCAGGAAAGCAGGAGGCAGCTGCCTCACTCTGAAAGGCTCAGGGACCATAAAAGTTTTTAAATTTAATTTTTTTCGAATATTAAGAGTTCCGTTAGCAAAACTACGACACAGTTATTTACACAGAGGAGGTTATGAGTAAATTCAGGATCCAAGAGTATCATCAGAGCTTTTATTAATAATCATATTAGGGATGTGTTCTTTCAGATGGTTTTAATACCCACAATACATTTTATTATTCCCCAATAAACCAGACTGACTAACAGCTCATAAAACTGATGACATCACTTTTCTTTCCTTGGGATAAATAAGCCACCAGAGAATTGTCTAATTGCCTTGTAAAACAGTCTGCTGATAGCATTACTACTTAATTAATTTTAGTCTGCAATTTTAATATCTATTAAAGACTTCCACTTTCAAGAAAGGCAGTTTTCCCAGCTCCCAAGCAACTCATTAATTCTTTGACATAGCAATTCACTGATTTTACAGTCACAGAAGAGACAATGATGAAAGCAAGTTAGAAATGGTTGTGACTTCCTTAACTTGGTTTTCACTGTTTATATTGAGATTAACCCCGAAGTGACCATTCCAATTCTTTTTTAAGGATCAAAGTAAGGCTGTATTTGTTACAGGCAGCATTATAAAGTAACAAATATCCACAGTCTGTGGTCGGGCTGGGATTCCAAAGGGATATTTCTGTTTTAAACATCAGCCTTGGGATCCACCTTAAGGAATGGCCATTAATGCCTTTGAGGATCTGGAAATTCAGCCTGAAGGAGCAGGACTTGATCCAGGACACATAAAAGCCTCTTTCTGAGGGAGTGAAGATGGATGATGTTTCATACACCTCCAGTACATTTTCAAATAATAGCTTGAGAAAAGGAAAATAAATCTATTGAAGAGCTTGAGCATCTATAAATCAAGGGGAAAGCTTTCACCCAGTACTGCCATAACTCACCACCTGCCCAGCAAAACTCCGTCCCACACCTGCCCCAGAAACCAGCCAGAGCAAAACCCAAGAATAAAACACTTCTCAGTACACTGTACATTTTTAAAGAGTTCATGAGGGATTTCTCCCCTGACTGCTCAATGGTTTCTGTTCTCCTCCACTAACAAATATTTGTAGGTTTTCATTTCCGTGGCAGGCACCCCAAAAATAACATTTTTTGCTTCTCTCCAGCTCCTCCATTTGACCAGTTTTTGGGAAAGCAGACAACAGATGTGAGCTGCTTTCAATATGACCCATTAAATATTCAATATTGATAATTTGGGACTTCCATAAGGAGCTAACTAACATCATGCTACTGCTGTGATTCAGGACATCAAAAACTGGATGTGAAGCTACATGTGGCTAGAATTTTAAGATTTGTGAAGACATTAACACAGTTCAGTAGGACTGCTTTTATTTTATAAACATTTATTTCTTGCTGCACTTCAGGAAACATCCACCTGCAAAAATCCCCCCTTAATGTTCCAGGTCAGAAGCACTTCTAGGACGATTATTTTACAACAAATCACACAGGAAATGCAGGGTTTGAAGTGTAAATTTGTAATTTACTCACAGGCTTGGAAGAAAATATTAGAAACTGAGGCAAGAGTGAGGCCAGTGCTGAGGGCTCTGCTCTCAGATGCTTTGACAATACTATTGCACTGCTCTCTGTATAGTACAGTAGTGCAATAAAGTCAGAGCACTCGTTAGCAGCAACAATTCTGGGCAACAATCAATCATGCACTCACCAGAAAAAAAAAGGGAAAAAAACCACATCAACGCAGCCAGAGGTTTCTGTGGGTCGTGAAGAGTTGGGTGAGGTTAAAGCTCACCAAGTCCTGACACGCACGCACACAAAAACTCACGTTATTATTATTCATAACCTGTCATTCCACTGATCATGAGGGGAAAAAAACCCAACCACTCAACAAAATGCTCAACAGATCTGTCAGAAATTCAATTCCAAACTATTTGGTGCTTTTTAAACTGGAAATTTCATTTCCCAAGTATATTTATTGCCTGGATTTGCCTCGTAGCAAGCTGAGATTCTAAACTGCCATCACACAGATGTTCTTAAACTGCATTTCAGGGAATACCTTCTAGACAGCAGAGATTATTCTTCATAATTTGCAGGTGCTGAATCACATTAAAATGCACTTAAACACTCCTTTCCCAGCTCTGGGGATGTCCTCCACCACTGGGCTGTGAGAGCACCGTCACAGGGAGGGTGCATTCCATAAACCTCAGCGAAGGAGGGGTTTTTTAATGTAACAATAACTCCATATTGAGAGTTTGAGAACCCTCAGGGTTTGAAGGCACCGAGATCCTCAACAAAATGCAAAGAAACCTGGGAATGGAGTGGAGAGAGGAGGATCTTTGCTGATGTCCACAGAGCTGAGTCAGCTGGGCCATTTCTAAGACTCAGAGATGATGGCATTTGTCATTAAAGGACCAATGTTTCTCCTTGGCGAGGAAGTAGAAAACAAAAAGAAAAAAATAAACCAGTGGCAATGTCATTTTACAGCTGTTTTGCAATTCACCTCGTGGTCTCAGCCAGCGACTTTGGACGCGACCACAACAATAATAAGAACATAGAATAATGCAGATTGTATTGCTGGCCAATGCCCTTTTAACATTGCACTGCTTTTTGTGCATCATCACCAGTAGTACAACATAAAAAGGGCACTGGACAGACACCACTCAGGGACAGAGGAGGTCCAGCATCCCAAAAAACAGTGACAGAAATGAACGGAACTGCTCTGAACGAAGCACTGACAGCTTTCTGATCTTTCCCATAATTAATCTAGCACTGTTATGGTGCTGCTGTCACAAATAACCTGGTATTTTCATACCCATTGCTCTCTTTAAGCTCCCACTAATTACTTTATCCCTGCTTCCACGAGACCAAAAGGAAGCTTTCCATGAAATTTATGCCAAAACCTCCGGGGAAATAAGAAGTGCTATTTTATCACACTTCTGTGGAAAGAGCTGACTTCACAGGAAATCCAGGATGAGGAAACAACAAAGCAGAAGGAGAAGCAAGAGACACAAAGCTGTGAGATGTGAGATTATTCTGAATTCCAGAATAAAAGCCCCTGGTAATTTAAAGGGGGCAAAAACCACCTTCCTATTCACACGTCCTAAAATGAGAATCACTTGAAAGCATGACTTTCAATAAAACACAGAAATAAACCACGACAATATATTAATCAATTAAACATCTAACCCAAGTATCTCTAAACATATTTCTAAATTAAACTAGGCTTAAAATAAATAAAGAATACTAATACATATGGAAATTAAGCTTACACTATGGGCAAAAATATTAAAATATTACATAAAAGCAAGATCAAGGTTTGAGGGGTGGCACAAGGAACTTGGCTGGTCGGATACATTCTCCAATGAGGGGAAACACAGCACAGCTCTTTTTCGAGAGGTTAATTTTTGCCTTTTTATCACTTTTCCAGGAGTGGGGCAGGCAGAGAGGCGACCATCACATAAGGGACAGCCCCGTCGTGCTTCAGGGGCTGCCTCAGAGCACTGGAACGGAGTGAAAGGCTGGAAAAACTACGGGAATTTGGGGCTTAAGAAGGGAGGGCCGAGGGGGCCATCGCCCCGCTCCCCCCGCGCGCCCGCGCCAATGGACCAGCCCAGCCCGCCTCCAAAATGGTCCAGCCCAGGTGAGCGCTCCACCCCCGCGGGGAGAAAATGGACTAGTCCGGGAGCTCCGCTCGGCCCCGCGCCCCCCCTCCCGCCGCCGGGACGTGGAGC
>VZTF01004195.1:1162105-1193130 GCA_013397755.1 Cnemophilus loriae | reverse complement strand
CGGCCCCTCTCCCGTGGGGCACGGGCGCGCCTCGGCGCGGCGGCCAATCAGCGCGCGGCTTACATGCGCCGCGTGGGGGGGCCGGCAGAGAGCGGCGCTGCCATTGGCTGGGCGCGGCGCGGGGAGCGGTTTGAATCGGCGGCGGCGGCGGGCGCGGAGCGCGGCCGGGGGCGCGGGGCGGCCCCGGGACACCCCGGGACACCCCCACAGGTGTGTGCAGGTGTGTGTGTGTGTGTGAGAGAGAGGAGTCCCCGCTCTCGGTGCGGGGTCCCGGGTGAGCCGGGCTGGGGCGTCACCGATCACCGGTCAGGGACCGACCCGGGCCGCCCCCGGGATCCTTCCGTGGCTTTTGTCACCGTTGTCCCCAAGCGTCGTTTTCTCCAAGTTCAATACTTGTCACGTCAGGATAAAGAAAAACGGAGCATTCTTTTATATTTATATGTTAATAGTTATAACGTTTCTATTTAGTTTATAGTATTTCTAATTATTTCCTTATTTATAAGGAATGTGTGTATTTATACACACACTTATTATATATACACATATATATTATATATTATACACACATATATAAGGAATGTGTGTATTTATAAGTAATGTGTGTGTATTTATAATATTACGTATAATATTTTTATATGTATATATTTAATTCATTCATATTTTTATTGCCTTTATAATAGCTATTTATTAAAGCTATCTAGCTATGATATAAATAGAAAAGAGGAGAAAAAAGACCGTATAAAATGGTGGTTTCTGTGCACAAACGTGTCCCCATGGATCATATGAAATTGAGGATATATTTTTTATCACTGACACGTGATAATTCCACCAAGGCAGCTGTGAGTAACCTCTGACTGGATTTCTGAGGTGCAGCCCGTGTTATTCTCTTTGGTGGCAGCTCTGTCCCAGTGTATAATTTGGTTTATCTCTCTACATTCATTTGAAATGTGTCTTTTCCAGCAGTAATGGCAAGGTATAAGAAATGCAAACGGAAACGAAGAACCCGAGCAAAATTTCGGCTGGAAAAAAAGAGAAATGCTGCAGCCCCCCAGGGCTCAGTTTGTCCCTCTCCACGGTAAGAGGCTCAGCTTGAACTTTGCCTTCTCACCCCATCCCTGGGTTTGCTGTTTGCTCCCAATGGCTCATGGAAAGGAGGGAAGGATTTGTGCCAAGTACGTGGCACTCCATGATATCTTTTGGTGTCACTCAGTGGAAGGTTGGAGATGATGACCTTGGAGATCTTTTCCAACCTTAATGTTTCTATGCTTAATAACCAGGAAAAGCAATTTAAATAAAAAATTATTTAAGATAGGATTGCCCCTCCCTCCTTTACTGAAATGTATCTTTGCCTTTCCAGGTTTCTGTGATCACATTTATTCTGTTGATACCTGCTCGTACCTACCTGTAATTTCCAGATGATTGCTCACAGTTAATTTTTTTAAAGGCTGAGATGATAAATAAAATTCTGCCCTCATTCTGAAACGTTCTGTTGCAGGTCACCAGCTCATCTCCCTCTGAACACATCACCAGTCCCAAGGTGCTCCCTCTGGTCTTTAGCCTTGCCCAGCGTAAAAAATGTGGTCAAACCCTTGACAGCAGCAGCAGCATTTCTGTATTGGTGGTGCCAGAGCAGGGTTGCACAGGTATATCCTTTCTTTGGTATTAGATTTTTCTGTTTTAAACAGGGATTAACGCTGTTTACTCAGTGGGAACTATTTTATTATACCAATTTCTTTTGTTCTGTTAGTACCCCTCCTAAAAATCAGATTGATATTCGGAAACATCTGAAAAAAGTCAATATACAAATACACATAATCTGCTTTCTCTTTATGCTTAGAGCTTTCAGGTGGTTAAAGACACCATATTTCCATCACAAGTCTACTTAAGGGAACTAAATACGTTCAGGGAGAAGCTGGAGAAGTTGGAAAGTGAATTTTCCAAGCTGCAAGGAGCACTCCAGGTGAGTTTCAGTCCGGCAGGGTAACATTGGCCTGTGTGAGAATAAGGAACTGTGGTCAGTGCAGATACACTGAAATCTGAACAGCTCCTCAGGGGCATTGTCTGCACTCAGAGTTGCTAAACTGCTGCTACCTCACAGCAGGAGGGACCTGTTCATATATTTATAGCCCAACCTTAGCCAGCACCTTTGTTCTCTAAAATCCCACTTACGTTTGCCGGTGGGTTTAATGTTCTCTTCATTTATTTATGTCGCTTTCAGATGAACGGAGTGGCAGCTTTGTCTTCAGAAAGTTCTCTTTGCCAAAGGTGTCATAAACCAGTCCTGGCTGCTCCTGTGGGGACTCAGATGGACCCACCACCATCAGCATCCGTGCCTGTGTCCATCCCCCCTGCTCCTCTTCTTCCTCCTCCTCCTCCTCCTCCTCCACCGCCGCTGCCCCCACCAAAACTGCCTCCAGCACCTCTCCTCCTCCCACGGGGCACAGCCTCTAAACTGGTAGGGAATCAGATGGTTCCTTTATTTTTGATTTCATGCCCGAGTTCTTTTTGGACCTGGATTCATCAGGAATGAGCCTCTCCGTGAGCGCTCAGTCACTTTCCCATCCTAATTTCCCTTCCTAATTTCCCTTCCACACCGCTTTGCTTTCAGGCACCACCGGTGAAAAAGGATGGGCCCATGCACATCACCCTCAAAGACCTCCTGAATGTTAAACTGAAGAAGACAAACAGCAACCTGAGAATGGACAAGGTAAACTGGAGCATAAATAGGTGGTGGTGTATCAAGGGAAAATCCACCCTGGAACTGCTGTATTTCCTGCGTTTTTTTTCAATAAATTGATTCTCATCCAAACACCCAGTGATCAGTTTCAAGTGACCATTCTAATTCTGCACCTGGGCTCTGGAAGGGAAGAAATAAAGTGACAAGCTCCAATCTCACCTGGTACCCAGGACAGCTCTAATTTTACATTTAAGGCCATGGAGCTTTCATGTAGCTTTGTGTGTTATCAGTAGATTTTGGACTTCCTTTTGCCCTGCCTTTGCTGGAATTTTGTTTGCAGAAATCTATTATTATCCAAGGCACATTCAAATCTTACTAACTCAAAAAAAGCATAAATGCCGTAAACCACAAAAATCTTTCAGAATATAAATATTAAATGGGTTTCAGGGTAGCGAGACCTTCTGAAGTTTTATTTGGGGTAACATTTCTTTCCTTGCTTTAGGAACAATCACCAGTGAAGCCACGCAGGGCATTAATTACACTCACAGATCTACAGAGTGTTAGTCTGAGACCTAAATCCGAGCCATCAGCTCATGCTACAAAATCGTTAATGTAAGATGCTTTCTTCCTTATTTTGATATTAGATTTTTCTGGTTTAAGCAGTGATTAACATCGTTTACTGAGTGGAAAACATTTCACTGTACCGATTTCTTTTGTTCTCTTAGTACCTCCCCTAAAAATCAGATTGATCTTCGGAAACATCTGAAGAAAGTCGATATACAAAGGTCTGTTCCTTTCTGTTCTCTTGAATTCTATCTTTTTAATCTAGAAAAAATGGAGAACCAATCAAACTAATCATAATTCCCCTTTCAGAAGTCCTGGTGGCACTCCTCTAAATAGTAAAGAAAACACTGAATGTGGCTCTGGGCTGACACCAATAATGACACGGGCACTACGGCGCAAATTTCAGGCAAGTCACTCTGTCTCTTCTTGGAATCATAAGGTGGCTTTAAAATCCACAGAATTCCCTACTGATTTAAGGACACTGCAGAATGAACATGCCACAGCAGGTTATTGGACAATCCCAAGAGGAAAAATTGCTTTTTTGGCGGCCAATTGGGTGCCTCAATGCGACTTTTGAAAGTCATAATTCCACTTTGCAGAAGAACAAAATGTGAGGGTTAATAGCATCTTTTATTTTACTGATTTGCTGTGTCTGTTTTAAGGTGTCAGCTAAGAATTGCACTGTTTTATCTCAGTGATAATGACTTCAGATATCCAAGTTCTGACCCTTTCCTTCTTTTGACAGATGGCTCACCCAAAGAGTCCCTCACCTGCACGGCTGAGTGCTGCAAACAGCTTTGATGAAAAGTAAAAAGGAAAGTAGGTTTATGGAACAACGTATTTTCCATTTGTGGTCAGGAAGCCACTTGAATCCCATTTTTATCACACTCAGGCACGTGTATTTGTAAGTAAATGTGCACAGGAGTACTGGGCATTAGGAAGCCCTGTAAAGCAGATTATGCTTTTTATCTCTCTCTAATGTTTCTCAATTTGGTTGCATCTTCATTCATAATGGAGAAAAAAACATAAGAAATTTCCTGTATTTTGACACCTGGGTGCTGCTGAAGCAGGGACTGTTATGTTCCCAGCGCCGGTGCTGCTTGTCATACAAATATGTGTGTGTTTGCTGAAATTCAGTATTTTTATATCTTTTATATCTTTTTTTAACAAAAAATATCTTGACGGTATTTATACAGTTTCAAAGAAAAGCAAGTTTAATGCACTAATGTTATTAAAGTGGGACGCTGCAAGATTCAACAAACAGTTCGAGTCTGTGGCTACAAATGTATGAGGCCAGTGCACTGTGTATCACTGCTGGCTGGTGTCTGATCACTATTAAAAGGCTGCACTGCTTAAAGGCAAGGAACTCAACGCCTCCTTCCAAGCCCAGTTCACGGGGTGGGCAGAGGTCGTGCCCGCACCGCGGCTCAGCTCAAGACAAGGGCAGAGCGTGAGTCCCGGTGGCACAGCCCTGAGCCGGCATCCCGGCAGGAGCCCATCCCGCGCCGCCCGGGGCTCACGGCCGTGCGGACCCGACCCTCAGTGGGGACCGGCCCCGCCCGCGGGGCTCGCTGTGCTGTCACAGCCTCGGCGCGGCCCTGCCCCCGCAGCTCCNGAGGAGGTGTGCGTGGTGGGCATCTTCGGCAAAACCGCGCTGCAGCTCTGCTCCGAGAAGGAGGCCCTGGTGAGCACCGTGTGCGACCGGCAGGTGTTCCCGCTGTTCCCGGAGGAGGATCCCGAGCTGGCGGACGGCGCCGCGGGGCAGGAGGGTGACTTGGCGACGAAGGACTACAACCATCTGCAGGCGTACTACAGCCAGGAGAGCCGCGTGCTGTACCTGGTGCTCACCTCCATCTGCGACACGCCGCAGCTGCTGCGCGCCTGCGGGGACCTGGCGGCGGCCGAGAACAGGGAGGCCGGGCCCGGCCACCCCTCCGGAGGCCCGGCCCCGCTGCCCCACGCCGAGGCGCACGAGTTCTGGAAGCACCAGGAGAAGCTGCACTGCCTGAGCCTCCTCTACCTCTTCTCCGTGTGCCACATCCTGCTGCTGGTGCATCCCACCTGCTCCTTCGACATCACCTACGACCGCGTGTTCAGGGCGCTGGACGGGCTGCGGCAGAAGGTGCTGCCCTCCCTGAAGGCTGCCATCAAGGACTGCCCGGTCGGCAAGGAGTGGAAGCTCAACTGCAGGCCATGCCCTCCACGCCTCCTCTTCCTCTTCCAGCTCAACGGGGCTCTGAAGGTGGATCCGCTGCCAAGCAGGGGCCAGGACCCCTGTGGTCACCTGGAGAAGCCACCCCCCAAGAAGCATTCCCCCAAGAGGAGGCTGCAGCACGCTCTGGAGGATCAGATCTACCGCATCTTCCGCAAGAGCAGGGTGCTCACCAACCAGAGCATCAACTGCCTGTTCACCGTGCCAGCCAACCAGGCTTTTGTGTACATCGTGGCCGGTGGGCCCCAGGATGGAGATGATCCCGTGGCCATGCTTCTCGACCAGCTCAGGAGCAACTGCACCATGAGAGAGACTGACTCGCTGCTGGCTCCCACCCTGTCGGGACCCAGGAGGTATCAGATGATGAGGCACGGCCGGCAGCAGCTCTCCTTCCACGCAGAGAGCAGCAGCTCCAGCTCCAGCTCCTCTGGGCAGCTCGTGGACTGCACCCTCAAGGAGTTCTTGTGGCAGCACGTGGAGCTGGTGCTCAGCAAGAAGGGCTTCGAAGACAGCGTGGGGAGGAACCCGCAGCCCTCTCACTTCGAGCTGCCGACCTACCAGAAGTGGGTGTCTGCAGCTCTAAAACTGTATGAAGTGACCATCGAAGGCAAAGACGATGACCCGACCTGTGGCGAGCTGAGCTCAAAAATCATGAGCAGCATCAAAGTTTTGGAAGGCTACTTAGACATAGACACCAAGTTCTCTGAAAACCGTTGCCAGAAGGCTCTGCCCATGGCCCACAGCGCCTACCAGTCCAACCTGCCCCACAATTACACCATGACAGTGCACAAGAACCAGCTGGCCCAGGCCCTGCGCGTGTACAGCCAGCACGCCCGGGGCCCAGCCTTCCACAAATACGCCATGCAGCTCAACGAGGACTGCTACAAGTTCTGGAGCAACGGGCACCAGCTCTGCGAGGAGCGGAGCTTGACCGACCAGCACTGCGTGCACAAGTTCCACCTGCTCCCCAAAGCGGGTAAAGATGTTCATTTGTGCTTTGGTTTTATGGTTTAGTTTTGTATCTGCTTTAAAATGTCTCAGGCTGAAAGCACCAACTCTGAAATGTTGTGGAAGATGAGAGTTGGCAGCTTTAAAGTGTTGTGTTTAAGGACTGGATGTGGCACTCGGTGCTCTGCTCTAATTGACAAGGTGGTGACCAAGCAAAGGTTGGGCTCGATGATCTCAGAGGTCTTTTCCAACCCCGGTGATTCTGTGATCATCTCTGTACAGTGGGATCATAGCAGAGGTGCTGTGCCGGTTTCCTCTATGTTGAGTAATGTTTAGGAGCCAGTCCATTGTTAGCAGTAACTCTGATTTTTGTAGTTACTCTGATGTTCTGATTTTAGTGGTAACAGATTTCTGTCTTGCTAATTAGGAGCATTACACCGGAGTCCTTCTAACAAGAGGGGTGTAAGAATAAAGTTCTCTAAAATGCATGTGTCCCCCTTTGTTTTAAATAACTTGGTTGATCACGGCGTCAAAACAACTTCTGCACGTTTATTGCAGGCAGAAGAGCTTTGAGCCTTCAGGAAGAGGTTGTAAAAACAAATAAGATTTGCTTTAGTGGTATAAGCTCCACTGGAACTTTGTATTATTAAAAGTGGGAAAGGGAGGAGTTGCTTGACAAACTGGTGGCAAATTGTTTTGTGTATGTGTATAGCAGGGAGGGAGCAGTGGATGACGGGAATAAAGAAAGTCTTGAATGCTGAGCAATTTACCCAAGGTTCGATTTTGCTTTTAGGGGAAAAGCCAGAAGCAGACAGAAATCCTCCAATTCTGTACCACAACAGCCGGGCTCGTTCCACTGGTGCCTGTAACTGTGGAAGGAAGCAAGCTCCTCGGGAGGACCCCTTTGATATCAAGGCAGCTAATTATGACTTTTACCAGGTAACTGTTAGGTCTGTTGGTGCTTCAAGCAGTGCTTTTGTTTCATCTGCAGAGTCTGTATCCTGAAGTGAGCACAAGTTTCCTCTCAACCTTATCAACTTGTTGCTTGGGGAAGACATTTCTGGGAGCAGAAATGGGCTGACCAGGGTGGGCAGTTCCAGTCTTCACGAGTGCACACACACAGGAGCCTCTGTTAATACACCTGTTTGCACTTTGAATGTGTCGGTTCATGTGGATTTTAAATAATCAGGTCTGTGGGCTGTGTTCCCATTGCTGCTTTGGTTCTCACATGGTGCAGACCTCTTGATTGTAGCTGCTGAATGTTGTGACTCTGAGCTCCCTCATCTCTGATGGATACTAAATCACATTTTCTTTCTCGTAGTTGCTGGAAGAGAAGTGCTGTGGAAAACTGGAGCACATCAATTTCCCCATATTTCAGCCAAGCACACCTGACCCGGCACCTGCTCGGGACGAGTCATCGCCCGCCCCTCCGGAAGGCGAGATCGAGAAACTCAAAGAGAAAGAACCTCAGACTCAGGGAGAGAGCACAGGCCTGAGCTTAGCCCTGAGCCTGGGCCAGTCCACGGGCAGCCTGGGCACTTACCCACCCGATGCCCAGGGTGGAGGGGACAATGCAGAAAGCCATGGGCAGAGTGGGGACTCCAAGAGCGAGAAGAGGCCGAGCCTGGTAGATCGCCAGGCGTCCACTGTCGAGTACCTCCCTGGGATGCTCCATTCCAATTGCCCCAAAGGCCTTCTGCCCAAATTCTCCAGCTGGTCACTGGTCAAGCTGGGGCCTGCTAAGGCTTACAACTTCCACACAGGCTTAGATCAACAGGGCTTTATCCCGGGAACAAACTATTTAATGCCTTGGGACATTGTCATCAGGACGAGAACTGAAGATGAAGGGGACTTAGACACCAATTCCTGGCCCGCACCCAACAAGGCCGTTCCTGGGAAGAGAAGCGCGGTGGTGATGGGAAGAGGCCGGCGGAGGGACGACATCGCTCGAGCTTTCGTGGGGTTTGAATATGAAGATGCGCGTGGGAGGAGGTTCATGTGCTCAGGGCCTGACAAGGTGATGAAGGTGATGGGAGGGGGGCCGAAGGAATCTGCCCTCAAAGCCCTCAATTCCGACATGCCCCTGTACATCCTGTCCTCGACTCAGGGACGGGGCCTCAAGCCCCACTACGCCCAGTTCATGAGGCTCTTCGTGGTGGTTCCTGATGCTCCTCTGCAGATCACCTTAACGCCTCAGGTAAGACGTGCAGGAGGGAATCTGGGAACAGCAGAGGCAGGGGTGGTTGTGGAAACAATAATTGACAAGGGTGACAGCAAAAGGGTGTCGAGAAACTCCAACTCAAACCAACTTCAGCCAAGGCAGTTGTTTCCAAAAGTATCTGTTACATCAGCACTTGGTATTTCTTAAACTTCAACGTGCCAAATTTATGCTTTGTGTAAAGTAAGTTCAAAAAATATTTTATCAAGGATGGGTTATTGGCATTCCCTGCTGTAATAATGGCGTTTAAAAAAAAAAAAAAGAGCTAACAAGGACTCTGGAAGAATGACTTTGTCATTTTAAATGTCATGGAGAAAAGCAGTGACTCATTGCTCAGATTAATTATTATTAGTTACCATTTGAATTTAGGAGGTGAAAAAACATTGGTTTTCTTAACTGGAGAATTCTTCACCATTTTTTCCATTTTTTTTAATACACATTTGAAAAAGCTCCGTTTGCAGTGTATTAATTTTAAGGTAGTAATGATGTTTGATTACCTACTCATGTTTTCTTTTGGTTTTAGGTTCAACCAGGGCCACCACCCTGTCCTATATTTTACCCTGAGAAGCAGGAAATCACCCTTCCCTCTGATGGACTCTGGGTGCTGAGGTTTCCCTACGCGTACGTGACAGAACGGGGGCCCTGCTTCCCTCCCAAAGAAAGCCAGCAGCTGATGAGCTACAAAGTTCTCCGAGGGATACTGAAAGCAATCACACAATAAGGATGGTTTTCGGGTGGATCTGTTTTAGTTTAAGAAGGCTGTCTTCAATCCAGTTCGTGGGTTTTGGTTACCCAGCAGTTGTCACTGCGATCGTGTGAAGCCCCCACTGTATTTCACTGGTACACGGTCAGATTGGAAATAAAGTTGATCTCAAAGCAGGAAAAGGGATCTGAGACATGTAAATTTTTCATTTCTTACGTTTTCATATGTAAAAAATAAAAGCTGGTTTTCATAAAGTGCTGATCCTGTATTACTAGATGTTTTGATGACGGTGCTTTTCCCCATCCTATCTTTTTACATACCTATTTAGGAATATTCAAAAATCAGCATTGCCTGAAATCAAGAGTTTACTTTGTCATATTGAACCAGTGATGAGGAAAATCTTTTCTATTTTTCTGAACCAGCTATTTGTATGTAAATGATGCTTTTAATGTGATGATGGGAGAAATCATTTTGTCTTGGAAAAAAGAAAAGATACTGCAGTTCTGATGTGTATTAACAGCAAAGCCAGAAACTGTGCTCACCTGTATCAAGTGATCAGCCACAGTAAATCAACTTTTAACTGAGGTAAGATGTATTAGTGACAGCAGCTGTATGCTGAGACCTAATTTAATTTCTAGAATATTTGTTTCTAATTAGCATGCACACAAAATTTAATTTGCCAGTTTGCTATAGTACGGTAATTATTCTGCGTGACCGGAGCTGAGACCTGGTTTCTGCTCGGAATACGACATCTCTGAGGGGCTGGATGAGGAAAATGCATCCCTTCCTTTGGAATATGGCATCTGTGAGGGGCTGGATGAGGAAAACACATCCCTTCGTTTGGAATATGACATTTCTGAGGGGCTCGATGAGGAAAACACATCCCTTCATTTGGAATATGATATGTCTGAGGGGCTGGATGAGGAAAATGCATCCCTTCGTTTGGAATATGACGTCTCCAAGGGGCTGGGTGAGGAAAACGCATCCCTTCATTTGGAATACAATGTTAAGGATTGGATTAGATGGTCTTTAAAGATCTTTTTCCAAGCATTCCATGATTCTATGATCTCTGAGGGGCTGTGTGGGGAAAGCGCATCCCTCCCATTTGGAATATGACGTCTCTGAGGGGCTGGGTGGGGGAAACGCATCCTTCCACCTGTGAGAAGAGAGCCGGGACAGCCAGGTGGAAAATAAAAGCGTGTAATTGAGAATTACCCCACAGAATCTGCGAAGTGGTTTTCGCCCGTGACAGCCCCGCCCGTGAGGCGGGCGCTGGGCGAGGGTGTGGAAAACACATCCCTCCACCTGCGAGCAGGGAGCCGGGACGGCGCGGTGGGGAATTAAAGCGAGTAATCGGGAATTGCCCCCACAGCGATTTGCGAAGCAGCGGCAGCTGCGGGCAGCCCCTCACGGCCGGGCGGGAAGGGAAGGGCGCGGGGCCGCCGCGCCTGCGCGCTGCGCTCCTCCCGCCGCCGGAGCGGCTGCGCGGGCGCAGAGGCTGCGCTCCCTCAGAACCTCCGCGTCCCGCAGCGGCTCCGCCTCGCCGCGAGCCGGCTGCGGGCTGGGACACGGACACGGACCGCGGCAGGAAGGGCCGGGGCAGCCGGCGACGGGCGCAGGATGTCGGCCACGCTCTACGTGCTCTCCACGCTGGGCGGATATGTTCTCACCTCCGCGCTCCTCCTCAAGTGCCCGGGGCTGCTCCACCGGCCCAAGCGGCAGCGCTTTCGCTGCCGGCACATCTCGCACCGCGGCGGTGAGTGAAGGGGCGCCGGGATGGAGGAGAGGGGATGCGGGAGCCTTTCTGCCCTCTGCCGCTCCTGGGGGATGGTCCCCTCCCGGGGCTCAGGGCTCCGCGGCCCCCGGGGGATGCTCCCTCACAGCCCCGGGGCGCTGCTCTGGCCCCCCGGGCACGGGAGGGTCGTGAGGGGCTGCGCGGTGCCTGTGCCTCGCAGCGGGCTCCCTTTAGACCTTCCTCTCGCAGCCTAATTTTAGGTGCCACCTGCTGACCAGTGCCTCGGTTCAGCGCGGAATTAATCTCCGAAGTCCAACATCGCCAGCCGAAAATCAGCTTTGTTTTTGCGTGGGGCGTGATGTTTTCCCTCTGAAACGCGTCTATTTTTTTTTTTTTTTTTCCTTCTGATGATTCTGTATCCTGGTATTTCTTTCCCCAGCCAGAGGGGCGTCTGGCTGTTGCTTAGATCAGGTACAAGAGATCAATTTTTTTGCCTCTGACTTCCTGTTCGCTTTGCCTTCTGCTTTCAGGGGAATCAGAATTTGCTGTGACTCTATTCTTGCTCCCCTTGGTGTTGCAGGTGGACTGTGAATGGCTTAGTGCCCTGGTGAAACCCATCCTATTTGAGAGTCAGGCATGTTGAGTCTGTCTAAAATAGGCTTTTAAATTTCTTGTACCTATTCCAAAGCACTGGGAGGGAAAAACTGTAGCAAACTGTGTATTCCTGCTCTGTAGAGAGCAGTTCTGTGCTTTTCCCTGCTGCCTCACTTAATTTTTGAAAATAGTCAGTTTGCTAGTAAATATTTTTTGATTTTCTGTGTGAGAGATGTTTGGTGCTGAGTTTAAACAGTTTCCAGTATCATACTTAGTGCCAGTTTGTGCAGTTGATCCCAGTTTTAGCCAGTGGTCCTTAACTACTACTGCTGCTACCTTGAATTATCAAAATACAAAAACTAGATCTCTTAATGGATTTATTCCTGGCACTTTTTCCATTTCGTTTACTCGACAGTTTAAGTTTCTTTATAACTGTAGCCTTAAGTATAGTATAAAATGCAGCTTTTGATGTGGAATATATATATTATCTGTTTCTTAGTAGCTATATTTTTCCTTCAGCGAAACAAAAGGTTTTTAATTTTGAGTGTTTCTTGGGTTGGTTTTTTTTTTTTTATTTGTAAGCTGTTGAAAACTTGCAGGCGACTTTGTTGGAACTTGGTATGATCCCTTTAATCTTCTTCTGTTCTCACTCCTTTGCAAGGACCTTAGTTAAGATACGCAGCCCTAAGCCGCGAATGTGAGTGCTTGGGCCAGTTGCTCTAAGCTCCGTCGGAACAGCAGGAAAGCCTCACGTAAGGGAGGATTATTCCTCAGGCATTCGAAGTCCACGGTCTGTGAATTGTTTGTGAATTGTCCTGCGCCCTGAGAAATCCACCTGAGGCAGGAGGGCAGCCCTGAACGCTGCAGCAGCTTTGTTGCTCATCCGAGGCTGAAGATCACTCGCGCTTTGCTCTCCGTGGTGTTTACCCTGTACCATAAATTCCTGCGGGACTTGAGTTCTCCTCGGGCTTTAGTCATGCTGTAGCTTTAGACTCAGTGTCAGGTTTCCTATTGCATTACTCCAATTAACTTGGGACATCAAGGTAACACTTAACTTGTTTGGCTTTTTCCTCTCTGTGATGAAACCTTGTACAGTGAAGTTTTTTAAGTCTGCAGGGTTTGATTTCGCTTGGGTTTTTTTTGTTCAAGAATTTTCTCACCTCGTTTTGTAGAATCATCCCTGAATTATTTCCTCACTTCTGCATAATTTTAAAGTTGGTCATTTCTGAGAACAGCTGTTGAGCCTTGATATTCTGTGTTGGAGTCCTCTGTCGATGCCAGCAGCCCTGGATTGCAGGGTCTCTGAGACAGGGTAGCATGATGATTTTTACATAGAATAATTCAGATTGGAAGGGACCTCTGGAGATCTCATTTGACCAGAGCAGGTTAACCAGGACCTGGTCCAATTAGGTTTTGAATACATCCAGGGATGGAATCTTCACAACCTCTCCAGGAAGCCTGTTCCAAACTTTGATAACTCTTGCAACAAAAAAGGGGGTTATCTTACATGTATAAACTGAATTTCCTGTATTTAAATGTGTTCCCATTCCTCTTGTCCTTTTCCTGGGCACCACCAAGAGTTTGGCTCAGTCTTATTTATTCCCTCCCATCTGGTATTTACACGTGTAGGATCCTCCTCAGCCTCTGTTCTCTGGACAAACCAATTCCAGCACCCTCAGCCTCTCACTGTACACAAGAATCTCTCATCCCTGAATTTTCACAGCCCTTCCTTAGACTTCTTCCAGCAGATCCGTGTCAGTCTTGTGCTTTGGGACCCAGAACTGGGTGTGGTGCTCCAGGTGTGGTTTCACCAGTGCTGAGCAGAAGGGAACAATCACCTCCCTTGACCTGCTGGCCCCAAAAACCTCTGCGGGTCATCTCCTTGAGCCAGTGCTCAGTGTTGGCTCCCTCTTGGCCATGGTGGTGCTTTTGGAGTGGGAATGTTCCCTCATCATGTCTGGATGTGCCCATTTTGGCCGGGAGAGGTTAGTTCCATGTAGGGAATGCAACAGCACGTGAAGGTGCATTTGAGGAAGTGTCAGAAGCCCTTTGGTCAGCTCAGCCTTGTCACTTTTCAGGGGAGAAAATTACTTGGATCAGATAACTTGTGTAGTTCCCTTTTCTGCGTGTGGTTGCTGATTTAGAATTCCTCTTTCAGCGGACCTCTCAACTTTGTTCCTCATTTCCACCAAGTGCTACAAGTCAGGCATTTGACTCACCATCCCTGGTCCTTGACCACCTCCCTGCCATGTGATTTGTTAGATGAGCCACTTAAAAGTTTTATTTTTGGAACTTTCTGCTCGGGAATGTTAGCATACTCTTGCTTTGTTCACAAATTAAAGACTTGACTCAGGTGTTTTTGCCCTTCCCTCGCTGTTCAGGATGTAAAGGCTGTATTGCCACAGCTGATACATTATCTAAAAACCTCAATTATTATTGCAGTTAATTTGTAACTAATGAGCCAGGTCCTGTGCAGGGGTTTCCTATTTGTTAGGCCATCACCAGCTGGATACCATGATGTTCTCCTGCTCTCCTTTGTCCCTTGGTTCACTTTTGCCACTCAGCCCATCCCTAGTTCTGCAATCAAATCCCATAAAATATTGGTGACTGTCTGATCACAGAGGCTGCTGTGGACTCACCCTATTGTTTTACATTAAACCCTGCAGATTTTTGTCATCGTGGTTCTAAGTTAAGTCTTTCATTTTGGAAACGTACCTGAGAACAACAGTTTTAAATTGCTGGTTGTGCATTGCATTAATTAAGTAACTGAGCACAGGTTTAGGTAAGTATGTCCTGGTGAGGTCTTGTTAATAGGCAAGGCCTTAATTGGAGCTCTTCTAATTGCTGTTTACAAAGTCTGTCATTCATTACTGTCAAAGAGCAGTTAAAATTTGCATAGATACCTTCATCAGCACGAGTATCTTCCTGAGGTGGTTTTGGTTTTCAGTCTATAATATTGCCTATTTTCTTAGGTGGGGAGAAGGCACAACCTTTTCCAGAACCTAATCAGGCTGATTTTCAAAGATTTTTGTGCAGAGAATGCTGTCTTAGGAGTTGCAGAGTTTAGTCCTGCCTGAGAGAAAATTAAATTTGCTTGTCCTCTCATTTCTTAACTGAAATTGATGTGTGTTTCATGCCTCGTGTGTGAGACCTCCCTTCCCCAGCAGCACAAACCTTTACTGACAGATCTGTGCTGTTTGGGGAATATCCTTGCCTGAAAAAAGAGGTTGTCACCTCTTTGAGCTGGGTTATACATTTAGGGAGTGTCGGCTTTAGCGTGTTTTTATTCATAGCTTTTTGTTATTTTTTTTTTCCTCTTGTCACTCTTCCTACCCACTCTCAAATAGATTTTTGCATAGACTGTCCCTGTGCCTGTGGGGCTTATTGTCCTAGCTAAATACCTCTGGTAAAACAAACACTTTGATTTGAATATTCAAAGTGTTACACAAATCCAAGATAAGTTCTTTTTTTAAAATTGTTTTACCTGGGGAATGTCGTGTCTCTCCAGTAGATTGGTGGCAACAGGGATTTCTGCCTTGAGCTTCATCCTCATTTCTCAAAATATGTACATTTTAAAACCTGCTGTTTTTTAAATATATTTTCAGTGGGATTGAGGGGAGGAAAAGGATTTTGTGTAAGTTTTATTTTTGTTATTTCTGTAGGTGCTGGAGAGAACCTGGAGAACACAATGGCAGCCTTTCACCAGTGAGTACACAAGGATGAGAATGCCTAAATTAGCTGTTCTCAGTGTCTTTAGTGAGCGACGCAATCAAGGGACGTGGGACTTCATCAGTTCTTTGGGGTTCCAGTGTCCTATTTCTGAAAGTCAGCTCTCCTCTGGATGACTCCTGTGGATTGCCAAACATCCACTCCAGTTTCACCAGAAGGAGTTGGGATACCACAAATTATGGTCTGTGCACAGTAACAAATGGAAACAAACCCCGGAGGCCCAATCTGTGCTAGCCAATAAAACAGCAAACAATACCATGCTTAATAGTGATTACTTCTATTAATTTATTTATCATTATAAAGCTGAAAATGCTGCTGTTTATATTTTTTTCCTGCACACACACTTTGCAGTCACGCAATGTGTGAAAGCCTCTTACTCAGGGGTTTAAAATGGGTTGGGACCAGAAAGCCTTTTAAGCCTCCAGCATTGAAGTAGTGAATTTTAACAAGGTTCTCAAAGGCATTTGAAGAAGAAGCATATCTAAAACTCCAGCTGCTGCTGAGAAGGGACCACTTTGTGTGGGCTCCTCTTTGTTTTGTTTGGGGTTTTTCTAATTTGCTTTGTGCTGAGGAGCCTCATCAGTTTGCTGTTTCCCTGCAGCCTGAGGGGTGCCAGCTTTCCCAACCAAATAAAAAGAAAGTACTGCACTATTTTCTATCTCCATGGAAGCTCAGCATAGTTTTGTGTGGCTTTTTGTTTGTTTTTTTTTCCTGCTGGCCTGCCTTTTTTCAAGTCTGCTACCGGACTTTCTGAAAGTGCTTCTTTCTTGTTTTTAACCATTTCTTAATTTTCCTTTTGTATCATACTCATTTTGTACATGAAGGGCTCTTGCAATGGAAGTTACTCCATAACCTGTTTTTATTTTATTCCCAGAACTAATCAGTAATACTTTCTAGGGGTAATACATTTTGTGATAATGTTTTTCTGACTCTCTTCTGCCCATTTTAATTCATTTACAGCTGTGGTGGAACAAATGCATTGAGGTCCAGTTTCTGAACCCACCACAGCTGCCAATAGCAAAATTCAGCTGAGTAAAGAGAGCCATGGTACCTCTGCAGGAAGCAGAGCAATTACCTCCTGTTCGGAGTGGAAACTCTTCTGGCTCCTTCTGGGAAGGGGTAAAGGCTTTGTCCTTCCCATTTGCTCATTCCCATCTTCACCAGTAAAGTAGCAAAAGGAATGGGGCAGAAAACCAGTGATCTGGATGATGAAAAATGATCAGGATTGGCTCAAACAGCTGATAGGAGCTGATCAATTTATAATCCATCGGATCCTGTGTGAAGCCTGTCAGGGCGTGTCTGCAGGAGCTGTTCCTGCAGGTTTGCACAAGCAGGAATTTTTGGCTGTTGCAGTAGTTGAATCCAGAAGAGAGAATGTGTGTATGGGGGGAGGAGGCCTTTATTGGCAATTTCAGTTTCTCTGCTGCTTAATTTACAAATATTCTGGAAGGAAATGATAAGATTTTTATACCAAAGACAATTTTTGTTTTGTTTTAGTAGGTAAAATGCATAATAGATGAGGGGGCCTGTAATCTTTTTCTATCATGTTTAAATGCTTCTGTGGTGGTTTTAGATTATAAAATAACAGATTTTAAGCAAGGGCACTCTGATCTTAATTTGCAAATGCGAGCCTGCCTCACAGCTTGAGTTCTGGAGCAGCTGGATCTGAATCCACAGTGATGTTCTGATTCTGGAGCCTTCTCTGGGGCAGTGTGAATTTGACAGAACAAGCTGATTTCCAGCTGGGAAAGCTCAGCACTTGAGGAAGGTTATTTAGCAGTGAGCTGCTTATAACGGCCTGGCAAAGTCTCAAATTTGTTAACAAGGAAAGTTGTTGTTCTCTTCTTTCCATGCAGCATCAGCCCTGACTTTCTTAAGCAAGAAATATTGCTAATAAAATGTGCTGGTGAAATGATGAAACATGGTACTACATGGGAACATCTACAAATTTGGCAAATCTCCTGCAGCAGATTTGGAGTTGCTTTCCCTCAGGAGGAAAAAATCACCCAGAACAGCCTGTGGTTCTTCCATATGTAACAGGATTTTGTTCCTCTCCTAATTCTTAATTAGCAGCACTGGCAAACAGTTCACAAATTTGCTTTAATTTGACAGTCCTCCTTGATCATCATCCCAGCTGGGCCAGAAATTGTGTTAAACACTTTGGGGAGTGTGTTCTGATGGTTTTTTGTTTGTTTTTTTTTGGTTTGTTACTACATTTGTGGATGTTCATGGCCTGTGTTCAGCAGCCAATAAAGCCCATACGGAAAAGGCTGTTACTGAATTTACAGAGCTTTGGGTGTCAGGTAGGCACAGCTCACAGGTGGTGTAGGTTTGCTCAGAGGTGGATAAAAAGGTTTTGAAGGAAGAGTTCAGACTCTTATCTGACTTCTGGAGTTAAGTGAGCAATTCACTTCTCATTGCAGTAAAGCATTTTTTTTGTTCTGGTGTGAGGTTTCTTGTACTTATTTTTCATCAATATCATTATTACTGTCTGCTTTCCTTACTCCTTATATGAGCTAAACTGCTACGGAATGGATTTGGGATTGGATTAGAGCTTTTCAAAGCAGTGGGTTGGAACAGGAATAGCTATTTTGCTTTGAAAAATATGGCTGGATGTTTAGTGGTTTGTTTCCTTTTTAATTTAAATTAAAACTTTTCTATTAAAATAATAGTTTAAGGTTGTTTTGCTACCCAAAAAAAAAAAGCCAAAAGCATGAAAATCCCACTGCTAATTTCCTGATCCATCCCTTCCTGGTTAATGTAAATAAAGTAAAAAAAAAAAGGCAGCTTTCACATCCCTGTTATTTCTTGTTTCTTACCACAAATTCGATTTTTTTTTTTTTTTTTTTTTCAAAACCTCACTTCCTCCAGTGGGCAGATGTGCTGCAGCTCATAAACACCCCACTCCAAATCCTGAACCAATCCTTTAGGAGCAGGTTTCTCAATCCCGGGCTGGCAGGCTGCAATCCACAGGTTTGCTTCCTGATTCCTGTGGGAGACGGAGCTAAAAATCCCATCTCTGCTTCATGAGACCTTGTTATTCTTGCATCAACTTCCCACTGCAGCAGAGATTGTGAGGATTCCTGTTTGCTTTCGATTTTTTTGCAGGATTGTGAGGATTCCCTGCACCAGAAAGCATCCAAAGTGCTTCCAGTGGGATTAGTGCATGGAATGTGTTGGGTTTGGAGCTGCACAAAGCACTCGAGTGGTTCAAGGCAGACTTTCCTTGCAGCGCGGTGAATTTGGGGACAGACATGTTGGAGCTGGATTGTCACCTGACAAAAGATGAGCAAGTGGTTGTGTCCCATGATGAGAACCTGAAGAGATCAACAGGAGTTGATGTCAACATCTCTGACCTCAAGTACTCGGTGAGTTGAGGAGACAGTGGGCTGGGGGGTGTTGAAAAATGCATTTGTGGGGTGGGCAGGGAGCTGTGTGCGTGTCTGTGAGTGCCTGGTGCCCAAAACCAAAGGGGAGGATTCATCCCAATAAAAAACCCAAACAAACCACCCCCAAAGTTCACTAAACTCCCTGTGCAGACAGAGCATCACACCTGGCACATTCCAGAGGGTGATTTACTCCTCCAGGATCAGGTTGGGTGAATGGCTCTGGAGCTGGGATGTTTTGCCACGCTGATGACAGAGGAAGATTAATCAAGAAACTCTTCCTGGTGTGAATCCATGTGAGAGCTGTGCTGTTTACTGGGAAAACTGGGAGCTGAATCCCCCCTGCCTTGACAGTGGAATTTTCAGAATTCTCAGACAGGCATCTGGGAATGTTTTGCCTGATTCAACCACAGGTGACACAAATCTAAGAATGCCAAATAGTCCAATTAATACTTAAAGTGGTGCTGCTAAATCACTTTTTTGGGTGAGAGGATATTAAATATAAGTGGCTTATGAATGATGACTTTTTTGGTCTTTTTGGAGGAGAGTCATGATTATATCCCTGCATTTGAATTGATGTTCCATTCCTCTTTATTTTTAAGGAACTTCCACCCTATCTCTGCAAGCTGGATGTCACCTTTCAGAAAGGTGAGATGTTTGTCTCTTGCTGTTTCAGCTTTCCATTTTGTAGTGTGGCAGTTTCCTGCTTTGGCAAAGGGAGTTGAAAAGTGCATTTGCTTCTCTCAATATCAAGATAACAGAAGTTTTAAAAGGAAAATATAATCCTGGCTGTAAAAACCTGTACAGTAGTTACTGTAGGTATGGCTTAGAGTTCAGAAGGAAATTTTATTCTCATTTGGTCTTTTTCACATTAATCTTGGTGCATTTGGTGTGTGGTAACTGAGCCTGTGTTTGCTATTTCAGGATTTTAACATTGCCTGCACTCCTACTGTTGCTAAATAATGAGTGAGTTTCACGAAGTTAAAACCTGAATGTGCAACATGCTCAGGGCATTTTCATTATGGAAATGAGCTTGTCATAGTTAATTACAGCTGAATGAAGTAATTTTTTGTTTAAAAACGTGATTATCCTTGGAACTTTATACTTTATAAAAAGTTTTAAGGTAATGAGTGCTCTGACGTTCCTGCTTTTATCTGTGATTTGTTAAAAGTGACGAGTTTCTTGTTTCCCCAGAATGTCAGTGTGAGGGGAAGGACAATCGGATCCCACTCCTGCAGGAGGTGTTTGAGGCATTCCCAGAAACTCCTGTCAACATTGACATCAAAATGAACAACAACGTGTTGATCAGAAAGGTACTTGAGGATCTCTGCTGAGCTGAGAGTGAAGGAAGTGGAATGATGATATATTCCAAACTTTTTTTTGGAGTTGTGGCAGTCTGTGATACCAAGATCTGTGTTCTTGAGCTGCTTCACCCTTCACATGTTGGGTCCTGCTCCCTGTGTGAGGTAATACAGGAGACAGAGAAGGGATCTTGTGTAAGATGTTCAGTAAAAGCTCTTTAGGAAACTTTCATCTGGATGAGAAACTGCTCCAGCACTGCTGGAGCCGTGTTTGGTTTGTACTTCATGGGAAGGGTCTTTTTAGGGACTGTTGCTCCCCAAAGCAGCATAAAAACGTGATGTTACTGTGTAGATGTGTTCAACACAGAGGGGAAATCTGCTTTCCAGCAAATACTATTTTGTCATTTAGGTTTCTTGCATTCTTTAGGGTTTTTTGGAGGTATAATCTGCTGTCCTGAACACCTTTTTATTTCCCATGAAAGCATCACAACCATCTTATGATGGGAGAGAGCAGAGACCTCTTTCCTATAATGATTCCCAAAGCAAGCAGAGTTTCAGTTCAATAATGCTGCACTTAATTTCCAGTGAATCCATGTGAGAGTTGTGCTTTGTGTGCTGCAGGTCTCAGAGCTGGTGACTCAGTACAAGAGAGAGCACCTGACCGTGTGGGGGAATGTCAATTACGAGATTGTATCCAAGTGTTTCAAGGAGGTAAGGCTGAGTCTAGCTAAGCTCTGTTACTGTGTGCTCACAAAACCTACAGAAAAGCACCCTGCAAATCGAGATTTAATCAGCTAGGCCAGGCTCCTACTTGTGGTGAGAAATTCTGTGCTCAGACTGTGTTCTGCTTGCTGTACTGCTAAAATAAGACAACCCCTCAAATACTTGAGGAATTAAGCTTAGTCATGTTTTATTCTTGTTTTATGAAATATAGGGCGTTTCAATTTTATGCCAGGAGTTCTTAGAGCCTGTTTTGCACGTCATTCATCTGATAAAAAGCAATTTTTCCAAGGATTGCTTACTGTCTGTTTCTTTGCATGAAAGTAATGGATGTGGCCACTAGTGGACACAGTTGCATCAGCATAAAGATGTTCCACAGCTATAATTCTCCTTTTTGTGCTGAGGAATTTTACAATTCAGAATTAAATTAAAATTGTGCTTAGTCCAAGGGAGTTATGCACCTGAGTGAAATCCATCTCGTTGATAGTTCAGTCTAGTTGATTATTTCAATTTATCTGTGCAGGACAACACCTGAACAGCAGTTAGATTTATTCATATAAGGCAGCTTAATCTTAGGTGTGAGTGCTGAGCTTTAGACATGCATTGATGAGTCAATTTAATTGCAACAGACTTAAAATCTACCAAGATAACTGAGAATCTCTTCCCTGGTTCCTGCAGAACTCTGACATTCCCATCATCTTCTGTGCCCAGCGTGTCCTCCTGCTCCTTGGCCTGTTCTACACTGGTCTGCTGCCATTCATTCCCTTCAAGGAGGAATTCTTTGAGATTCCCATGCCTTCCATCATCCTCAAGTGAGTCACAGCCCATCAGTGGGTGCTGCACTGGCATCAGTGTAGAGCAGGTGAACCATGATGCCTCCCTGAGCACTGCTTTTTTGGGCTGAGGGTACTTTTCTGTGGGTTTAGGCACTTTGGGATGTTCCTGAGAGAATTCTGTGCACACTAATACACAGCAGTTCTGTACTTACAACTAATTCTTGCTCTTTTCTCCTCTTTCTTGAGAACAAATTAGCCTGATAGGGCCAAGAGACAAGTCAGCAATAGGCTGGATATGAGATTTCCCAATCTTTCTCATTCTTCACTCAAAATGCTGCAGAATTCTCATCTCTGCTGCTTCTCTTAAATGCAGCTCATTTCTCTTGTATAGCCCAATTCTAAGTCACTGTCATGAGCAGTGAAATTACTGCTCTAATTTGAGCAAGATTAATTCTTCGTGTTCCTTTTGCAGGAACATCTCAACTAAGGTTTTAATCTGTGCTCTGGTAATTTTTGGTTTCCTCTTCCTCAACAGGCTGAAAGAACCAGAGAAGATGTCAAGAAGCCAGAAATTTATTATCTGGCTGGCTGACACGTAAGATTTTCATCTGATTAAATTTTTATTTATATTTTGCCTTTATATTAACAGTTGACTCAAGCTACTAAGATTAGCTATTGCTATATCTATGCAATATATATATTTTCAGTTTCTTCCAGCTATTTGTCAGTGCAGGATAAATCAGATTCAAATCTTATGTGGGTGTGCTTTATGCTTTTATTTTCCATACACTGAAGCTTCCTAAGGTGCAGTAACAGTGGGAATTATTCCAATTGTGTCTGTTAAGCTTCTGTCCTTAAGTGTGCTCAGCTAATTAACATGCAATTAGATGCAGAATGCAGATTTCGTGGATGGGACTGTTTCATAATGTTGTAAGAGGAGAGACACTGTTTGCCTTACAAGGAACACTTTGCATTTTGAGAATATCTGTGCTTCAGAGGGAATTTAGTCACAGGCGTTCAGTGACTTCAGTGTCTCCTGGCTCTTGCTCCTGCCTCTGACATCTGATAGTTTAATTTCTCCAGTGGCCAGGACATTTTCATGTCTTTTAGTGGGAAGGATAAAACCTCTCCTGAAAGCAGAGTGGTTGGTCCATCAGCCATGGTATAAAGTACCTGCAGGATGAAGGATTTCTCTGCTGGATTTGATCTTTGGCAGAGTTGATACTTGAATTACTTGAACTGGAAGTTTTTTTAGAACTGGCTTTCTCTTGTGGAAAACTCTACACACTGTATGGGAACTTCATTGCAGGACATCAGCAGACACTGAAAATTCCGTATATACTTGCATTTGTTAATTAATCTCCCTCTCCTTCCCCAGGCTGCTGATGAGGAAGGCGCTGTTTGACCACCTCACGGCTCGGGGCATCCAGGTACAGTGGGGCAAAGCTAAAGTGACAATTCAAACACAGCCTTTAAAGAGGTTCCTGTTCCCCCCAGCAAAGAACATTCTGGGACCATAAGTTGCTGTTAAGTTCCTAAGCAAAAGCTGCTGCTGTTACATTTGCAGTGCTCTGGCTGCAAAGGAAGATTTGTACAGTTGGAAAAAAGAGTTTTTCATTTAAATCCCTTTAAGTTTAGAGGGTTTTTTTTTCCCCACTTAACCAGTTTTGCAGGTTTTATAGGGTTATCTAATATGGGGCTTTCACAAAATAACATTTTGACTTTTAGAAGGATTTGAAGTCTCAAGTAGTGGAGTTGGAGTTACCACTAAAAATGTCCCTTTTGGAAGGTGAGGGGGAGAAGTTGGATATGTTCGTGTGCAGCATCACAGTGTAATCATTGCTGCTTTTAAATATGCAGCAACATCTCCCTCAGATGAAACAATTTAGGTCAAAAGTCACCTTTTCAAATCAATTTATTTCCTGTAATACCTTGGTTCTTGTATCCCCATTTCATAGGTGTACATTTGGGTACTGAATGAAGAACAAGAATACAAGAGAGCGTTTGATCTTGGAGCTACTGGAGTGATGACAGACTATCCAACAAAACTGAAGGAGTTCTTACATAATTACCCAGCATAAAGGAAGAAAACTGAGAAAGTCCTTCCAGAACAGATTGTGAGCCAAGGATTTTCCTCATTAAAAAAATAATTGGGGGCAGCATGCACAGATCATTTTTGTTGGAAAGGTGTAATTGATGATCTGTTACCTTGTTGTCGAGTCACTACCTAATGTAAAGGTTGTCTATTTATTTTAAAACTTTAATTACATCGTTTACATTTGTAAATAGCTCATTTAGCAACAGCACACTTCACAAATGCTGATGATTAGGAAGAGAGTTGCCTGATAAGGTACGTGTAGACAATAAGCATTATCTTACCTGTCACAAGTGTTCCTAAGCAGCTGTCAAGACGTGTCAGTTATTCCAGTTATATTCTAGTGAGCAGAAACTGAAGAATTTCTGAAAGTGTAGCCTGTGTGTTTGCATTTCTTGTGTTGCTTTTAGATTTCAGGTAACTTCTAGAGCAAAAAAAAAAAGAAAAACAGGCCCAGGAGAAATAGCAAAGCAGACTCAGTGGCTGGGCAGGTAGCGAGGTGTACTCAGTGAAGGTGGTCACTTTTTAGCCAAAATTAACTCAATATAGATTGATTCCATTATTCTCACTGACAAGAATGTTGAACTTGAGTTGGCACTGGATTTAGACCCTTTCTGAGGTGATGGCAGCACTGTGATTTGTTGGTCCAGGTCTAAACACAGGATTTAAATCAGGATGTGGGTTTGACACCGAGGGTCCAGGTTTGCCCCTGGCTCTGGCCTCCCTGTCAGGCCACCTTGGCACGGCAGTAGCTGCATTTCAATTACACTTGTTACAGATTACACTCACTCTGAAATAGCCTTTTCACAACGTCCTAAAAGTCTTTTGCACATCTGTGGTTCTTGATGAACAGGAAGTTGTTTTTAGGGTGAGGGACCAAAGAAGACTTAAGTTTGGTCAGGAGTTTCAGGAACAAATGAAAATGTTCCTCTTAAATGAGTTCACTCAAAGCAGATTTACGTGTGTATTTATAAAGGGAGGAAGTGTCAATCTAGAATGTGTGTAGGCTTTAGTCTTTTCCCTCCACAAAAATATATTCAATATCCATTAAGTTTATGTGCATGGACATGGAAATAACTGGCCAAAGCCAGGAAACCCCAGGTACAGTGGAATGGGGTTAGGCTGGAAGGTGTTTCTGGAAGCTTCCCATGCTGTTCTGTCCTTGTGAGCAGGAGCTACCCCTCAGTCAGACAGGTTGGAGCCTGCAGTGCCCCTGTGCCTCGGTGTGCTCATCTCATGGGTGGGGGTTCAGGAGGAGTTTGGTTGCTGTGGCTTAATGGCACCCAATGTGTAGAGCTCAGTCACTGAATCATCAGGTGCTCTCTCTAAACAAGAGTTTGGGTCCAGCAGTGTCTGTTTCTTGAAGGTACTTCATGAGAAAATAATAGAGCTTAATAATAAACACAGTAGCCAGACGTGGATTTACTGCAAGGTACACTCAATGTGCTAAAAACTGATTTTTAAGTCTTTTTTTTTTTTTTCCCCCTTGGTAGCTCAGATTTGGGAGGGTTCTTGTTGCACCCCCCCTGGCTGCTGTGCCATAATTTTAATTGTGGAGCATCTTTGCTGTTCCACTGCCTGTCAGGAGGCTGTGAAAATGCCAAATCCATCTGCATGGAGAGTGTTTGTTTCTGCACCACAGTTCCTTTCTGAGGAATATGTGTGGATGAAATGGAAAAAACCTACTGCATTTAGGATTCAAGTGAACATGTGGTGATGGGGGCAGATGAGTTAATGTTGTCCTTTTGAATATCTGCCTGGTGAAGATGACTGCAGATTCAATTTCCTCCTAATTTAATCAGCCCTGTTGCTTATTGAATGGGAGAGAGGAAAATGTAACTTCCTAACTGTTCATGGGGGGAAAAGGATGAAATTATTTATTAGGTACTAAGCTTTCTGTTTTCTTTTCAGACCAGTTCTGTCTGGTCACATAAGTGTTAATAATCAGTCAAGTCACAGCTCTGCCTGCTTTTTAGAAGTCACAGAATAGTTACAGAAGATGTTCCACATGCAGCTCAGTAAGTAAATTTAAAAATTGCACCTTTCTGTCCTAATCTGGGTTATTACCAGTTTGTAGCTCCAGATGGTTTTTATGCAATGTGGGTTTTTTAAACTCAGTTTTATTGTTATTTAATTTCTAACCCATGCACCGATATTAAGATGCAAATATAATTCTGGTTTTAGAGAATCCTATCAAAAACATACTAAGACTTTTTTGTTTAGGTTGGGAAGAGCTAGGTTTTAAAATACCAGTTTTGATCTCTGACTTACTTTGTCTCAAGTTTTCCTCCCCACTCAATAAATAAACAGTTTTCCATTATTCTGTGTTGAATGACAAAACACAGGTTCTGAAATGACAGTGTTTTATATTTAATTTCAATATTTTTACTCTCTCTCTAGTAGCAGAGATGGAAATTTCTGCCTTCTAAGATTCTCAACATATTTTTCAACCACATTTTTGTCAGACCCTACCAGTGTTCTTACCTCTGATGTAGCTTCTGACTGTGCTGTTCATACATTGACCAATCTTGGATAAATCTGCTGCTCAGTATCTGAAATTTGATTGGGAGGGAAAGGGTCCAGTGCTGGAAAAGCTGCTGGATTTATTCCTTCACCTGTTTGGGCTTTAGCACAAGAGCTCAAGTTTGATCTCTCGAGACACAGATAATGTTCCATGGATGAATCCCAGCACCAGTGCACAGGGCTTAGGCCATGATAACTGTTTGTAACAAAATACCATGGAATTGGGGTAACTGTAAAACATTTGCTGTATCAAATCCTTGTTTGGAATATTCCAGAGCTTGCTGTGTGATTTTTAAACCACTTGTACAGAAAAGCTGTTGTTGAGAACTTGCACAACTGTCCAGGAGGATTTTCAGTTAATGTCTCTCTCTGAGGAGAGATTCTTTTCAGGTACTTTTAACTCTAAATAGTGTTTTAACACTGTGTTCTCCACCCCGTTGCAAACTATTTTATGTATGAAGGATGCTGCATGTATTTCATGCACTTTTAATTTGCAGAAAGTCTCGTGGACTTCTCTAGCTCCAAAGCTATGAAGTGATTTTTCTTTTCACGTGAAGAAAGACTGGATGCTTTTGAAATGTGGCACATTAAGACATCTTTACCCATAAAAGATCTAAAACTGAATGCTTGTGAGTTGTGACTTCTTTCCCTAAAAACCTAATTTCTGAGATTGATTTTATATTTACAGGAATTCCAATTACAAGGTTTTGTCCTTTCTGATGGTCAGCAGGATAACATTTCCTCTAGTCCTAGAGGTAAACTTCCAGCTTTCCTACTGGATTGCCACTAAATTCCATTAAATATTAGGTTTTAAGGTCGAGTGTAATTTTAAAGCCTTGAGGGTTCATATTTAGGTAAGAGAGGTGAAGTGGGTGTTTGTGTGTTGCAATATTTAGTAACTTTTAAAGGATTTTTCCAGCGTGATGAGAGGATTCTCCAGCTGGCTCTGGGTGCTGTTTGATTTCTTAAAACACATCCTAAATGTTTGGCAAACCCGAGCAGGGAATTGAGGGGCTTTAAAGTCTTTTAACACAGAAAATATTTATTTGTGATCACTTCAGGTGCTGCCACCTGTCATAAATCTGCAGCTCAAACAGAATATTCAGAACAACTCCACAATTCCCAGCAGTTTATCCAAACTAAGAAGACTCGAAGTGGAGGTATTTTAAGGCATTTTCGGGATATAATTTTTTTTTTTTTAGATTGTTTTGCTGCAGGAATTCCCCGTGTCCGTGGAGAAAAGATGAATTTTGGTAGGAAATCAATCCTGCCGCGGGAGGCCGCCACAGCCCGCGCATTCCCGATGGGTTTCCATCGGGATCCGTCATCATCCTCACCGCGATTCCCGAGCCCGGCGGGATGGGGAGCCCGCAGTGCAGGGCTGCGTTGGAACGAGATGCTCGTTCCGCCCCAGATTCTGAGGTTTTGCGGTTTATTAAGCTGGATTTACGGATGGGGGAGTTGCTAATTCTAAAATGTGGAATATTGGCTTGGAAAGGAAAACGAGGGAGCAGCTGTAGGTGGTGGTTTACAGCTGCACAGTCACGGCTTGGGGATTTTTAGGGGTAGGATGAAGCACTGGGCGATGCTGGCTGGTTTTTTGTTGGACCAAAAATAGTGAAATTGGGGGGGAAAAAAACTACTCCTGTTAATGATGGAAACGCCTGAAGGATGCTTCCTCATGTCTCTAAAAAATTTAAAGTATTCCCATTTTATAACTAGAGAAAAAAGGCAATAGCACTGTTAATGGTCTCCATTACAAGGCCATTAACACCTGCTGCAAATAAAATTTGGGAATGCCAAGAAAGTGAGATTTTTATCAGATTTAAACACAACTCCCAGGATGTTGAGGCAATACCTCAGTGGGTGATCTGGTATTGCCATGGCAAAAGTTTCCCCCAGGCAGTGATGCTGGATCAGTTGGGCTTTTCTTGTTTAAATGATAATTAAGGTTTCAACTGATGTCAGACTGAGCAGGGAAAAACAGTAGCTGTGCTGCTGGGGCTCCAAAAAATGAGTGTTTGCAAACAGTGAAATTAAAAATCCTGTTTAGCTGTTCAGTTGAAAGCTGAGTTGTCAACTATTGTAGAGCCAAAAATTCAGATTTTTTTTTTTTTTTAAAATCAATAGATTCCCCCAAAGCTCAGCCCAGTGAAAGTTTTCATGGTGCTGCTCAAGCTGTGCTTGCAGAGTTTGCAACCAAACTCTGTAACCCAGAATCCAATATGAAAATGAGACTTTTCACATTAATAATAATAATATTAATTAATAATAATATTAATTAATAAATTAAAAGCTTTAATAAGTAGCATTTAACCCAACCAGCATTTTATTTTGCCAAAGTGAGTGAAATGCTGCTGATAAAACACTGTTTTATCCAATTTTTATAAATCATGGGGGTTAGAACATAAAGAAGAAATTTGGGCTCTTTTTATGATATTTTCTACAACTTCAAAGCTGTGTGAGCCCCCAGATTTCCACGGTGATCCTGAACTTAAAGCAATATAATTCCAATTAATCACCACCCTAAACCAACCTTATTACAATGGAAACCTTTGAATAGAAATAATCTTGCTATTCACCTTGTAAATAATAATTATTTTTATTAACAAACTAAAAATTCTGCTGCACAGGTGGGGGGGAAAAAAAATTTCACTGCAGCGGCCTCTCGATGATGTAAATTTGTTTTGCTGATGGTTTCAGGGTTATTTAAAGTTCAAGTAAATTCTGTCACCACTTCCTACTGATAACCACGTCTGGATCTGTTAAATACAGAACATTTAGGGCTGGGCAGAGGGGCTGAAAATCTGATATTTGCTCTTTCCTGCTGCCTGGGGAAGGAAGGAGGTTATCTAAGAAAAGAAGAAGCTTAAA
The DNA here is from genome assembly GCA_013397755.1 of Cnemophilus loriae. Taxonomy (NCBI): domain Eukaryota; kingdom Metazoa; phylum Chordata; class Aves; order Passeriformes; family Corvidae; genus Cnemophilus; species Cnemophilus loriae. Next base: position 1,164,075 of record VZTF01004195.1, on the reverse strand, counting down.
GTAAGATGCAGCTGTCTGAAGAGAACACAGCAATTTTCCTCTTTATTGGGTGTGTTAATAGCTGCTAACTACCCCTGGTGCTCGAATCTTTGTTTAAATTGTACCAAGGGGGTGAAAAAAATGTCATTTACTATTGAAAATGTGGTTGTGGAGTTCCTCGGGCAGCTGGCTCAGTAACGTGATCAGAGGGGTGGGCTTGGCTTGTGTGGAAGGAAAATAATTTATAGCACAAGGTAGAGTGTGATTTTACCCACAAAAATGATCACGATTAATAGAAATATTGCTTTATTAGTGCATGTATTTAACATTTGAACCAGAATATTGCTCTTACAGTTACCAGGAATTGCCAATTAAGGAATTCTGCAGTAAAATATTAAGAATTTGCATAAGCAGGAGAGTGTTAGAACAAGAATAATCTCCTAAAGCAAATATATTTCAGCCCTGAAGATGCAGAACTTTAATCCTTGGATGTGAGGAAACGGACAGATAGAAAATATTAATTAAAAACCTCACCCCTAGAATGGGATGGACTTTTTAAAGTCCCTTCCACCCCAAACCATTCTGGGATTATTAAACCTGTACTTTATACACGGAATTATTGTTATTAGGGAATAAAAACGTGCAGGGAGAAGCCTTCAAATTACCTCGTCCTGAGCTGCTAAGTGTCTTAATTAGAGAGCTTTGAGGGGATTTAATTGGGGTTTGCTGCGTGTGTGCTCAGGCTGGGGGAGCTTGGGGTACAAAAGCGCCAAGATCGCTGCTGGAAAAATTCATGGCAAGGGCTGGGATGGAGATTTGCAGGAGAAATACGGAATATCCTCGTTTGTAATTAGCCCCGTGGTGTGGGGGAGAAGCCGGGTTGGTATGGGTGGATTTTGGGGTTTGATAGTGGTGGATTTTGGGGTTAGTAATGCTGGATTTGGGGTGTTGATAGTGGTGGATTTGGGGTGTTGATAGTGGTGGATTTGGGATGTTGATAGTGGTGGATTTTGGGGTTAGTAATGCTGGATTTGGAGGGGTATTACTGGCGGATTTTGGGTATTAATGTTGGTGGATTTGGGGTGTTAGTACTGGTGGGTTTTGGGGTTAGCAGTGGTGGATTTGAGGATTAATATTGGTGAATTTCGGGGCTAGCACTGGTGGATTCTGGGGTTAATTTTGCTGCATTTGGAGGGGTAATACTGATGAATTTTGGGGTTAGCACTGGTGCATTTGGGGGTTAATATTGGTGAATTTGGGGGTTAGCACTGGTGCATTTGGGGGTTAATATTGGTGAATTTTGGGGTTAGCACTGGTGGATTTGGGGGTTAATATTGGTGAATTTCGGGGTTAGCACTGGTGGATTTTGGGGTCAGTGTTGGTGGATTTTGTGTCTTTGCTCCCTCACCCCGTGGCCAACCCCAGCGCCCACCCCGCGCACCCAGACACCGCTAATTACCGCCGCTCATTAACATTGCTAATTACCTGCTTGGGGAAAGACGGAAATAACGCACAACCATGGGACAGCGACCACGGCCGCCCCCTTTCCCTGCGCCGTGGCCCTGAAACGCGGGACCCCCGCGGCTGCGCGGGACCCCCGCGGCTGCGCTGCCCCCCGCGCATCCTGCGCGGCGCCTTTAAGAGGCCGGGCCGTGTTTGTTGTGCGGCCGCGCGAGCCGCGCTCCCATTGGCTGCCGCGCGCCACGTCCGCGCGCCGGGCCCGAAAAGCCGCTTTTTTNGCGCCCCCGCCGGTGCGTGCGGGGAGGGGGCGGTAGCACCGCGCCAGCGCCGCGCTCTGAATGGCTCGGCAAAAATGGGCTGCGGCCGGCGGTAGCCAATCAGCGGCGTGTTGCTATGCGCCCGTGGGCGCTGATTGGGTGGTGGTGCTGTCGCTCAGCGCCGGTAGGGTATAAGGGGAGGGAGCGAGCGGCGGGCGGGGGAGGCGCTGCGGGCTCTGTGCGCGTCGGCGGCCGCCGCGCTCGGTCCGCGCC
>VZTF01004195.1:1128388-1162019 GCA_013397755.1 Cnemophilus loriae | reverse complement strand
GCTTTGTGTGCGCGGCCGGGCGAGGGGATGGAGGCGGGGGGCAACAGGTCCGGCCGGGAGCGGTTCGGTGCCACCGACCCGGGGATCTACGAGGAAACGCCGGGGGAGGAGGAGGAAGAGCAGAGATGGTCCTTCCTCGCCGCCCATCTCGCTGTGGCGATGGGCGCACCATAAACCCTGACCCCGCGGGTGGGACAGGCTGTGCGGGGGGCTCGGGCGGTGACCCCGCGGAGCTGCGGCATCTTCCCCCGGGGCTCCGGGGCAGCAGCTCCGTTTGCCAGCAGTGCCGCGAGTCCCTGGAGCCCGGGCCGTGCCCAGCTGTGGCTCTGCTACAGCGCTGCCATCGTGCCCGGGAGGGGCACAGGGATTGCGGGGCACCCTGGGGATGCCCCTCCCACGGCAGTTCTGGCACACGGAGCACCGAAACCGGGCGCGGGGTAGCTCAGCTGCTCCGTGTTGTTGCTGTCGCCTCTGATAAGGGTGTAGCAGCTTCCTCTTCTGCAGAGCTCCGCCGAGGGCCGGGGCTGAGGGCGAGGTGGTAGCGGGGTTCTGCATCTCCATAGAAACTTCTGGGTTTCATCCAGAAAAGCCACAGAAGTTCGGGGTGACAGAAGTAGCCATGGGTCCATAGCTTCAGGTTTTAATGCTGATTTTTGAAGCCAAACTGATTTGGAATGCACTCGTTTAAAATGTGATTTTAACGGGGCAGGGGGTAAAAGGAGTGGAATCCTTGCCCCCTTACCCTGTGATTTACTGGAATGGCTCCGTCCCCACGTTTTTCTGTCTTAGAAAACAGCCAGGGGAAGGCCTGTCAGACCAGTGTTCCTCGCGTGCAGCTGGGCAAGGGCGAGTCGGAGCACAGCACCTGCCTTCCTGCCCTGCCTTCCTGCCCCTGCCTTCCTCAGGGCCTGCTCCCTGCTCCAGATAAGGATTTTTCCTAATGCCTTTATGGTTACTTAAAGCTGGGCAGTGCAGGGAAGCCTGTGCTGAGTGAGAGGGTTGTAAACAAGCAGATACCGAGGGAGCTTGCCTTGTAATCCGTGAGAGGATTCTGCCTGGAGAGGATGTGTTTTGTGACTTCATCCTCGCAGAACACTCCCACTGATTTTGCTCAAGATCTCATCGTGTTGGATCCACGCCTCTGGTTCCCTGTAAACATTGTTTGCTGTGTAAGGGCAGTGCTGGAACAGGGAATTGACGTGTTCTGCTTATCTCCCTGGATCCCTGGTTCTTGTTTCCTGCTGAAAGGCCATGTAAAAGTGAGGGCTGTGCTTTGGAGCTGAAGTTGGGAATGATGTAGTGAGGGCAGAGACATTGTTTTCATCTGATGGGGATGTCAAGTGCTTCTCTTATTTATTATTTTAGTTTTCTCTGCAGGTGTCTCTTTCCCAGTGCCAGCATTGGAAAAACTGGCAAAACTGTGTTGTTCCTTGAGCTCCCTCGTGTCCTCTGGATCCACAGATTCTGAATAAATGATTTCCTTTCCTTGCTGCTTGGTGTGTGCAGTTGAGTCAGGGTTGTGTTGAAGAAGACAGCATCCCTACCTGTAAATCCACATTCCCTCAAAGGCTCCTTGACTCATGGATTGAATACCTGTTGCTGAGAGAGAATTTAATTAAGGAACTGGTCACTCTGGTGTAGGTCCTGGCTGGCAGTTTAGAAAGTGGGAGCTCCTTCATCTGGTGTGGTACTACAAAAGCATCGCAGGGATTGCAGAGGAGTAAAAAACATTTATTTCTTGTTCTTGCGTCGTGGCCTTGCCTTTGACCATGCGTGTGTGGAAGAAGAGACACCAGTAAAGCCAGGCTTTCACTGGGCTTTGGTCATTAACTGGCAGAGCTTAAGCAGAGTCTTCATTAGAGGTCAGCTCTGGAGTGCTGGAGCAGAGGGATCACAGAGTGGAGTCAGGAATGGGGAAATGGAGAGTTCAGTTCCCTGGGCTGTTCTGAAGCTGATCAGGATGTCCAAGATGCAGCAGAGTGTATTTATTGCTTGGAAACCAGGATACACAGCTGCCTTTCTCCCCTCCTTGACAGAGACCTGTAAGTTGGTCCTTCAGGATGTTCCCTCTTTTCTGTGCCCGTTTATCTGCAGGTCTTGTCTTTTAGATCCAATCACAGTAATTAATGACTGAGGACAGGTTTCCTTTTTCTTCCAGAAGCCAAGGGGAGTCCATGGAAGAGAGGGACTATTCTGACTCAAAGATTTTTTATTTCTTTCATACAGATCTTTAGCTGATAAATCAATGTCTGTTGGTCGTGTGATGCTGGTTGAGAATGTGGATTTCTTACAGGTTGTTTTTTTTGGAGAGGGAATAAAAAGACAGTTTTCCAGGAGTGCTGTGCCGTGGACCTGAATCATGTTCCCTGGTTTTCATCTCCCTGGATTCTGGCAGTCGATTATCTCCAGGTCTGGTTTTTGCCATGTCATTTTGCCTTTTTGTCCCCGTTTGTCAGGGTTTGTGGCTGTCCTGCAGCACATAAGCTGATTGTTCTTGATTCTTCCCCTTCTCTGCAACGCTTTAGTGGACAGGCACATCTTGCAGGCGTGCCTGGGAGTGTTTCCACCCTCTGATGTGGGATGTGCTGGCCATCGGGAGCAGCTCCGTCTCCGGAAGCGTCACTGGACTGGCCAAGCCACTTAAGGCTGCAGGAAATAACATAATTAATGAGACTTAGTTCTCCCACATCATGTACCTGACAATCTCAAGTCTCTTGACAATGCTAATTAAAGCTAATCACGCTCCTCTGTTTTTAGTAAATAGCTATTATCCCTGCTTCACTCTTGCTTTAACAGATGATAGTGCCAGGCATTGTGAGTCACTGGAAGTTATGGGAATGCAACCTGGCAGAGCTGCCTTCCGGTCTCCTCACTCACATGTCCAAGAGATTGGTTCTTTTCCACCTGCCCAGGTGTTGGTGGAGAATGTTAAAATGTGAGATGTTTTGCTGACTCACAAAAATACATCACTTTTAGACTCCCTTTTTTTTCCGCTGCCATCTTGACTTGTACAGAATGAAACTCCCGCAGTCGAGCGAAGGCTACTAAAAGTTCCAAAAGCTGAGGATGCTTTGAATTTGCCCTTCAGAGAACTTTTTGATCTGCTGAGAGGGAAGGCAGAGTGGTGTCGCTTCTCCTGTTTCACGTTGGCACCACGAGGACAAAACGTAGCGTGGTGTGACCTGGGCATTGCACAGCTCAGCCACGGAGCTCCAGAAGAAAGCTCTGAGGTTTCACTGATGAAATATGGCTGGAGCAAGATGTTACTAAAAACAGACTGTCCAGCATCACAAACAAACAAAGAAAAAAAAAGATGGGGTTAATTATTAACTGTGGGGAAATAAGAAATCTTAACGAGAATCCCAGGAACTCCCAGCTCAAACACGCGTCAGTTCTGTCACAGAACTGTGCGAGGTGAGTCAGTTCACCTGCCTTGGCAGGCTAGAGAGGATATCCAGGAGGAGCTAACGACAAAACCTGGCAAGGCAACAGCTGACTTGACCTTCTTAAACTAGATTCAGTTATAAAGTATCTGTCATGTGAAGATTCAGGCTCTAAATCCTCACCTGACTTTGCCCCCTTGACATCCGGTGCTGCTAAAGGGAAGCGAGAAGGGTGGTGGCTGAAGTGCCACAGAGTTTGTCCCTTGTTAATGCAGGAACTGTTGCATTAAAAGTGTTTCGGGCAGAGATGGGTCAGGATTCATCATCTTATCCTCAGCTTTACTCAGGAAAGAGTCAGATGTGCCAGGGTAGAAAATAAAGTCCCTGTCTGTCCTGTGATAGATGAGCTGCTGGGCGGAGCAAGGTCCATTAAAGATGTTCCTGGGAAGAACCCTCTGAGCAGGTGGGGTTTGTGGGCAGGTGAAAATTTAGGAATTTGACAAGGGGAACTTGTAGTAGTGAGTCATGACAGGCAGCTAGAGCAGACTCTTCTTTAATGTCTTTGAGGATATTGGAATGATCCTTGTGATAGATAAATGTTCTCACTGTGTTCCCTGGCTTTATCGTGGGGAAACGGATGATCCATCCAGCAGACCCAGATAATTGAATCCTGGTCATACCTACGTTTGCCAGAGAGGAAGATAATAAAGTGGTCTGAGGAACACCGCAGAAAATGCAGTGATAGGAGATTTATTTGGACAGCCAGACTGTTTTGCAATTAAAGCAAATCAAGATGAGAAGTTGGGATGATGAAGAGCGTTTCCATTTTGTCCCAGTTGGATGGGAAGGGCTTTTCCTTGCTGCCTTTAGTTCAGGTTGGTGCTAGAATAGCAAGGCGAGGGTCTTGTTTGGTTTTGTAGAGTGCTGTGTCTGTGTAATACTGGCAAAGTCCGTGATCTGGGGCTCCACACGTGACCTTCACCTTGAATGTGTGGCTTTGTCCAGCACCAGGGTGAGAAGCTGCAGCTCAGCTGATTCAGCTGCAGGGTTCCTACCCCTTCCTGAGGCTGCTGGGGCTTTGCAAATTGTAAAGGAGGAAATGGAGTCACTTGTGTGTTAAATTAGTCCAGCTTGCAGCTTTTATTTGTGGCACGAGGGGGATTTGCTGGTGGGAGCAGACGGAAGCGCTGCCTCGTTCGGAATCGCGCTGCTTCTCCGGGCGCCTCTTCCTGCTGTGCTTGGTACCACTGGAGTGGCCTCTGCTGGAATTGGGCCCTGGATTTGGCTGGAGGGACCTGAAGGTGGGCAGCTCACTGCTGTAATCTCGCCCTGCTGCTCCTTATCAGCGGCACAGGCTCTTCTGCATTGCAAAGATATCGCTGCCAGGCAACTCGGGAGAGTGGGAAGAGAATTCAGCCAGAGGTGTCAGTCATTCCTTGGAGAGGCTGAATCTTGCAGTCCCTGCTCGTGTGGTTCCCGAGACAGGCCTGGAAAAAGTAATAAATTATAATCTTTCAGTAATACCTTTAAATAAAAAAAGGTTTAAAGAAACCTTCTGTAATAAATTCTGAAGCCGGGTGATGTCTGTCCTAGCTTGTCCCGTGCCTTTTTGAGATGAAATTGTCAAGGAAAGGCTTTGATTAAAATATCCAGAATTATTTCCCTTCCCTGCTTCCCAGTGCTGTCTGATGGTGCTTTGAGTGGTGAGGAGAGATGAGTGAGCAGTTCTGACACTGAATGGTCCAAGCCCAGCCTTAGGCTGTAAAGAAACTCAGGAAATTCTCATTGTTACCTGCTCTCTGTAGTCAGGAGACAGAAAAAAGCACCTCTGCACCATCTTCACTGAGTTATTTTAACCTGTTTTTTCCCTTTCCAGTTGGCTGAGTGCTGTAATTCACATAAGAATTCCTGCTTGGAATTCAGGAGCCTTCTGGACTTGCTTCTTGCATTTGAGAACCTGAAAATGCACTGGTGTGAGTTACTTAAAAAAAAAGTGAAACTTTAAAATTTGATTTAATCTCCAAATTGAAAGAAGGTAAATCACTTACGTAAAGAACAATTTTTAATATTACTTTATTTTTAATAAGACTAATGGGTTTTTACTGGATTGCAGTGACAAAGCTACACAGACTTAAACAAAATTCTAACCCGAAGTGAGTTTTAAAATGTGCTCTTTGTTCCTTTTAAGTTCCAACTCATTTTCCTGTCCTTTCCAGGTGACCTTTAGAGGAAGCCTGTCCATCAGAGAGGTCCCAGGGGGGTTGTTGTGGGGTGCTGTGTCTATTTTTGACAAGAAGAATTGTGATAGACATGGAGCGATGATCTTAAAGAGGAAAAAAAACCCACCAAACCCCAGCCTTTAAAAGGTGATTAATACAAGCAGCCGGGTTTGGTGCTGGGAGCTGTTGAGCAGGATAACGCTGGGGTTTTTCCTGCCGGGCTGGCTGTGGAATGTGGAGCACGGCAGGTGCAGCAGGGTTGGCATCCTGCCCGTCCCGGCTTCCCTGTGGCCGGCTGGAGAGTCTGGGATTGCCTCCTGCTGCAATCAGCTCTTCCTGATGCCCTCTAGTGGTTCCCTGGCAGGTGTCTGGAATGCTGTTTGCCATCGGTGTCACCTCCATCCCTCCATCCCTCCATCCCTCCATCCCTCCATCCCTCCATCCCTCCATCCCTTTTTTCCCAAAACCACGAGGTGCTTCCTCGCAGTGCAGGCAGAGATGAAGTCACCTTCTAGGAGACACCCAGAGGAAGAAGAGGGGTTAAATATGATTATTTGGATTGTAATTAAGTGCAGAGGGTTCCTGCTGGCTGTTTCCCACAGTTTCTCATGTTCTTTTCCTACTTGCAGGGTTTGGAGGATGAGCTGAGGTGTTAGAGAAGGACACTCAGGCATCAGTGGTGGTGCTGCTGAGCTCTTTGCAGTGTCACCTTAGCCAGGGTTTGAAATTGGTGCATTTCAGAAACTTGATGCTGAAGGAGTGAAGCACATTGTGTTCACCCATCTGCTATTTCACCTCCTTTCTTGGCTTTCCCTTGTGTTCCCTGGTTAAATTTGGGATGCTCATCCTTCCTCCCAGACCTTCCGCAAGGTACATCCCACCCTCCCACCTTCAGATGATCTGGTTCATCTGTCCCAGAGCTGTGGATCTCCAGAACTGCCCCAAACCAGGATATTTTGTCACCATCAGAGTATAAAAACTGCTCTTTTGGCAGTGCCAGGTATCTCTGAGGGTCCAACACCCGACAACTTCTATTCCATAGGGAAGCAAAAGTGGGCATCAAATCCAAACTTCAATTAGAGACCAGCCTCCCTCCTTCAAGCTTCATTAAGGGATGCTAAGGCAGCTTTTGTCAAGAAAACCCTGGTAAGTGGCTGTGCTTACCTTGAGAATTTTCTTAGAATCCTGCTCAGAGCCTGGAGCAAGCCAGGCTGCCACAGCTTAGACAGAAAACTCTCCGAACCCAATTCCTTTTGTGTTTTCCTTGCACTGGGAATCAGCACATCTCAAACTCTTTCTGTATTAATGAGAAGAGACCCACCAAGGAAGAAAGGTTGGGTTTCCAAATAGCTGGATTATTTCAGAGCTGCTGCAAATAGCTTTCTGTAGCATTTGCTGTATTCTAATAAGTATTTCACAGGCCGAGGTTTATCTTTAAAATTGAATAATCCCTGAAACAAACTCTCAGACCCAACAAACCTGTTGTTTGTCCTGCCACAATGAACATTTGCATCTGAGCCGTGTTGCAAATGGATTTTATTCAAAATCAGACTTGGGTGTGATGGTTTTGTTCTCTGGCATATGGACTTGTACACGCAGTGGCCTTGTCTGTCTGGCAAGTGCTTGGCACAGACTTCCTCCCTTTTTTTGTGTTTCCTGAATTGCTGACAGCTTCGTGTGGAAAGTGGGTGTTGGACACCCACAGGTGGAGGGTGGATTCTGAACCGAGAAGTTGTCCAAATGGCAAAACGTGTGTGGTGATTTTGCCATCAGGAAGCCGATATTTGCTGAGAACTCAGGGGACAGCCCAACACACCCAGTGCAGGCAGGCAGAACGTTCAGCTGATTCTCTCAGATAACCCACAATAAATGACGTTGGAAGCTTTTTCTTTAGAATTCCTTCCTTTCGTCTAAACCAGCTTTCTGACTTGCTGTGAGTTAATTAATAGGCACAAATTTCTCTTCCGTTGAATTGAGTGAGTCCATCCCAGAGATAAATTTCTCTTGAATGAGAAAAGAAAAATAATGGATGGTGTTGCTGGTGACAGATACTCATCTCTCTGACAGTCCTGGCCATGATGATAAAGTGAACAAACCTCCTTTTGTTCAGCTTTAAAGTGAGTGGAATGACTCCAGTGATGCCCACTGCCTGTGCTGCTGATGAACATGAACTCATCATTCTGCAAACCAGAGGCACAGCCCAAATTCATCCTCGTGCCTTTGTTCTGCAGCAGAACAAATGCACTGTTAGCTGGTAATTGTCTCTTAATTCAAATGTAGTTGTCATTAGGACATGAAGAATCCAAGGGGTTGGGTTTTGCGTTGCTGGGAGCCACTGAATACATTTCAAAATTATATTTGAGACAGAAATTGGTCCTTACAAGCTGCTGGCTGTGCTTGTAGGGTGTCAGAATGCATTTCCTGTAGGTTTTCCCTCCTCTCCCACACCTTGATGAGGACAGAGCTCTTGGTAGACAATGCACGTGTGATCAGACTGTGTGAAAGTGGTGTCTTGATAAATTATAGCTGCCATAGCTGAGCTTATCTGAAGTTTTTATTCAAGGCGTTTTCTTAACAAGGCTTCCCACCAAGATCTTGGCTCACAAATCTTTATTCTCTGCCCTGCCTGAAGCAGAGAGAGATGGAGTTTGCCTTCTCAGCACAGCCCTGAGAACAGGAATTGCAGTTCCTCTGGTATCATCTCGCCTGAATATTTTTTTTTGTCTGCTTTTAAAAGGTCAAATGTTTTTTGCTGACGTTCAGTGTGTTATGAGGTCGAATAAATGAATGCTCATGAACTGCTTTTGCAGAAAGCTGTGTGCAGCAGATAATTCCTGTGTGTGTTCATTGCTCTGTCAGATAAATGCAGCTGTAGTATTTCCTGGTTTGTTCATTGTTCTGGAGCATCGGTGCTTAGCAGGTCTGGACAGAGGGGTCAGCAAGCAACAAATTCAGGGATTGCTGTGATATTATTCTGGTTGGAGTTCATTTATCTCTCTGCTGGGCTCTGGGGGTGCCTGTGGATTACCTTCTCCAGCTGATCAGGACGGGAAAGTTCAGCATGACAGGATGGAAGTGCTAAAAGTGGTGATTGATCATTTTGCTGATCCGTGCTGAAGGGAAGGAGAGAGGGGATTGCACCATTTCATTACAAATCAAGTCTAAGGTTTAGACACAGGCTGGATTCTCATTCAGCAATCAGGTGAAGTGATTGCCAGTCCTTCCTCGTGCTTTCCTCCAGGTGCTCTGTCCAAGGGAATCTGTCTCCAGACAGTGCCTTGGGATCCAGTTGCATTTGGCCCCAGGAAGGGCACGCTTGGTCTCCTGCCTCCCTGCACTTGCAGGCTCACAGATTCCAGCTTCTGGGATCCCTTAGGGCCAGGATAAAACACATCAGCTGCTGAATTTGGGGGTGGTTTTGTAGCAGCTGAAAATGAGGGTTCTGCTTTGGTTTACGTCTGGTTTCTGCCCTGTGGCAAATTTAGGGTGCAGTCCTTGAGCGCTTCTCGCCTTGGATGGGAAAACAACGCTGACTAATGCGAAACTCGGTTCTGACAAAATTCTGGTGCACGCAGAGAACTGGGGCAGGATACAGGTGAAGGCTGATTTATCTTCCTTCTCTGATGAGTGTAAAAGGCAAATCTTGCTGAAATCCAGAGCTGCAGCTGTGGAGCAAACAGTGCCCAGGGAGTCTCCTTAGCAACTGGCCAGGTAAATTCCTGGCAAAACCCCATTTGGGCTGGACAAGAGAGGGGTGAGTGCCTAACAAGCTGGGAAATGAACCCTTCTGTGTCAGGATGGGTCCTGCTTAGCTGTGGCTGTAACTTTAACTGGAAAAGGTTAATCTGATTAGTTGGTGTTAGCAAAAAGCTCTAGGAATGAGCACTGCTGTGGAAGTGCTGACTGTTATGATCACGATAAATATGCTTTATCAGCAGTTTGCCTGATGAGCAAGATGCTTTTTTCCCATTTGAGTGTGAGGGAGCTGCCTTCTGGAGAGCAGAAGAGAAATATTTCAGAAGAAAAAAGGGAAAAAAAATGGGTATGCTGTTGTTTTACTGGATTCTGCCTCCTGTTGAGCATTGTGTGTGTGGTCATGGTCCCTCTGGTACCTGCAGGGAGCTCCAAGACAGAGGGAGAGGGACTATTTACAGGAGCAGGGAGTGACAGGACAAGGGGCATGGCTTCACACTGGCAGAGAGGAGGTTTAGGGTCGGTATCACCAAAAAATCCTTCTCTGTGAGGGTGGTGAGGCCTGGCACAGGGTGCCCAGAGAAGCTGGGGCTGCCCCATCCCTGGAAGTGCCCAAGGCCAGGCTGGACAGAGCTCTGAACACCCTGGGACAGTGGAAGGTGTCCCTGGCCGTGGCTTGGATACCTTGAATGTGCTTTGTCAACCATCACAAGGCTTGGGGAAAGTGTTGGAGGCAGGGTTTTCGTGGATGCCTAAGATGTTATTCCTTGTTTTCTTTATTTTGGGGATGGGTGGTGGTGGTGGTGGTGGGGAAGCTGGTGGTGTTCCGTGTTTGACACACAAAGTGCAGGCTCAGAAACGGAGCAGAATCACAAGTTTTGTGGAAAGGAAAATCCTCCTGGGAGGAGCAGCCAGAGTTCACGATTAATTTGTAGAGCATGCATGCACGCCATGGATCCGGGAGGGAGGGCTGCTTCCTTTATGCTTTTCCATCCTCAAAAGGAACACTTGTAGCTGGTAAGACTTCCATAGGTGTGGGATCTGAAAACCCCATTTCTGCCAACAAAAAGAGACCCAGACTTGAGCTGCCTTGCAGGTGCTGTCAGATGATGTCGGAGTGTAAAATGGTGTTTCCATCCTGAATAGGGTTTTTAACTGTCTCTTGCTATCAGGAGTAGTCTTCAGAGGCTGTGCCTTGCTTTGGCTGCTGTCAGATGTTCAGATAAAAAAAAATAAAATACAGGAGTGCAGTTTATAGAGTAGCTTCTACTTTCAGAGCTTGCAGGGAGTTATAAAGGAGAGTGTAATGAAGGAATCCTGCATTTCCCATGTGGAAAGTAGGGCAGAATTGAGAGAAAAACTGGTTTGGTGACTCATGACCTTACCTGGTGGCTCAGAAAATCTAGGTCCAGCTTCCAGTTTTCCCATGGGCTTCTGGGGTGTCACAGCAGTGAGTCAGCCAGGGACAGCAGGGCTGGCTCTGCTCCCCACTTTCTCCCTGGCTGGCAGAGCCCGGGGTGCTGCCGAGTTCCCCGGAGGGGTTTGGGAGACCAGGCCTGGTGGAAATCATCTTCACACCACTGCAGTCATTTCCAGATCCACTAAGTGCTGGAATAATGGATGGAGATAAGAGCAGCAGGGAGGTGTGAGGGCAGCCAGCAAGTGAATAAGTGTCTGTGCTGCTGATCTAATCCCCAGGCACGGCTCCTGGCTCCTGCTCCTAAATCCAACCCTAAATCCGCCTGCGGGCTGGGACGGCGCTGTCGCCTCTGCGAGCTGAGTGTTCCGTCTGTTTTCCACCGCAGGTTTGTGTGGAATCCCCCGCTCCCTCTGCCCAAATCTCTTCCTCTGGAGCATCACCAGCGTGTGGAGCCTGCCCCACACACCCGTCCCCTGCCAAACCACGGCCTTTACCTGCGTGTTCCGGTGTTTCCCGTGCGACCCGTCCTGCGGGAGCGCCTCCTGGGCCACCCCGGAGTTCAGCCAGCGCTCAGTGGCTCCAATGGTGAAGATGACAAGGTCCAAGACTTTCCAGGCATACCTGCCTTCGTGCCACAGGACCTACAGCTGCATTCACTGCAGGGCTCACCTGGCCAACCACGATGAGCTCATTTCCAAGGTAGGTGCTCCCAGCAGCGGACGGTGCCCTCACATTGCACATTGGTGGCTGTGCAAGTGTTTGGCCTTATCCAGCTGCCTTTTTGCTTGGAAAATGGGCCCCTAGCCCATCTGTTTGTGAGCTGCTGGTTTTGTTTTAAATGATTGGGGTCTTCACCATCCTCACAAGTTGCAGTGGAGGGGCTGGTACTGACCTCTTCACTCTCGTGACCAGGGAACGGCTGGAGCTGTGTCAGGGAGGTTTAGTTGGATATCAGGAAAAGGTTTTTCACCCAGAGGGTGGCTGAGCACTAGAAAAAGGCTCCCCAAGGTTTGGTCACAGCACCAAGTCTGTCTGAATTCAAGAAGTGTTTGGACAAAGCTCTCAGGCACAGGGTGGAATTGTTGGGGTGTCCTGTGCAGGAGTTGGACTCAATGATCCTGATGGGTCCCTTCCAACTCTTGAGGGGTGTTAGGATAAGCTAAATTAAAAGCTCTCAGAGCCAGTAAGTGTTTTGATGCAGAGGGAGCGGGCCAGTAAGAGCAGCTTGTCCTGAAGTGGGAAAACTAAACTTTCCCAGCGTCTGCTGGAGTCTGCAGTGCCTGGCTGTGGTCAGGCATCGAGTTCCCAGGTCTCGGCTGCCTTGGAATAACTGTTCCGTAAAGTTTATTCAGCTTGTAAAATCTGTGTTCAGAAAAAACAGGCACAGCCAGAGATTTATGAGCTGAGCTGAGTGGAAGTGGTGCTGTGAGCTCTGTGTGTGCAGCTTAAACAGTTCAGCTTCTTGGAGCAGCCTGGAAAGGCCGGGATCACCAGGGACGGAGGAGCTGTGCCTGTTGGGAAGGGGTTTGAAATGGAAATGGAGCAACAGCTGTGCCCTGGAGGTGAAATTGCTTCACATTTTGGGGCAGCTGGGTGACTCCAGGCTCCAGTGCCCAGTTGAGATGGGGCAGTGACTCCCTGGATTTTCATTTGGTGCCCTGGATTTTGTGTTGGGACACAGAAGGTGCTTTACTGGATGAGGAAAGAAGTTTGTTTTACTTGCTGTTTTTACAGTAGATTAGAGTTTGTGCTCTGCTTTTTTTTCTTGACACAGCTGGTCCCCAGCCAGGGAAAAACAAGGCTGTACATTCCTAGTGCTTTCACCTTTGATGCTTCCTCTCCCTCTTTGTTCCATGTCCATGCTCCAATGCAGCCAGCTTTGCTGGTTAAGTAGCTTCCAGCAGGGCAATGCCAGTGCTGCCAACTGCTTGGAATTTGAGCTTCTAGCCCAAGGCAGGCAGAAACTGCCCAGGAATGCTGACTGCTGAAATATGGACAGGAGAGGGAAAGGAAGAAAGCACGATGTGACTGGTGGAAGTGTTAACTCCAGGGTGCTCTGGGATCTGCTCCTTCTGCTCCTTCATTCTAGATCAAGGTGTAAATTAATAGCTGGGACAACATCGCTGGTGGAGCCACTAGCAGGTCATGGAATTTGAATGCAAAGGGTTTGGGGTTTCAGGGTTTGTTTCTCAGGGTTGTAAACACGAATAAAAACACATTCTCTGTATAATTGGAAACCTTATAAAAGCAGTTGTGCAACCGTGGCTTGTACAAGTGGCTGTTTGACAGAACAGAAGGGCAGTCCCTGCCTCAAGGGGCTTCCAAAATGTGGAAGAACTTTCCCAGGCAAACTTAAATAGTGGCTTTTTTATCTGTTTAAGTTCAGTTTGCAGAAGGCCTGGGGAGATGTTTCAGTTCTTTCATCACAGCCTTATGTTCACATCCCTGAACCAGGCACTGCAGTTGCTGTGCTTGTTTTCCACATGAAAACGTGGCAGAGGAAAAGGGAGGAAGGAGGATGGAAAGGGGAGTGGGAGATCCTGCAAAAACGGGACCTGCAGCTCGTCCTGAACCTGACTGTGCCACTCGAATCCAACCAGCCCAAATGACACCATCCTTGGAAACACTCCCCACAAAACAGGCTTTTATGTAACAGCAGAGTGTTGGTGATGTGCCTCCATGAAATTAATTCCTGTGCTCCTTTTGCCCCGAGCCATGCAGAGACCACACCAGAGCTGGGCTGCTCTGCACTCCAGGAGCTTTTAGCTCCTTTGGATGCACACAAGTTGCAGCACTGGCTCGAGCTGTTGGATGAAGCACAAGCTGGAGCTGAATCCCAGGGCTGTTCTGTGTCACTCCATACTTTCATTTCCTCTCCATCTCCCAAGTTTCCCTTCCCAGCCCTTCAGCATCAATGTTAACTTAACTCTGGCTTCAAAGTGTTTCGCCAGCAGCAGGTATCCAAAACTCTTTGACAAATATGCCTTGGCAGGGCAGTTTTTGCTCCCTTCTCTACTTCAGGAAAACCTTGTGCTTTAAAAGGGGTAGAAGGTTTCTCAATCAACCATTGCTATTTAAAGAAAACAATCGATGCTGAGGCTTTTAAGAAAATCCAAAGCTGTTACATGAAGCCAGTTACCAAAATGTTGCTTACTTGGCCTTTTATCTCCTGCAGCCTGAGGGAGAAAGTGGTTTAGTGTGTCTGATTTGTAACAAGATCTAAATTGTAGGTTGGACTGTCTGGCCAAGAAAGGCCTTATTGACTTAGGAAATATTAAGGTGATCAGATAAATTGGGTGGAGTGAGTAGTTTTCCTTTCTGTGTTCCTTTGGTGGCTGGGTTAGCATGAGTGGAGGTTCTTGTTCCCTTGGAGCAATGCATCATTTAAAAGGCTGTGCCAAATTTAGTACATACTCTTGTTTCATTGCTTTTTCCAGTGCCTAAGTGGGGCTGAGACTTTGGGAACTCAACCCTGCCTTGCAGCAGATTCCTCTGTGACCTTGAGGAAGCCTCTGAATCTCTTTGTTCCTCCTTTTCCCCACCTGAAATGCTGCTGCTTTGTCCAGTCTGCTTGCAAGATTTTGGAGCAGGTCCTGTCCGCTCCTCCAAATTAGTACAGGGTGTCCCAATCCTCTTTGATTTTGATGTAAAAACAAAACCACCGTGCCAGGCAACTGTGCTTAAAAAGCATATTTCAGTGCCAAAAAATGAGTGAAAGGTACTCCTTGTTACAGGCACAGCATCCCATGGTTTTTAGAATGTTTAAGAAAAATATACAGGAGTTTTTCTTGACAAATGTGCCTTTTGCATCATTTTCTAGTGGGGCCTGAGGGGAACAGCCAACAAAATAGACATTTAACAAGGTGAAGTTAAACA
Source organism: Cnemophilus loriae (assembly GCA_013397755.1). Taxonomy (NCBI): domain Eukaryota; kingdom Metazoa; phylum Chordata; class Aves; order Passeriformes; family Corvidae; genus Cnemophilus; species Cnemophilus loriae. The sequence goes on along the minus strand of VZTF01004195.1, from coordinate 1,147,428 downwards.
AATTTCTCAGACTGGCAGGGGTGATGCTGATTTCTACCTGCTCTGTGCTATTCCAACTCTTTTCTGTTTGAATCCACATGTACTTGGTGCCCTTAAAGGAGGATGGGAGCAAGAGCAGAAAGATCCAGGCCAAAGATGCCACTTGAGTGTCTTGGGTGCTGATTTTTTTTGTGCTATGTGAGCAGTAATTCAGCAGAAATGTCCCTGATTATGGAAATACGTGGAGAATGTCTTGTGGGTGTCCTGCAGTTTCGTTTTTTTTCCGTGAATTACTGTGATCCAAGTGCTAAACATTACTCAGTGATGTATCCTCTGAAGTTAGCCCGAGGCTTGCCTGGGAAGTTTAATGTTTTCCTTTGATGTCTGCATGGAACCTCTGCTGAACATGAATGGGAAATTCTTCAGCACAAAAGGCTGCAGCTCCTCCAGCACTGAGAATTTAGGAAAAAATCGAGGACTCCTGTGTGCCTGCCTTTCTCGTTTGGGGCCGGGTTGTTAATGAGGGAGCACTTAGAAGCTCTTTTTGATCTTCTCAGTCGGGAGTTGGGAGGTTTATCAGGAAAATTCCCTCGCAGTCCTTGTGGCCTCTCTCTTCCCTGGCTGCTGCAGCCTGAGCCTGGTGCTTCAGCAGCTCTTGGTGAGATTTATGGCTCGCTGAAAGCATCAAACTTCACTCCATGTTGCAGCTGGAGGATCTGAAAAGGATTTGAGGTTTTGGTGCTTCCAGAGAAGCTGTGGATGAATTCAGCTGCTTGGGAGCATTTGATGCACCACGTACAGGTGAAAGGAGCAGCAGTTGTTGGGTTTTTTGGTTTGGCTCTTTGCTTTTTATTCCCTTTTTTATTTCTTTCATGTGGACAAGGCAGTGTTTAATGTTCTTTGGGGCTTTCCTTCTCAGGACCCAGCTGATATTTGTAGTTCAGTTCACTTTGAAGATGTGAAGTTATTTGCTGGGTGGGGGCAACGTGCACACAAGGTAGAACAATAAATGTAAAATTACAACGTGGTAATCTTTAACCTAATGGAAAAAGAGGCTTTGAATAAGTGTCCAAGACATTTCTGATGAAAATCCTGCATTTCCATCGTAGGAAAAAACCGTGTATGAGGTGAGATGGGTATTCCCTTCTCAAGGGTAAAGTTCTTACTTTTTCATTATTCTTGCTTTAAAGTAGACCTCGTCCCTTCCCAAATATGAATTTAAGTTCCCAGCTCCACGGTAATGAACTCTCAAGGCCAGGAGGAGCCATCACATCATCACACCTGACCTCCTCTGGGGCATGGGCCACTGGATTTCACCAGGACTGCAGCAATTCTTTCAGGAAAAGCATTTAGTCTCCATCTGAAGACTTCGAGAGGGGAAATTCACTGCTCCCTTTGGTCATTTTTTTTCCAGTGGTTAATCATCCTTACTATTAAAAATCAGAGACGTTGAATTTAGATTTGTCTGACTTGTGCTTCCCGTCATTGGCCATTATTTTATTTCTTTTGCTAATAAAATACATCTCTAGTCCCCCCTCTTCTCCCTATAAAAGGTCTGCAGTAACCAAAGTCACTCTTGATCACTTTTTGCACAGACTAAGCAGTTCAGCTCTGTCATGGTGCAATCTGATTTTTTCCAGTTCCATATAATTTTTGTGGTTCTCTTCTACATTTTTAGCATTTCATTATCTATTTTAGGGATGGGAACAGGGCTGGTCTCATTGTTGCAGCCTCAGACTCTGCAGCAGCATCTTTTCAGCTCTCACATTTCGTAATTGTATCAGTCTCACTGGCTCAGCACTGCACAGAAATCTTCTGTTCATTTATTTGCTGTGAGCTCTTCATGCACCAGATTTATCAATTTTACGCACATTTCTAGAAGCTGTCCAGTAGCTTTTTGGATCCTGCTTTCTAGCTCTTGTTCCCTGATGAATTTGCCACTTCCAGGCATTATTCAGAGCTTGCTCTTAATTGCAAGTATTAGAGTTCCAGCAGTAAATGATAAACAGCAAAGCAGCTCCGGGAGAAGTCATTAAGAGTTTTTTAGCTTCCCATTTCACTGCTGTGAACGTGAGGGGGAAGGCACCTTGTAATTCTTGGCTTCCATGAAGTTTAAAATTAAATGCAGGTCGGGAGGATCTCAGCCCTCAGTAGAACAATGTGTCATCAAAGCTGTTCAATGGCCCTTTTCCTTCAGCAGGAGATGCAGCCTTGATTAGACTTTTCCAGACAAATCCATCCCCAGAACCCTTTCCAGGCAGGTTGGCGTTTGCAGGGAGGAGGGCGGAGGGTCTGAGGTTGTTATTTGAGTCCCTCAGCTCCGTGTTTGGGAGGGAATAAACAAACAACAGCTGCCCTTTGCAGGGAAAAGTCAGGATGTGAAATCCGAGCTGGGTAATGAGAATTTGTAGTGCCCGTTCCGTAGTGCAGCCACCTAAATTAGATCCTTCTGTCCCGTGGAATTGCTTCCTCTGGGGTTTACCCTGCAAGTGGCTGTGTTCCCTCAGATCCTGCTGTCCATAATGGGATTGAAGAGAGCCAGGATCAGCTTGTTTTATTTAGTCGGGATATGGTTGTTTAATAGAACAAGCCCAAGGTAATTTGTACCTCCTTGCATAATTGTGTTTATACGGCAATTAACTGCTGTGTGATTTTTTAAAAAATATTTCATTCTGTTCCAAAAAAGAAGGGAAAAGGTAATAAATCACAAGAGTTTAGAATTCCCTGTCAAGGAGGAGGAACAGGGTAAAAATGGATTTTTCTAATCCATCACTTTCTTCATGGAAACAGCTCTCCTTTCATCTGCTGCTTCCTCTGCCTTAGAATTGATGACCTGGGCATAAATAAAATATTGTTGCCATTTATTATCCAGGGAGCTGCCGGGGACGAAGGACAGTTGAATCATCAGAGTTTTTGCTGCAGCTGCTGCAAATCCTGAACAACTGGAGCTCGGAGCTGGTGAGCTCTGAGCCCTCCTGGGGGTTTCAGCTGCTGGCCCTTGCAGTTGGAAAAGGAGGGAATTCCAGCAGGCTCCAAGGCTTGCTCCTGGGAATTTCCCGTGCAGGGGTGTGGTTTTAATCTGATTTATCAAACACCTCGATTCCAGCCCACTCTGAGGACGCATCCACAGTAACACAATAGATTTCAGTACCAAAGCTTGTTTTGACAAGGCACAAACATTGAGAATTTAGGTGGTGGATTAAACAATGAATGATAATTTCGATAAATGATGAAATTCTCAGCCACGAGGTGTTTGGTGGCTTCATCTCCCTGCAGTGGATCTTCCCCAGGGACACAGGGGAGCTGCTGCCCTGGACAGATCTGCTTTTGCTGAGAAGCAAGTCTGCCCTCACTGTCAGCATTGCTGCTATTATGGGCTGCATTAATGGCAAACAGTGCTCCACTGATACGTGGACACTCACTATTATGCTGCTAATTAAATAACTTGTTGCATTAGCAGTTTCCATCTTCCATCTCAGCTCTGTGTTTATCTCCAAAACCCATGCAGCAGCAATAATTAATGTGGAAATAAAGGGCTTTATTCTCCCCCTGCCACTGCTTTTTAAAATGATTGGATTGTCGGATGCTTTGAGCCTGCAGGAAAACAGCAGCACTCAAAAGTGGGGGGTAAAACCCATGGCAAAAATCACATTTTTCGTCCCTGCGTAGCCAGAAAGGGCTTCATTGTCGCCTTCTGTGGTTTTTCACAGTAAATAACAAAATTCTCTCCATATTGCATGCCAGATGTAAATGGCTGTCACTGGTGACTGAAGTGCCAGAGGTGCCAAACTCATCTCAGCTGCCAGGTGTGGGAATGCTGGTGCCTGCTGGGAATGAGGCCATGGAAGTGCGGGGATCAGGGTTAACCAGTGCCCAGGCTCCCTGCTCTCCTGGGCTTCATAATCACACTCATCTCTCCTCCCTGCCTGGGCTGCAGAGAACAGGGATCTGCCTCCCAGAGCTGCTCTGCTTTTCTCTGCCCCTAAATAAATTGGAGTAATTGCTTTTAAAAGTAAACACTCCGTCTGCTCTTTCTCCCCACAGTATTTCCATCCTTTTTCATCTTAAAAGTCAAGTTTTGAAGCACAGCAGCAGCAGCAGCTAGAGACTGTGGAAATCACAAGAGAAGCCCCAAAATGTGGTGAAGTTTTATAGAAGTAATAAATTTGATGTATTTCTTTTATTTGCCTTCAGTAGTTTGCGCCCTTAGCAACTTCGCATTTTGAAACTTCACTTTGAAGTCTGTAAGCTGGAAACTCATTTAAAAATAAATAAGAACAGAGTCCAGGAGCCCAGGGCTTCAGGAAGGAGGGGCAATAGCACAGGGCTTGTGATACCACGAGGAGAATTCAGTGTTGTGATTGAAGTGAGTGGGGACAGCCTGGCAGGCACGGGAGGGACAAGGGGACAGAGCAGCTTGCGACTATTTTGTGAATTCTGACGTTTTTATAGAGTGTGGCTCAGGATTTAGCTCAGCAGAGCAGTGTTTTAGTCTGTGTTAGGAATCTAAGTGCTCGAGGAAAAGCCACCCCCTCGGTTTTAGGCAATTTGTATTTCCCTGAGTGCTGCTCATTAATTGCAGAGCCTCAGAAGGGATTCTCTGCCTCCCTTCTGCAACTGCAATATAAAATTTCCCCTTCGAGAGAAATCCCCTGCCCTGCCCTCTGGTTATGGATTAATAACTGGGAATGTGCCCCGGGATCCTGACCCATTTAAATCCATTCATGCAGCCCCACGTGCCTGTTGGTTTTCCATCTTCCTGGGCAGCAGTGAAATTCCAGGGGCAATGCTGGATGTCCGTTGTGGTTCATGATACTTTGGCATTTTTTGGGAATCTTGTGAAAATGAGGATTTTTCTTGGCTCCAGCTCCCAGAAGCATGAGATGAAGCAAGAATTTCAAACCAAACTGGACCAAAAAAGTCCTCATTGAAAAGAATTTAAAAATTAACCATTTCTTAACTTTGCCTGAGGATTTTAAGGATCAGGAGGCTGTTGTATGGCACTGAAACACTGGGATTTCAGAGCACAAGGATTCTTGTAGGTTGGAGTAGGGCTAGGGGTTGGATCAACACCTGGGAGGCGGAATAAAAAATTGCAATGATATCTCCCATCAGAATAAAACCAGACAAAAAGCCTTTCATCTTCTATGCACCTTCCTGCTCACAGGCTGCATAACCTGAGCCACAAAATCCGGGGCTGTTCTGAGGATGGAATGCAGCAGATCCTGGTTATTCCCTGTGTTTTTTGCACAGCAGCATAAACTGCAGGGGAATAAAGGCCGTGCTGAATTAATTGAATTATTTCAGAGATGAGTTTGGTCCACTAATTCCATATCGACTTTGGGCTTTAAATAGCATTAAGGACCCGTGGTTAAAACTCAATTAAAACTCAGGGGTGCAGCTGGAACAGGGTAAGGTCACTTCTGTGCACGGGGTGGAATAATGGAACCTGTTCCCTTGACAGGGGTCTGTGTCTCGTGTAATCGGAGCAAAATTGAATCTGTGTTTAATCTGATCATCACCTGCCCCTTCTGTGAGGGGGAGCAAGGTGGAATTAATGAACCCTGAGGAGGTCTGTGTGGTCTGTGTGGATACAGAGATTGATACCAAGCAATTGAACTCCTGCTCGCCTGGGAAATGCTGGAGCGTGGTGTGAGGGGATGGTTGGAATGGCTGGAGCCCGGAATGTGCAGCAGGAATTTTCACGGTTTTATTTTCCAGTTTTCTCCCGGCTGCTCAGTGGCTCACAGGGAAACTCCTCGTGGAGCCATCCTACACCTGGTGCTGGTACAGGTAGCGGTTCCTCTAAACACATCCCGGGGCTCATCTTTTTAATCAAATTAAATCAAATCAGGCTGGAAAGGTGCCATGAAGGCTGAGCTTTGTGTGGGATGTTGGAAAGCAGCAGGCAGGAATTGGGATTAAGTGCATGAGCATGAGGAAACCTGGGGTTTGGGGCACATCTTGGTACTCAGACTCGTGTCAGGTTGGATTGACACCATGTTTTGTCTTACTTAAAGGTCTCCTCTCCCTGTCCAAGCTGTATTTTATGAGAACATCTCATCCTTGGATGTTTAAGGGGTCAAATCAGCAGTGGGAATAGATCAGTCTGACAGTCAGTGTCGTGCCGTGGCTGCAGTAACTCAACCCCAAAACCTGGGAAATCGGTGATCCCAGATCTCTCTGCAGAGCTCCCTGGGTGGATTTCTCAGGCACAGACTCAGTGCCCGAGGGTTTGTAACATCCCTTCTCTCACTGCACCGCTCTGCCCTGTGGGGAAATCACAGGGAACGTGTCCTTTTTGGAAAATCCTGGTTCCTGCGCTCATTTGGCTCCTCCAGGGTGGCTTTGGGCCCTCAGTTCCATTTGCATTCCTGCAGTGGGAATTATTTCAGGAGCAGAGCGTGAAGGGGTACACGCTGTTCCTTTTCCCTCTTGGACCTCTTTGGGACCAGTTGCCTTTTCATTTCTGTTTTATTGGCTTGTTAAAAGGCTGCCAGCTGGGTAAAGGTACGTGGGGGTTTTCTCTGCTGCAGTCTGCAGGGAACGAGCATCACTGTGGAGCCATTTAGCCCTGGCAACTGCTTCCTCTTTTTCCAGATGATTCCAGCAGCTCTTTTTGTGTTTAGCCTATTGTCAAACACCGTCACAAAGACTTGGGGTGTTAATCCTGTCATCTGTCCAGAGAGTGGAACTGCTGAGTGGGCTGTGCTGTGAATGAGGAGCCGTAGGTGCAGGGGGGAGCGGGACGGTGCTTGCAGAGTTTGTGCCTTTCCCTGGCATCGCCGGTGGAACGTCAGAATTCCCTCGTGTGTCACCGGAGAGGGGAATGTGCCAGAGCAGAGGTCTGAGGTGGAGCAGGGAGCGGGCAGGAGCGGCGGAGGGGCACAGCCCTGCTCTGCGTGGCTCCGCCGAGGGACCCCGCGCCGCGCTCGGAGCTGTGGGTTCGGCACGCCGCGCTGAGAGCAGAATGCCACAAACGGCCTCACCCAAACAGCTGCCAGGGTCGTGGCTGCTGAATCGAGCAGGGTTCAGGGCCCTGCAGGCTGGCTCCGTCCCCGCTGGGCAGGACGTGTCTGCCCCAGAGGAGCTGGGTGTGGGTGCAGGCTGGGGCTGGTGCAGCAGCGCCTGTGACGGGCCAAGTCCCTCTCTGCACGCTTGGTCTGTCACCGGAGCTGCGGTTCTGCACTCTGCCAGCACGGTTAGAGAACCCCCTGCTCCACAGGCCCCCACTCTGTGGCCAGGAAGCACTCCCTGGGATTGTCCTTTAACTGGCTAACAGGGTAAAGAGGGAAAAGCCTTTTCCCTCAAAACCACCCCACCCTCTGTTATAAAAACATTTGTTTCTTGAAACAATGATTCACAGCTCTGATTTGGTATCAGCTCTCTGATTTGGTATTTTGGGATTTTGATCACCTCTCCGATTTGCTATTTTGGGATCAGCACAGCTGAAGGGCCATAAGGAGTGGCTGCAAATTGGGTGGAGGGAGCTTCTTAAACCAGAGCAGCTGCCAAAGCATCTTAAACATGGAGCTTCTGCCGTGAGGAGAGAGAGGATCTGCTCCAAACTGCTGACTCCAGGCTCGTGGCTTCCCACCTGGATTCTCCCATCAGCTCTCCTTGGGCCCTGCAGCTTTGAGATGCCTCTGTTCTGAGCACCCAGGAGGGAGGAAGGTTCCTGAGCTGTCAGGGGGAATGAGCTGTTGAGCATCTCCAATCCCAACAGCTCGTGTTGGTTTTTAGAGGGCTCAGACAGGATGGGAAGGGAGGCTTGTGTTGCTGGCACATCCAGATGTGTTTCCAGCCAGACACTGAGAATCAGCAGTGCAGGGAAAAATATGTGCTTGGGCTTCCAGTGGGAAACAACAACAGAAAGCTCCTTTCCATTTCTCTCAGCTGGAAAGTGGTGCCAAGAGCTCTTACTTGAGAGAGTCTGGATTTCCGTGGGAGGGGGGTGAGATGCACCTTTGAATGTGTATCAGGAAAATCTCCACAGAGGAAATGCAGAGCACAGAAAGTAGGTCTGGCTGCTGGCTGTCACTTCAGTGAAAATCAAGTGTGTCGTGGAAATCTTCGCGTGTCTCTTAAAAAAACAAACAAAACAGCAAAAACAAATACAAGAGCATCTGCTCGTGTATAAATATACCTGTTTTTTTCTGATTTTGTAGTTCCCATTACAGCATATGCCGATTTCTCTGGCGTGCCAGAAGAGCAGGAACATCTCCAGGAAATGCTCAGGTCACCACACCCAGATAAAAGCTGCCTGTGCCACCTTTATAAAGATACAGCCATCTTAGTCTTACAGAGGGCAAATGCACTGGGGAACTTGTGGGTATCAGACTTCTCTCCCTTCTTTTTATATGTTTTGCCAAATCCTTTGCTGGCTGGAGCGTGACTATTGAGACAGCACTGAAAGCTGAGCAGTGGTTTGTTGAAAACTTCTGCTTGGGCAGGGGATGAATAATGTGATTTTTTTTTTTTCCAATGGCCACCCTTAGATACCCTCAAGCATTGGCTTGAGCTGGAAGGAAGGGCAGGCACCTCTGGAAGGATGCTGCTGTCCCCGGGAGGGTGGCAACGTCCAGTGAGCCCCAGCACAGCTGATGGGACTGGGTTTGTTGTTTATTAAAGACAGGCCTTTGTACAGCAGGAACGGAAAATCCTATTTCTGTCCCAATAAAAACTCTGCTCCCATAGTTGCTGTTGTTGGCAAACTCAGTCACTTTGGTGTTTATGGAGAAGTATTTACTGGGAAGGGCTGGATGGTGAGCAAGCTTCGTCTGCTTTCGTTTTGCTTTGGTGGCACACACATCGCTGTGGGACTTCGTGTTTCATCCCTGAACTCTTCCCATGGCATCCCAGTCCTGCAGCAGGGACAGGCAGAGCCCTCCTGTTTCCTGCAGCCAGGCCTGCCTTGGACCCTCCTTTCTGGCCAGAAAATCATCATTTGGGTTCCCACTTTTCCCCCCAGGACACTGGGGTGGTGCAGGGTGTGTCTGGGAGCAGCCGGGCTGGTTGGACGTGGGGTATGGCAGCAGCAGGAACACGGAGCTGGAGTGCTGCAGAGGGATTAAAAGAAGCTTCTCTAATAAATGCAATTACACAAACGTGCTCCAGCCGTGTGTCCTATTTAATTCCCCCCCAAAAAAAGAGGCATTCCTCAGGGCTCTGCTTTTGTCTGAGTCAAAGAGATACCCCAGTGCCTCGGGCATCCACTCTGCATCCACAGTGGCTCTTCTGTGCCCTGGGTGGCAACTAATATTGGGCTTCAGATTCCTCTGAGGAATAGTTATCCCTGCAGGAGCGAGGGAATTCTGTGCCAGGCAGGGATTTTACAGCTGGCAGAGCCCTTGCTGCCATGCAGACCCCACAGGCAGCTGGCACTGCTGCCTGTGGCTCCCTGCCCGGGTGCCCCGTAGCCTTTTTGCCTTCTGAGGTGCCTCTGCTCTATGGAAAGGATCCTTTTGCAGTTGGAGACCTTCCCAAGGAAGCTGTCAGGGCTTGGACTTTGGGCAGGTGCAGGAGAGGGCACTGATGGAAGGGGACAACCCAAGGAGGGCAGGGAACCCCTGGAGATTGTTTTATGTGGTGTGGGGTTGCTCTTAACCAAGTAAATGGCCATTGTTGGAGGGCCAGGGAGGTAAAACATTAATGTTTCTCTTTTCCCTCAAAACCCTGTCACCTCCTTTTAGGGGTTTTTAGTCTGAAATCATCAGCTGACGTTTTAAGAAAACCACTAAACATTCCAGGGTTCCTGGTGAGGTGCAAAGTAAGGGATTAAATGGTCCAGAAAAGCTGCTTTTTGACTTCCCCAGCCCCTGCCCCTCGGTGCAGACATTCCCTGAGGTGTCCCACAAGGTAACCTGTGTACAGCCAACCCAGCTCTTGCTCGCAAGCACCAAATGTTTAATTCAGCGTGTGTTTGTCAAAGCACATTAAAAATGCAAATGGCACTTGGTGCCTGCCAGCCAGGCACTGTCACAGGGTGATGCCACAGACGTGGCACAGTGGGATCTGCTGGGAAGTGCTGGGAATGCTGCAGTGTCCTGCCAGGCTGGCACTGCCCTGATCCCTCCAAAACGCTGCCTTTCCATGGGGCTGCTCTAAGAGGAAACGTGGGGCAGAGAGGATGTGCCCGGATTCTCTGGGGTGGTTTGGCTGCTCTGTGCTTCTCTTGTCCGTGTTCATCTCCATCTCCTGCTGTGGTTAGCCCCAGTCCTGAGGATCTCCCAGGCCCCAGTGGGAATGAGAGGCTTTTGCACACACCTCAAGGCTGAGGCCTTTTGTGAAATCACTGGAGTTGTGTCTGCGTGCTCCTGGCACAGACAGATCCCAGTCCCTCAGCTTGGGTCAGCATCTGGCCGTGCAATTCCCAAGGGGAATTCATGTGCAAGTGCAGTTTGGAAAGAGATCCAAATCAGTTTTGGGCAGCCTTCAGGTGAGGCTGAGGAGTGGTGTGAAGGTCACAAACGCCGAAAGGGTGACCAGAGATTTTGCTGGGGCGTAAGAGAGAAAACTCAACTCTCGAGCAGCACGTTGGGCCTGGATGGGAACACTGGAAATTGCAGGTGTGTCCTGGGAAAAGGGCAGGTGTTGGAGCTGGGGAACAGTTGCCTCTTTCCTCCCAAGCAGCCAACTGAGCTTTGTTTTCTTGCCTTCTAGTCCTTCCAGGGCAGCCAAGGACGAGCGTACCTCTTCAACTCCGTGTGAGTACCCTGCGCGCGCCGCGTCGCTCGGGGCGGATTTAACTAAACCCTCCTGAAAAAAGGAAAAAAAAAACCCCATAGTTTCCTTCAGAAAACCTCTGCCTGGGACTTGGGAGCTTCCCAAAAATGGTTGGAGAAAGAGGTAGAAATAGCCCCTGATTCATATTTGAGTCGTGTAGAGGTTTGAGATAAGCAGCAAGGAAAAGGTGGTTTTCTTCGTCATCAGGTTGAGAAATCAGAGCTAATGGCTGAGTCATTCTCTTCTCCCAGGATGGAGTTGGACCAAAGAGACAGAGGTTTGTAAATGTGGAGATAGATGATATCTAAATATGCACTTCATAAAAACCAAGTATAATTTTCCCAGTGGCTGACAGCAGTTTTGGGGAGGTCACTGCTGGCCTGTCTTTCAGCAGAACTGCTGATTTCAGACACGTTTTTCAATTTTCCATTTGGGAAAGTAAAAGTACCATTTTATCAATTTGAGAATGAAAATCTTTCTCAAATGCCTAATTAGAGCAAGTGACTAGAGCGTTATTAATCTTCCGTTCAAAGCTTTCACAGAGTATTTTAGAGGAATAAAAATCCCATTTTACCTTTTCATTCTGCTCTGGAACTACGAGAGAGCTTTGTTCTGGGCACAGCTGGGAAACTCAGAACCTCCTGCTCGTGTTTTCAAACACTGCCATGGAATCATTGTCAGCTTTATTGGAGCATCTTGATGTGGAAAGGCACTAACGGGGGGCATCTGTGCTTTGTCCCAGAGTTAACGTGGGCTGTGGCCCTGCAGAGGAGCGGGTGTTATTAACAGGACTGCACGCCGTGGCAGATATTTACTGTGAAAACTGCAAAACCACGCTGGGCTGGAAATATGTGAGTATTGGTGTCCCTGGCTTTGCCCCTGGGCAGCTTTGCTCCAGCTGAGGGGGTGGACCATTTTGGGAGCCCAAAATGCAGGTTTTTATCTGTAACCATCTATTTTCCTCCTGCCTTGTGTGTGTTGCGTTTGGAGAATCAGCTTTAATGTAGTTTTTTTTTACTAAGAATTTACACCACAGTGTAAATGGTGGGTGCCCCTCAGTGACATTTAACATAAATGAGGATAACTTCAGTCCTGTGGTTCACACTGTCTTTTTTCTATTATTCTGGTAGATGTTATCAGAATAATAGAATGCTCCATTAATCCTGTGTCCTGCCCACTGGAAATGCTGTTGGACATGAGTTTCTCTGGTTGCTCTTCATAAATTCAATTAACTTCCAATAAAATCTAATGTTACATCCTAATTTCTGCTTCTGGAGGCACACACCATTTTGTCCAAACGTTTTCACCAGTGTCTAAACACATCCTAGTTTGTATCTGTGGCCTCTGGACAGAAATATCCTTCACAAAGTCACTTGAAAGGCTATAAAAAGGAAAGCATCAAAAATTGATGGAGTAGGAATCCGTGCAGAAACACATTGTGGGTCTCACAAACGGAGCTTGGGGAACACTTGGGGCATCAGCTGAGTAAAAGCAAACACAGAATTCCATGAGCAGCAAGGAATGACCTCCTGCCAGGTGAGTTACAGGTGCACAGGAGAGCACCTGAGCCGAGCTGAGTTGGTTTGAAGGTGCAGCCTCAGTGAGGGGAGCCTCTCCTGCTCAGGGGTTTCGGGGATCCCAGAGGTCTCCTGTGTGTTCCCACAGCTGCAGGCACGGATCTGTGCAGAGCGGGATCTTCTCATGCAACTCCATTTCCACATCAAATTCACCATAATCCATCCCCTTCCCAGTGAGAGAACCACTTCATTCCTAACAAACTTCCCAAACCACCCTGGAGAGAGGTGGAATTTACCACCAGTGACCCCTAAATCCTGGTGCAAGGAGCAGTTACCATTGGCCTGCAGAAATCTGCACGTTCCGGGCTGCCAGTTCCTTTTTTCAGCACCTAAAGACAGCTAGAAGCAGGATTTAAGATTCTAGAAGCAGGATTTAAGATTCTGGAAGCAAGATTTAAGATTCTAGAAGCTGTATTTAAGATTTTTTTCCCTCATAATTTTCCTGAAAACCAACAGGAAGACTTGCAGTTGACTTTTTCTCTGTAGGCAAGGCTCAGACTTGCACCAGCATCCCCAAATCCGATCCATAACGTGATTTACATCCGAATACCACCTTGATCTCACTCTCCCTCCTCGTTTCATTTTAGGAACACGCTTTTGAAAGCAGCCAGAAGTATAAAGAAGGCAAATACATCATTGAACTAGCTCACATGATCAAGGATAATGGCTGGGATTGAGCGGGAAGAGCCCGGCCCTAGCAGCGTGTAAGAGAATGCCATCCAACCGAACATTATATCCAAGAGTGAGAGAGTGACTGAACGCTTGGTTCCATGCATTTAGAGGCTCTGCAATCCGGGAGCATCTTCACACCCTTCTCCATCTTTATTGGTGACTGGCCTCTAAATTTCTGTCTCTCTGTCTCTTTGCTTTGTCTCTGTTTGTGAGTTGACCCTGGCTGCTTCTCTCTCTGTTCTGGCGTTGGCTCAGAGAATGCACCGAATGCCCGACAGCCATTCCACGTGCCGAGTGCTCGATCCAGCCTGGCCTGGGCTCTCCTGGCACCTCCCCGGGTGTGGAAGGAAGACCCCGAGGTCCGGGCAGGAGGAGGTGGGAGAGGGGTGGGGGAGCGGGGCCCGCAGGGGACCCGTCCGGAGGTGACGCTGTGCTTCTCCTTTCAGTCCTGGTTAAGCAAGGCTTGAAACCATCTCCTTGTCTAAATGGACAGAGAAATACCTACTTGTCTAGATGGATAGAGAAACACCTACTTGTCTAAAAAGGACAGAGAAATATCTCCTTGTCTAAAAGGACAGAAATTACCTCACGGCTGCGTTTCCTCTCCGAATCCCGAATCCATCGGCGGAGCCTCAGCCCGAGCCGGCTGAGCCCGAGGCAGAGCCAGTTCCCCCCTCAGTCTGTGTTTTGTTTGCTGTCTATGGACTCGTTGTTTGAGGGGGCAGGACCTGGAGGCTGGAGAGATTCCCTGCCTGTCCTTTTTCTCGCTGGTTCAGGGTAGGGAGGCCGAACATCCCAACAGAGCACGGCCGTGGGGAGCGTCCTCACGGCTGGAGAAACCAAATCCTGACTCTTGAGCCCTTCAGAGAGGAGGAGGAAACCACTTCAGGCACAAGGAGGCTGGAGCTGCAGCTTAGAAAATGTGGCAGGGGTGAAAAAAGGCACGTGAGAGGCAAGGAAGAGGAAATTCCGTAGAGGAGGATGGGGACAAACAGTAACAGAGGGTACCCCTGGATTTCCTGGCCTCCCCTGAGCACCCTTGGCGGTGTTTTACCAACCTTTCACAAGTGCAAGTAGGAAAATGCTGTTACAGAACCTTTTCCTTGAATCCCTGGCCCCACTGTGGGAGCCTGGCACAGAAACGGGGCGAGGAGGGAGCCGAGTTCCTGGTGGTTGTGTTGCACAGGTGGAGATCTCAAGCCCTGAGGTATCTCCCCAAATCTTCCCCCCTTTTCCCACTCCCTGCAGCCTGGTGCAGGCACGGGGAGAATGGGAAAGAAAAAACAAGAGGTGAAACATGTTCCCACCACCCCTGGAATGATCCGTGCCTCGAGGGGTAGATGTGGGCCTCAGAAGTGCAAGGGACAACGAGTCCTTCCCATTTGAATTTTTCCGTGGTGATTCCTGAGCTCCTTCCCGAGGTGGATGGTGGGGAAGGGGCGTCGTGTGCGAGAGGGGAACTGTGTTAGGCCACAAGGACAACGTGGAGTTCGCTCTGCAGCAGTCCAGCCAGTATCTGGTGCATAACCCAAGACTACGGAGCTGAATTCGTTTTACCTCTGCCTGAGTGAATTTTTCTTTTTGTTGGCGGAATTCTTTCAAGTAGGTTAATCCATGAGGGGGAAATCTTCCTTAATCCAGAAGGAAAGAGTATTGTGCAGGGGGTGGTGACTCCTTATGAAACAGAAGCTTTGGAGTTGTTGTAATCTGTTGTCACTAGCCCCCACCCCTGAGAGATTCCAGGGGGCTGTGGAAGAGTCATTTGGTGTTAATTTGGGAGGGAATGTGAATAGAGACTCTCCTTAAGGATCAGGGTGGAATTTAGTGTTGGATCCTTGTGCTGAAACCCAAACCTGATGAAGCAAAGGTTGTTTTTTTCTCTCTCAAAGCTCTGTTCTTGACAACCTGGGAGAAATGAGGTGGAGTTGGCCGGGCTCCTGCAGGGGATGGGGTTGGATCTGTTTGTGGCCGACCTGTCCAGAGGTGGCTTCTGCCCTCACCCTTCTGCTCTGGCTGTGTAACAATTGCTTCAGCTTTTGTTTTGGATTGTCTCTGCTGCCATCAGCCACATTCCCTCTGGTGACAAATCCAGCAGAAATCAAAGATTCCACAGCAGCTGCTGTCTTGTGGGCTCTGGCACTGCCCTGGTGCCATTTCCCTGTCCTGTCATTGAGGATCCATGGCAATTTACTGGGTTTTGACTAGTGGGAAGTAATTCCTGTTCTTCAAAGAGCTCTTTAGTCTCCACAGAGCCTTTAAAGGAGCTGGGAGAACTGAGGGATCATCCCAAATCCTGTGAGGTTGAGAAGAGCACGCAGGGCTCATGGTTTGATGTTGGTATTTGGAGTGACTGCTGATGAAACAGCGATATAAAAGGCAGGGCTGTGCAGAGAACTGCTCTGAGAAGTACCAGCTGCAGAGAGCTGCCAGCTGGAAATGCTTCTATCCATTTATTTGGGACTAAAAAGGACAGTGCCCCATCAGACCTGGCTGGTTTTTAGTGGTCACAGGTGCTGGGTTTTAATGGCAGCCAGTCCAAGCTTGAATAGGGCAAGCTCTTAATCTGCTTTTAATTGGTTTTGTCCCATCAGCATCCGCAGAGTCGCTTGCTGAGAGCCTGGCCTTGAGCCCTGATGGGAACCCAAGGCATGTGACTGTCCCCAGCACCCAGAGAATTCCCTGGGGAGTGGCTGGGATGCCCTGCACAGGTGGATGAGGAGAAATGGGCTTGTGCAGCTCCTGTGTGTGTCCAGGAAGCAGGAAGAGCTTTAGCTGGCTGCTGATTCCCCTGGGAGCTGGTGGCTGGCAGGAATTTGGGGTCTGTGCTGGTGGCTGGCAGGAATTTGGGGTCTGTGCTGCTCTGAATGTGGGATCTGGGGCTCCCACAGCAGCACAGGGAGAGTGGGGGAGTCACAGAGTGACACACTCAGAGATAACCAAAGAACTTCCCTGCTGAGCTGAGCCAGGTGGGGCCTTTTCCCAGGAGAAATGGAGATGTGGCCCACTGGAGCTGCCTCCTGAGCACCTGGTGCTGCTTTCCATGGGCAGCATCCTCGGGAAAACACGGACAGCAGCGAGTTTTCCTTCTTTTTTTGGTGTCCAGCCTCGTGCCTGGGCAGCTGTGAGCACCCTCGCGTTTACATCCCCCCCTCTACCCCAAAGCTCAGACTTGAGTAAGTTTTAAATTGTTCTTGCTCTGGTGGATTGTCTGGTGTGAAATCCTGACCCCTGTAAGGAATATCCAGATGATAATATATACAAAGCAGAAAAAATAACCCCCAGACGTTATCTTGTGAAATATACTTTTGTAAATAATATTTAATTTTTTTTTTAAAGAAATAATATATTTGGTGCTGTTTTCTCAGAGCCCCTCCCTGAGAGCACTTTTTTGTTGTTGTTGTTGTTGTTGTTTATGATGATCCTGTTTCCTTCTGTATTTGTTGGAAAATATGTTTAAAGGGAAACAAAAATCATAACCTGCGTTGTCCTCTGAAGTGGATCCGTGTTTCCTGTGGATGTGGCAGGAGAGGGGACTCCCAGCTGGCAGATTCAGTGGCTGGGCTGGGGACAGCAGCCCCCAGGGGGGATATTTGGGATGGGAGGGGCTGCAGGCACTCAGGAGGGCTCCGGTTTCCCTCCGGGTTTCCCTGAGCCCCGTGCTCCCACCAGGAATCCCCCGGAGCCCGGTGGGGCTCCCACCTTCCCCTGCCTTGTAGGATCCGGGCCTGGGATCTTCCCTTGCACCAGAGTTGGCTGGAGTCGATCTGAGCTGTAGAAATTGGGATTGGGCAGGAGCTGCAGCCTCGGGTTCGCTGTTGCCTGGGGCAGCAGGGATGGAGGATGGAGCTTTTTAACTCGATGTTGTTTTTAACCTAAACCACAAATCGCTGGATGCTGGTTTTATTTTTGAGGGGAGTTTTTTTTGTTGTTGTTTTGTTGTTTGTTTTTTTTTTAAACCAGGCTGCTACATAACAAATTAGAGTAAAAGTTTACCTCTCTTGGCAGTGAAGTTCATTTATTTTGTTCTCCTTTCTGTCTTTAATCTCCCCCCTTCTCACCCTTCTTCGTTTTTATTTCATTTGGTCTCTTGTTTATCTCAAAGTGGACCAACAGCACAAACCACTGGACTGTGTTTTGCTGAGCAAGGAGCTGGTCAAGAACTGTTGCAGGCTCTTAAATTCCCTGGGTTTGGTGCACACGACTTCAAACCACACAGGAACAAAACAAACCCTGCGAAATAAAACCTGTTCTCTTGAAGATCAAGTGAGAATTTTCTCTGTATGCATTTTTCCAACTGGTCTGCGAGAGTGTGTGAATCATGCATTTCACTGCACTTCCCTGGTTTGGGAGGAGTTTCCATGGGAAGCAGTTTTGGGATGAAGAGGGGACTCCGAACACCAAGCTCAGCTCAGTGGGAAGGAGCTCTTCCCACCACAGGAGAGGCCTCAGTGCTCAGAAACAATCAGGTTAGACAGAGATTTTCTGCAGAAATCCTGGTGGGAAAAGAACAAGCAGAAGAGGGGAAACAAAATCATCTTGAATTCAGAAAAATTAATAAATAAATAAATTTAAAAATCAACATATTTAAATGCAAGCAGAATGGCATTGTGTAAGGTACAACCACAAATAAGCTGTTCTCATCGTTACAACTGTGTGTATCCTTTGTTTTGTTCTTCCTAAGGAAATGGGAATGCTTTCCCCACTGACAAAACTAAGGACAATATTTCCAATACCAGCCTGTCTATGGATGCTCTTGTGTTTACAAATTGTGTATACTTTTATTTCTTTGATCTTATTTGAATTTTTTTTTTTTTTTGCGTATTCTTTCAGGTCATTTGCTTCAGTCATAAATGCAATTGTTTGTTTTCAAATAATTGGTTTTCACCTTTTCATGTATTTGTACATTGTATATAGTTCTTCAGTATTAGAGGGAGGCGTATTGTTTGTCATATTTACAATATGTGTTGGTGCTCATTTGAGAAAATAAAATTTTCAAGTACTAAAGCTGCTGTTCCAGGTTTCTGCTTTATTCTGCGGAAATCCCTGCAAATTCTGCTTTATTGTGCAAATCCCTGAAATCCAGAGCTGCTCCCAGGGGGTGGGATACAGCAATTCCTGCTGCCTCCACCTCAAATCCAAGCGTGGCTGGGTGCTTTATTTGGGTTTTTTGGGATGGGCTGATGCAATCCCTGTTCATCCCACTGCTGGAGGTGGCAGGGACCTGTCCCTTTGCCCTGTCCCCGTGCCCCTGTGCTGCTGAGTGCCCTTAATTCCCCACGGGGCCGAAAAAGCAACTTAACCCTCTTTGGAGAGCACGGGGCCCTGAACTCGGAGCCCTGAACTGGGAGTGAGCTCAGGCCACGGCCGGAAAAGCTGCACCTGAGAGGAGCTGGGGGTGAGGGAGGTGAGCAGGAGCCGGGGGATTCCTGGCAGCTGGGAAAGGGCCAAGGAAGGTGGGACAGGGAACGGGCATCCCGTGGCCTGGGACAGTCCTTCAGTGGGGTCAGGGGAATCGGAGCTCTGGGTTTCACCAAAACCTTGATTTGCTGTTCTTGGCCCCACGCCAGCCTGGGACGCTCTGGATGTGTCCCTGAGAGACGGGAGAGTGAGACACTGCCTGTGCCCTGGGGACAGTGACATCGCCAAAAACTGGCCTTCAGGCCCCTGCGCAGGGTCTGTGTGGGGCAGCTCCTGGCGCTGGGCTTGTTCCCACAAGGTTTTAACCCTGCGTGGTGCGGGCAGGGGGAATCCCTTGGCGTGGGGAGGGGACCAGCAGATGTGGGAACGTTTCTCGTTTCCCGTCACAGCTCTGTGCGGGGCTCCTCACCAGCCCAGCTGCGAGCCCTGCAGGGAAAATCCCCCCCAGGAAAAAGCGTCCTGCTCAGTATGTCCCGCCCCGAGCATCCGAGTGACAACAGGAGGGACGACTCAAGGCTGTCCCTGAGCAGCGGCCTTGGGAAGAGCCTCCAAGTCCATATCAGGTCCTTGGGATGGAGGTGGAAAAGCGCCAGGACCGCGGCAGCCCCGGCGTGGGACGATCCCCGGGGCTGGGGGGGGGGCCCGGGCCCCGGCGGCCCCCGCCTCCCG
>VZTF01004195.1:1112491-1128376 GCA_013397755.1 Cnemophilus loriae | reverse complement strand
CTCCCGCATCCCGGGGCTGCTCCCAGCCGGGGCGGGGAGGGACAAGCTGCGGCTCGGGGGGCGGCCCAGCCTCTCCCCGGCTGTTTTATTAACCTGCAATTAGAGCAGGGCCGAGCCGAGCGGCAGCTATTAATAGCCCGGCAGATAAAGCTGACTCAGGCGGCAGCAGCCCCGGGCTCCGGCAGCGGCTCTGCAAGAGGGACGGAGGGAGGGGTGGATGGGTCCCCGGTCCCCGCGAGGTGACAGCGCTGCAGGAGCCACCGTGACCTTCCCGTGGCCAGAGGACGGGCTATAAAGAGCGGCGGGCCCGAGCTTGGGGCAGCTCCCGACTCCTGTCCCACCCCACCGGCCACAATGAGGGATTTTTTTTTTNCTTCCCCCCCCCCCCGGCCACAATGAGGGTTTTTTTTTTTTTTTCTTTTTCCGAAGGATGATCACCAAGCTAAAAATACAGCAGCGCCAGTGGCCTTTAATCCCGCTTCAGGAGCAATCTGACGCTCCTGCTCTGCTTCCCAGCCGGTTTTTTGGGACGCAGGGATGCTGCCAGCTGCTGCTCCATGGGTTCACTTGATCCCTTTCCTCCTCCACCCGGGGTCCAACCTCACGGAGGCTTCCCCCAGCACCTCCTCTCCCGGCGGGGCCCCGGCTCCGACCCGAGCGGGATTTTCTCGCTGACAGGGAGGATTTGCAGTAGCGCGTTCAGGCTGCCAAACACACCGGGGTTATTTTTACCCGGCTCCAGGGTGGGGTATAAATAGAGCCGAGGCCGTTCTCTGTTGCTGACCGAGAAATGTCCCACAGAAGCGGGCCAGGCACGAAGGAAATGTCACCTGGAACGTGGTCACCCCTGGGGGACTCTGCCCTGGCTGCAGAGAGGGGAAACAACAGAGCCCTGGTGCCACCCCTCTCCGTGTGGCCCCCAAAAACCACAGAGCCAGGCAGGTTTTGGGGAATCTGGGGGGTGTTGTGAGCACAAACTCTGCCCAGGGATGGGCACCTTTAATTAAATCTCTCCAGGATTAAATCCCTCCATCCCTCAGGGCACCCCAAGTCTGCAAAGGGGATCAGCCCTGTGAGGGCAGGCACTGGGGGACTGAGGGAAAGGCTGCTGGAAGGACAGCAGGGACAGGGGCTGACAGACATCACCAGCTCGGCTTCTGTGAAAAAAAAAAAAAAACCAAAACAAACCCATGGAGATTTTCCAGCCTGGCCTGTTATTTATGGCTCGGGATCAAGCAGCTGCTCCCGGCGGGGGCTGCCCCGCTCTGCTCCGCAGGGAAGGCTCCTGCAGACGGTTTGTTCCCAATGTATGGAAACTTCTGATGAGGTGAAGTGAAACGCTGGGGGAAAAAAATCATAAAATCCTTTACCAGGGGCCCGACCTCGCCCTGTGGAGCTGTGCCCGTGGGCGAAGGGCTCTGAGCGAGGCTTTGGATGCCTGACAGAAACAGCAAACGCTATAGGAGCGCTTTTATAGAGCTCTGCTTCCTCGTGAAAGCCAGACTGGTGTTTTCTTTTCCACTTGGACGGGGATTTTCCCATAATTGTGCTATTTTTATGGAGGTTTCAGACAGAAACAGAGGGCCTCTCCCAGCCAAGCCCTGGTGCTGGAGGAGCTGGAGCACTGGAGGGTTCAGCCTCTGACGCAGGTTCCCCTTCTTTGTCAAGTCTCTTTGCTGGCAGATGTCTCACCCTGTGGAAATGGGGGATTTGCTCCATCTCTGCCTCACAGGGATTTTTTTTGTTGTTTGTTTTTTGGAGTTTCCTGCCTGGAGATGAACCGTGGTGCAGACGCTGCCTGAACCAGGGGGGAAGCAGCAGAGCCTCCGTGGCACAAAACGGGGGCTCAGCCAAAACTCCCCCTCTGAGGACACAAAAATGAACACCTCACCAGTCAGCATCAATTTCTGACAGACAAGGGGCCCCTATCTCCCCCCAGGGCAGCTCATCAACACCCCGATCACTGCTGATGAGGCAAAGGGTAAGGAAGCAGCAGGAGTGATGGCCGAGGTGCCCCTGAGGAGGTACCAGCTGTGCCCATCACCAGGGCCTCCCCCAGTCCTCAGGTTTTGCTGGTTTCTGGACATTTTTTGCAGGGAGGGAGCTTTTTAGGGAGTGTTGATGCTGCTGGAATCTCAGCTGGGTTTTGCTGCTCCATCTTGCTGGGTGTTGGGGCAGGTCAGTGGGAAGCAGCCAGGTGGGAGCAGGTTTTATGGGGAGGAAATGAAGTGGCTGAAGGGTTGAGCCTCTGTTATCTTTAATTTGAGTGGGATTTCTGCCTGACCGCGGGATTTGAGCTGGTATTGAGAGCTGCTGTGCCTCCATGTGCCCCTTTATGGGGGCTGCAGGAGGAGGCTGTCACTGGGACTGTGATGGGGGGACTGCTGATGCAAATCCTTTTGCGGGCTTGTGGAGGTGAATTGAATCTTTAGAACTCTGAAGCCTGCTGGGAACGAGCTCTCCCGGGCTGGGAGCTGCCAGCAGCCGGCCGGCTCCGCTGCCGGCGCCTGGAGCCATTAGCAGGGCACTAATAATGTCCTTTATTAAATCACAGCCACGTCATCAGCTGCACTTGGGGATGTGACTGCTTGCACGTCCCTTCCCAACCTGCCTGCTCCTCTGGGTGCTGTGGGAGATGATTTTCCCCGTGGGTTTTCAGCAGATCTTTGCTCTGGGGATCCATCCTACAGAAGGGGCTGGTTTTTACTCAATTCATCCCCAGGCCCTGATGGCCTCAGACACACAGGGAGTTTTTTCGGCTCCATTTGCTGTCAGCAGGAGGGGGTCTGTGAGCTCCTGAGTGAAATCTCTTGTGCCAAACCCGAATTTCCCCCAAATACAAATCATTCAGCCCAAACTGGGCTCTTGTGCTCTTTGTACCTGCCTTGCACCAGGCCAGGCTTTGCTTGGGTTTACTGGAGCTGCTTCTATGAATCCCCACCACAACCCAGCTCTGAACATGTGCATTCCATGCCCTGGGTTCTCAATCCAAAAATATTTGGGAACCAGGCAAGGTTCAAGCCTGAGGAAAACCCCGCCCTTGCTGGAGGTGCTGGCTAATGGGGACAGGGCTCCTTTTGGATTAGTTGCCCACAAGCAAGAAAAGCTATTTTGAACCAGAGGCTGGGAATGTTTGAGCTAATCCCAGGTGGAAGCTGATTAAGGGCTCGTGAGGGGAGATTTGGAGCAGCTCCTGGTGGCACAGGGAGCCCGGCCACGTCCCTGCCCGGCCAAACCACCCCAATCTCCAGTGAGCGAGAGGAGGGGAAGCTCAGCCCAGCCTTTCCCGAGGTGTTGGAGGGGAGTTCGTTGCACGAACCCTTGCCAAGGTCTGCGGAGCTTAATCCTGACCTTTGGCAGCTGGGAAGGGGAGAGCTCTGTGCTCCTTTCCAGGCTGGTGAGCAGAGGGATCACGGGGGCACCTTCCTGAGCCCTTCAGCTCCATGTTACCCACACCAGGGATCTGGCAGGGTCTTCATCCTGTCATATCTCAGGGAAATATTTGGATTTTGGCCACCATTTTCAGGGGCTTGTAAGTTTTTCTGTGGGAGATTCCCACCCTGGGCTGGGTGAGCTCCATGCTCCGAGTGGGCAGTGGCTGTGCCAGGGACAAAAGGGTGCAGGATTTGGGTGGGGTCTCGAGGATGCACAGCATTAAACTGCACAGATACAGCTTCCCCCAGGGAAGGTGCTGCATGGCTCGTTCCCATTCCGGTGGGTCTCTCCACTCCGCTGTGCCAGGCCATGGGGATGTCACATGTGACACCCAGCATCGCTGCATCTGCCACAGCAGGGTGGCACAAACAGCAAATTCTGGGTCAGGTGCCTTCAAGCACCCAGAGGGGGGAAATCTTAAAGGCAGCCGTGGGGCATCTTCCCAACAAGCAGAGCAAAGCCAGCACGTGGGAAGAGTCCTGCAGAGCAGAGCTGCAGGTTGGGCCCTGCTCAATTAAATATTTGGGTTTTATCCACCTTGCCCAGCGCCAGCCCAACAGCAGCCACTTGTTTGAGACTCATAGAAACACGACCCAGTAGAGAGATCCCAGGCCCTGTGCCTTGCAGCTCCTGAAACCACAGAGCTTCCTCCACACAAACCCTGGATTCTTCCCCACATCCTGCCCTGGGCAAACACCGAGCAGGACTGAGAGCAGCGCTCAGCAAACAGCACCAGGTGTAAACACAGCGGCGTTTCCTCTCCAGGAAAATATTGACCTGCCTCTCTGATCACTCCTGGGCTGAAAGCACATTTGGAGCAGCTTTTAAGGAATTGCTTACATTTGATTTTCCTTATTTTTTTTTCCACGTGGAGCCCCACAGCAGCAGCATTATGGCAAAGTCTGGGGTGTTTTTAAAGACCCTGTTTCAGGTGTTTATGTGCTGCTGCACATAAATCACACCTCAGACTATGAGCCCTTGTCTGCTCACAGGCCCTCAGTGCTCAAAATATTCCTGAGGCTGATCCCTTCCTGCCCAAGGACCCCTCAAATGCCTTCCTGCCTCCTTCCTCTGCGCCTGACCATCCCCAACCCCCCTCACCCCCTCCTTTCACTGCTGGGATGAAGCCAGGGAAGCGTTTTCCAAGGATTTGGAGGGAGGAGCTGTGTGCCCTGAGCAGTGTGGGGGCAGGTGGTCGCTGCGGTGCTCACAGAGGTTTTTGGGGGATGTAACATCCTTTGCTCCTTTAGATGAGTAATTCTTTCCAGGAATTAATTTTTGTTGTCTCTTTGGAAGATTACAAGTTAACTCGCTCCAATCGCTGTTTTCCTCCCCTTAAAAGTGGAGAGTATTGGTAAATCTTATTTTTCAGAAGTCCAGGCTGTAATCTGGGACCACTGGCCCCCTTTTCTCCTCTTTCCCACAGTGGGATACAGGATCAGGGCACCCCAAAAGTGGCTGTGGGCAGGCACACGCCATGGCCAAAGCCTGGATCCGAGCGTGGAGCTGGGGAAGGACACACTGGGAGCTGCAGCCACGGGGTTTAAGACACATTTCTGGCACCCTGCACTGAACCCTGTGGCCTCCTGCTTGTCGTGTGTCCATTTTCCTTTGGAATGCACCCAAAAGCTGGGGAAGCACAACTGCAGGTCCTGTCCATGGAGCTGAGCCGTGCCCGCCAGTGGTGACGTCACAATTTGTGTCCAGATTAAAGGGAAATTAAAATTAATCCTCGGAGTCCAGGGAGATCTCTGGGGTTTAGCAATTTTTTCCCTGACCATTCAGTATTTTTAGCAGATGCTTTTTTATTTTTAGTTCCTCGCAGAGGCAGCAGGTACTGGAAATCCCAGCCCTGTCCCAGCAGGCTCATCATCTGTGCCAGGGAGTGATGGGAGGAAGGATGGTACCAGGGAAAATAAAACTGGCTGGAGTTGGCTGTGCCACCCAGAGCACCTCAGAAGGGAGAGAATTAAACTCTACCCAGCAATTAACCAAGTGTAAAGAATCTGAGCTGTGAAACTCTACTGGGAATGTGCTGCTGGTTGGGGTGAGACCCCCAGAGATCCTGTGGGATCCCCCTGCATGGAGCTGCTGGCTCTGGGATGGGGTGAATTTCAACAAAACCAGGGAAAGAGGAAATGGATCAGGGTTTGGATCAGGCCAGGAGCAACCATCTGTCCTCCCCAGTGAACAGGAGCTTCAGACAAACCCTTTGCTGCTCTCAGCCTCGCAGCATCCTGAGAAGCAGAACAGAAAAGTGAGGTTAATATTTAATTAACTTCTCTCCTTCGGATCACAGCGCCGTGCACGCCAGAGCAGATCGCAGCACCCCCAGGATTTATATTTCATTCCAGAGGGATTGCAGAGGCAGGAGGTGCACGAGGGGCTGTGTTGGTCTTGGTGGGAGTGGGTGAAGCCACTTTGCTGCAAATACAAATCCTTTCCCACCGTGTCCAGCCGGGCACACGGGCGCTAAGCCGGCACACGAGGGCCCGCCGTGCCTGGCGTCTGCGTCAGGTGGCTGAAAAACACATGGAAAGACTGCTGGCTGAGCGGGACACAGGCACGGGGCTGTGCAGGGGTCTTCATGAAATCACTTACAGCTGGATTTGGTAACGAGCCCTGGCACGCACTGCCCCCAAATTCCACTGATGAGTCCACTCTGTGCAGGGTGAGGGACACTCCGGGCCCCTCCCCACACCCGCGGGTTTGGGGTGCCGTGAAAAATTGATTTCTTGATTAAAGTCTGATGCGTGGTATAATTAAGGAAATCCTCCCGGTTCACGAAGTCATTAGGAGATGATTAATTGGGATGAGGCCGGGAGCTGCGTCCTGCCGAGGAGCAGGCACGTGGCTGCTGCAGCCCCAGGACCCCAGGGCAGCGGGGTCATTGTCACACACGGGATGGAGCAAAACCCATCCTTGGCAAACCCATCCAGGAACCTCCACAAACCCAGCCTGGCGAGCTGCTTTGAGATCCCTCTAAGCCACTGCTGATGCTCCTTCCAGTAAGAGTTTAAGGTCTTTCACTTCAAAACATTTAATGAAATGGTCGCAGTTTAGCTGCAGAGCCCAAGGAGGTTCTTCCAGAGCTGATCCATCCCCTCCATGCCCATCCTGCACCTCTCAGACACTCGTGACACAGCCCTGACCAGAACATTTTGCTTTTTCCCTGATTATCTCTCCAGTTGTTGCATTTGTTTTATTTATGATAAAGAGAGCAGAGGCAGCAGCTTCTCCAAGGCATTTTTCACCTTCCAGAGACCTGAGGTTGATGCAGACACCAGGAGTTCACGCTGGGGACTGGTGTCTGCATCCCAACCTGGTTTCAGTCTTGAAATGGTAATTGAATACTAAACGGTAGATCTGTCACATAGACTGGGTGAAAAGATCAATTTGCTTTAGATAGAGGAGACCATATTTCACGGCAGAAAAAAGGATTTAGGGAGAATCAGTAACTCGGCCTGTCCATGTGCACCAGTGGGAGTTATTATGTGAGTCTCAGATGTGTCTGATGAGTCTGAGGGTGAAAATTATTTTGGTTGAAGGAAATTTTGGTCACACAGCTGCTTTAGTGGCTTGTTTGTAAACAGTTCTGCCATGCTTGACAGGTAGATATAGGTTAGTTTAGGCTCGGTGGATGAGTATTGGATGAGAGGGGAAATGTTGTTTTACAGTTCAGTAGTGAGAGTTTTCTAATTTTTTTCCATTTCCCTTTTTTGTCTTTTGAGAGGGGAAGCAAAGTCTGGAGAGCTGGAGAAGTGTCCGACATGGCACTCACAGGACAGGGGTAGTGAGGTACCTTTTTTACGTCCACACTGAAATTGTGTTCTGAATGTTTTAAGAAATGGGTTTAATGAGCTGTGTGCACCCCAAAATCGCCCCACAAAGGGCACCAAAAGGTGTTCAGGTGCTGATCTCCCCTAGGCACTGATTACAGTCTGCTAATTAACCTCCTCTCCTCCAGGAGCTGCAGCAGGGGAGGAGATGCCCTGCACTGCCAGCCTGCCTTCCCTCATGCCCTGCAGGGTTGTTTCTCTGTGTAAGTTAGAGAAAGAAAAAAACGATGTACTGGAGAGTAAAATTAAATGTACCATGAAAATGCACCACTCTGGCAAACAGTACCTGCAGTTACACCCCCAGCCTCACCCTGGCCAAAGGACGAGGTGGGAGTGCTGCTCACGTGTCCGGGAGGAGAATTAAGTCTGGTTTTGCTGTGGAGATTTTACAATCCTCATTCATCTCCACAGTGAGAGACTCTTTAAAAACACCAGGTTGCTCAGAGCTCTATCCCACCTGGCCTTGAGCACTTCCAGGGGTGTGGCAGCCCCAGTTTTTCTGGGTAACACTTCCTCACCACCCTCACGGGTTCTTACTCCAAAAAAGTCTCTAATCTGAGCCGTTCAAGCACTCCCCTCGTGCCTGTGAGCACACGGAGGGAACAGAGTGCACAGCATCAGCTGTCAGGGAGCAAATCTAGTTCAAACACACAGTTCTTATGCTGAAGTCCTTAAATCTTTGGCTAAACTAAAAAGGCAGAGTGAATAATGTTTTTAATATGCTCAGGAAATCCTCCACACTGGACGAGATCAGAAGAAGCCATTAGTGAGGATGGACAGGGATTCTTCTCCAAACAAAGGCCGATCCTGAGTAATTGCAATTCTATAAACAGAGCATCACTTCAAAAACTCGGTGGCTGCCCCAGCAGCCGGGGAAGCAGCAAACCCTGGGGTTTAATGTGAAGGTAGATGGATGGAAAATAATTAGGAGCCTTACAGTTCCAAGCTTATTTCTCCAATCCACATTGTCCTCCAGCCATTATATATTTAACGGGTTTGCTCTGCACTAATGGGAATGGAATTGCCAAATTCCATCCTCACTCGGGGACCAGCCTTCTGCAGCTTTGTTCTTGGGAATTAAAGGACAGAGATGAGGCTTTTTTTTTTTCTGAATAGGCTCACTTTTATTTTTCACGAAGCTAAAAAGCTGCTTGCTTTATGGATTAGATTTTTTCTGACATCAGATTGCTGCAAAAAAACCCCAGCAAAAACTGTAATTTAATATAATAACTAAGACAGAGAGTTAGTGCAGGGTTTTATTAGCTCCCAGCAGCTGAGGAGCATCCGAGAGGTTCTCAAACATCAGTTAACCCTCAGAACACCATTAACCATGAGTGTTTTGACAATAATTTTATGGGGAGCTAAGAGGTGGGCCAATTAATCCACCGATCCATGAATTTCTGTCTCCAAGTGCCTTCCCAGATTAGCTGTTAGTCACCCTGCAATACGTCTCCTTCATTTAATGTCGAGTTATAAATCCCAGCCTTCAATTTAAGGAGCTGGGCTAGCAGTCATCATTTGCTAGTAATGGACTCAAGCTGCAAAATTTGGCTTCAAAGCTCAGAGCTGTGTGGATTTAGGGTTTTAGCTCGCCCGTTATAGAAATAAGAAACAGATGGGATTTGCAGGCCTGGTTCGGATTCCTCGCTTCTCATCAGGTCAGTGTTGTCTAAGTCAAATCAGATTTTCGGCCCGATTCGTTCCTGCCCCTGCCTGGTGCACTGATGGCACACAAACTATCCCCAGGGCTGGGATCCTTAGAGCACTGGGTATGCTCTGGATATCTTGGAAAAGAAATATTACCACTGGTTCCGCAAGTGGTGTGGAATTGGAGGCAGTTGGGAACATTTGTAGCCAGCACCAGCAAGGTCCTAAACATGCATTTATATATCGAAGTTCTCATATTTTTAGAAGTTTAGAGCTGAGAACTGTACAGTATTTCTTTTTCATCTAATAAGGGTTCTATGAGACGCATGGAAGGGCCGGGTTTGAGATATTCTTAGCAATTTAAGACAAACAGAGCATCTTGCCTCAATTTATTGTAGACTCCACTCCCCAGGGCAGACCTGGCAGAACGATTCCTCAGGGATGGTTTCCAAGGGAAATGGTGGCTTCCTCCTCTCTCCAAACTGAGTCTGGGTATCTTCCCTTTGGAAGCATCACTTCAGCTGAACAAATGATTAAATTTAGTAGTGAAAGAACAGGCTCAAACTGCATTTTGCAGAAGGTGAGATGAGAGCATCTCACGGTCCTGCCTGGTTTTTAACCTAAGCATCATTTAAAATAGGGCTGGTTCAGCATCTCAGAGTTTGTGGTGGTGCAGAACCGTCTGTGGTTTGCTCTTGTGTGCCGCTCATCAGGAATTCCTTGGAAAGGAGAATTTCCTGAAGGGCTTTCACTCCTTCCTGATGACTTATGGAGGTGGTTTTAGCTGGAAAAAGGGATTTACAGAAGCATGGTGCCAAAGACTCGCAGACGGGCGTCGCCTCAAACAACGCAGTGCAGCTCATATGCACCCCACGAGACTGCCAAATCGTGGGCAAAATAAAGAGCTGCTGTTCCCGGGCTGCCTGTGCAGCAGCCCGGCTGCTTTTGCCAGGGATGCACAGAACTGGAGGATCTGATAAGAAAACACTTTCATGTTGGTGGAACTTCAGTGCCAGCCCAGCTGAGGCAAGGGCAGCGCCTGGGGACGGGCGGCCACGGCGCTGCTGCGGAGAATGAAAAGCGAAGGAGGGCAAATGTTCAGTCTATAAAGGCTCCCAGCCTAATGTAGGATTAGTGCAAAGAAAATGGACTGCACATTAAAATTCATGAAGGAGTACGATTTAAGATCCATGAATAACAGAGCCACGATTATGCAGGACCGGGGGATTTGGGTTTGTTTTTGTTTTTTCCAGAGCTGGTGGAAGAAGTGAAGTCATTACCAGGACGTGCGTGGCTGCCGCGTGCTCTGCCCTCCTTGCTCGATGTTGTGGACACACAGAGCTGATGATACTGAAAGGTTAAACACGGGGACAAGAGGGAATGGGAGAGGTTGTAGATTCCCAGACAAAATATGAGGGGGTTAATGTGGTCTGATAGGCTGTGTCGTTGTCCCTGGGTCTCGAGGCTGTCTCTGCTAAGAAGTTTTAGTATTCGTTTGGTCTGGACAGATCTCACAAGTTTAGGGGACGTGGCACTTGGGTATCTGTCACTTTGGACACCCTCTGTGACTCCTGGAGCCTTGGTCAAGCCACTTGATCTCCTGGAGCTCAGCTCCCTCTTCCAAAACGAGCTGGGCCAGAGGGGTGTAAGGGATGAGTTCATTACTGGGAGGTGTGACAGCATCCCTGGTAAGGGTAAGGAGGGGTTCAAACCTGCCTTTTTATTCTTGATTAAGTCACATGAATCTCAGGTCCTTCAAAACAAGGCTGTGGAAGGAAATCCCAGGTGAGCCTGGACCTACAGGACGTGTGAGGGCCATGGGAAGGGAGGAAGGCAACCCCCAGCTCATGAACTTCCAGTTTTTTGTTGTCTAATGCGGGAGAGCATCCAGGAGATCTGGCTTTTCTTAATGACTTAGCATGGGAAAAGCTCATGCCAGGGGTTAATTCTTCATCCTGTGTTCCCCTCCACGAGGACAGAGGCTGAGAAGTCAGCTGCTGTTATTCCATGGTCTTAATATAGAACAAAAGAGTAGTATTTTGTCCTAGATTTAACAGCTGGAGAAATAAAACTACTTTGGGTGGTAGGAGATGCTGTCACATACAAGAGGGCATTTCCAGGGTAGTTTAGGACATCTTCTCATTGTACAGTCACAGAAATATATTTAAATCACAGCCGTGGTGCACTCTAACAGGAACGTAGGGCCTAAGTGAATTATTGATTGTTTTGCACATTTGATAAGGAAGTCAGAAGAGGAAGGATGTCCAATATACAGAAATAGATTAGAAGCCTCCCATGGGTTGTAACAGAAGTGCAAGCGTGAGAAGGTCTTAAAATAGCCAACAGCTTTCACTGCTGGAGCTACAAAAGGCCTTGAATCAGTGAGATACTTCAAGTGGAGATCCAGGGAGATGGATCTGCTCCACGCCTCCTGGATTTTTTTCCCTGCTTGCTTTCAGCGTATGTGCTAATTGCCCATAAGCTGCCTTCCTTCCTATCCTTAGGTAAGCGTGGGAAGAAAATGTTCCAATTTAACTTGAAAATCTCAGCCGCCATTTAGAGATTTAGGTATTCTCCAATCTGCCCTACCCCAGTCTCCAGGGAGACTGTTCCCATGCCATTCTGCATTTATATTTCTGCACAGATAATTTCACCGATCCCAGGGCTGCTTGGAGGATTGCTGGGGGAGCTTTTTTTAAACCACAGACACCGCGTAGTGGCTTTGTACGAGCGTCACTGAATTGTTTCCAATATTCAGCTCCTCACCTGTCTGGATGGTGTGTGAGGGCTGACAGACAGATGGATGGACAGACCGTGCTCTGTGTGAGAATGCAAACAGCTGAGCCAAAGCTTAATCCTCTCCCCAGCCCGTGACCTTTTTATTCATGCTTGCACCTGGCAGGAGCAGCAATCATTCGTGAATGTGGCCTCGGAAACAGCTGCAGATCTGACACTGGAGTTAAATTTAAGAAGGGTAATGCAGGCGTACGTGTGAGGGGGGCAAATTAACAAAACCACTTCCTAGACCAACTTTAAAGAGAAAACACGGCTTTTAAGAATATCAGTCGAGGCCTGCAGTGAGTGTGCCAGGTCTCTTCTGCTGGGTACAATGATGTTTGTGCAGAAACGTTTGCAGAACTGGGGCACGGAGACCTGAGTGTGTGACTGTGACTCACTGCGGGTCTGGGCCGTGCGCAGACACAGCTCCAGCACCCTCGGAGCAGCAGGGAAGGGGAATGGGACCGGCCTCGGCGTGAGCTGGGCAGGGCTGTCTGGCCAACAGCAAGAGGATGAGCAGTTTATGTGGCAGTTCTCTCACCCTTTGTGCCGGCATAGCTCAGTCAGACCTGGCTGAGGAGCTTCTCAACGCTGCAGTTGAGATGGGCTCTCAGCACAGAACTGCGAATCCCTTTCCAGCACAGAAATATTTTATTCCACCAGAGCAATTCCCAGCCTGGATGTGGCCGGACACTGCCCACCTGCAGAACAACCCAAGCAAAACCAGTGCAGATTCCTGCCAGTGCTGTATTTCCTGCAGCCTTTTTTTAGCAGAAACCTGGGAGCACAGTTAGGAATAGCCTAGCTGTCCTGGCAGAAGGCTGCACTGTAGGAATTGTTGTATTCCATGGAGCTAAACACAAGGCAAATAGATTCATTATGGGGGAGAAAGGCTAAATGTCTGATTCTGCCTTCAAAAAGAAGCAATTTTTAACAAGCGGAGCAAGATTTGCAATAAAACTTGTCAATTTGTAAATGTTTGGTAGCAAGGCACTGTAAGACAGCAGATGGAGGTGTGAAAGGGGTTTGGGTTTTTTCCTGTCTAACACCTCCTTTCTCCAGCACTCTTCCTCTGTTTTAAGAATAACACTTCTTCAATAATGACTCACAGCCAGTGCCACAAAAATCCCGGCTGTCAGAAAAACTGCTGGGTGTCTGACAGGAGTGCAGCTTGCAGGGAACATTGGTTTCTTCCGTCTCTGCTGAAATCACAGCTCGGGGATTGTTCTTCTGCAAAGCGGCCCTACTCAGAGATTCCAGGCACAAGGCAATTACCTGTCTCTCCTCGCTGGGTGTAATTAATAGATGTGGTTTTCTTCACAGGCACCCAGGGATGCCATGTTCGTCATGGAATGGACCACACTGTCCAGAGCTAGGAGATGAAAATTCCCCAGGAAATCAGGCCTCTCTCCTGGGAAGATGGATAAACCCCATGGCATAGCAGTAGGGACTGGAATATTCCCCACATCCTGCTAGATCTCTGCTAATCAGAAAAGAAAAGAGATCCTCTGCTCAGAAGGGAATAAAGACATCCCGAGGGATAATCCAGCAGAGGAAGCTGGCAGAGCCACGGCCCTCTATCACCTTGCAGAATTTGCAGTTATGTGGGGAGCTAAACCTCAGGAAAAGAGCAATTTTAGTCTTCCTGGATGGCCTGAAGGTAACGGTGCTGCCCCGTGCAACGCAGTTACTGCCAGAGCAGCTGCAGGGGTAGGAACACATTTTTCAGTTATTGGAGCAGGGAATTGTGCTGGGATTCCTGGGTTCTTCCCCCAGCTCTGCCTTTGATTTGTGGTGCGTGCAGACCCCTTAATTTGTTTCTGTTTTCCCCATCTGCGAAACTGAGATAAGATCACAGGGGAATTGTAAAGAGTGGTTCATTAATGTTTATTAGACAGAGGGAAATCCTTAAATGAATGGCACTGTATTCCAGGAGGACAAAGTTCAAGACTGCAAAGAGGTTGATTAAAACCAAATCTGTTATTCCCAGGCTGGGAGGACAAAAAAGAGAAGAGAATTGAAAAACCTTACCTAGCCCTATGTCTGCCAAAAGCAGGATGTGATTGAAATAAAATCAAGCAAGTGTGCGTGCCTAAACGTGCGTCTGTTAAAACCATTAAATGCTTCTTGGTAAATACACTCCAAAAAGTGAAACGAGGGTGTGTTTGAAGTTTCAAATGTGTATCTGATCACCACTAATTGTAAATTACCAGTGGCGTCATGGCATAAGTAAATTGTGAGGCAATAAATATGATATTTTCCATAAAAGGGTGTACCGACATAAAATGTATTGGCACATTCCACTATTTTATGCCAGACTGTTGCAAACCAGCCTACTGTGGGATTTTACAATGCCAGGTTGTTGGCAGACTAAATAATTATTTGTAGGTTAGACACAGCTGAAGGTGACAACATTGGGCACTGCTGGAATATCTTCCAAGCTTCAGAGCGTGTGTTCCTGGTGGGGAAACATTCCTCCCATTGTGCCAGAGGGGAAAATTGAGGGAATTTCTGATAACCAGAGTCAGTGGGTGGCCTGAATTTTCTCCTGATGTGACACCAAATTTACTGTGTGGTTCTTGTCACTGGTAGAGCCTAATGGAGGGTGAAACAACAGCGTGGGAGGGGAACAAACACTGCGGGACGGGCAAAACACACCACAAAAATCGCGTTTTGGGGAAAACAGGGGAGCTGGACTGCGGCTGCTTTGTGTTCGGTGTTCAGCGCTTGCCACCTTCAGGTCTGCTGTGAATTCACAGACGGTGCTGCAGAGCCGGGGGGAGCGCCTTCATTTGTTCATCACAGGGAGTTTTGGGGTTGTTAATGTCCTTAAAAATCAGATTTTTATCAAGGCGATAACTGCACGCTCCAGCGAGACATGCATTCTTTATTTCAGCCTTGCCAAGCCTGGGTGCCCAGCAGAATCCCACAGATCAGGCACCCCAACTATCAAAACTTTTTACTATTTATACATTTTAGCAAACAAAGGAATTAGTGTTCATTTGCCACGGGTCACATAGTCCACTTGTTAGTATTCTATCTTCTACTGGTTAATGATTCACTTCTGATGCTAATTAGTGCAGTGCTGAGTCTTTCTCTTCTTTGGGGTCAGTGGGTTTCTTGGCTCGGCGGCCACAGAATTACCAGAATTAACTTTTACCCACTTGGAGCTGTGCTGGGTTTTTCAGTTTCTTCTGTATCTTGGGAGTTCTGCCAGATGTGCCATAAATTCTGCATTCTTTGTGTCCACTACCAAAGGCCATCCTTTTTTTTTTTCCCAGCTTTGGTAACCCGCCCCTAGGTCTGAGATCACTGAAGCATGTCCAGCCCTAAACTTTTACAATTCTAACAATAAATAATTTATTTTTTCTAACACATCACTTAGAGCTCGTTGGCTGCTCTCTGTTTCAGAGATTAAATCTCCTTTCTTCTTGATTAGGCTTCAGAGTATAAAAAGATCAAACATCAAAGAACTTCTTCTCTCTTAAGAAAAAGGTTTTGGTGAAGCACGTTTGTTTATCAATATTTTATTATTTTCTATACGGGTACAGTCGTGTTATGTTCAGTACTGTGTAATGGCCTAATGTAACACAGTATGACACTTTGCTGACCTATGGAAAGATAATATTACTCTGATTTATGGCAGAATTCGAGATCTTTTCTTGTCTCTTAGATTTTAAAGCATGTGGCAGGATATTTCCTTTCTAATCAGGATCGTTCAATCAGACATAAATATGTGGACTCAAGGATCAAGTTTTGCCACGAAATACATCTGAGCAACCTGGTCCGCTGGGAGATGTCCCCGGCCATTGATTTCGAGGTCCTTCCAACCCTTCGAGTTTTGTAATTTTGTGATTTTTGCGATTTTTGCGATTTTTTGGGTGATTTTGTAACTCTGAGGCGCTGTGAGGGGCTGAGAGGAGGGCGGGGACGTGGCCGGTGGGGGCGTGNTGCGCACGGGGGCGGGGCCGCAGGTGAGGCAGGTGAGCCCCGGGAGCCACCATGGACGGCCCCGCCCTGCCCATCCGCCGCTCCCGCCGCGAGCTGGTGGAGGCCGTGCGGGAGAGGCCCTTCCTCATCGTCACCGGCGAGACGGGCAGCGGTAAAAGCACGCAGCTGCCCAAGTACCTCTACGAGGCAGGTAACAAACCCTCCTCCCTGCTGCGGGCTGCGGATGTGGGACAGA
>VZTF01004195.1:997093-1096464 GCA_013397755.1 Cnemophilus loriae | reverse complement strand
GGGGTGGGCGAGGCTGGCGCGGTGCCCGTGCGGGCCCGGGCGGTGCGGGCCGGGCCGGCGGGGCGCGGGGGGCTCCTCTGCGCTTGCCGGGGCCGCACCAGGGGGAAATCCCGGCCCGGCACGGAGGGGCGAGCTGGGCAGGTTTCCGAGCTGTCTCCGTGTGCTGCTTGATTTTGTTTATTTGAATGGTGTTAAAGCCTCTCTAGTTCTAAGGGCGGACTAAAGCGTTTTGCCGGCGTTCCCGCTTGGAATGTCATCTCCTGGAAGGAAAAGCACGTATTGCAGTGAAATGTGGGAGCTGCTGCGGCTCCCTGCAGTGCAGCTGTGGCAGTGCAGGTGCCCAGGTGCCAGCTCTGGTGTCCGCTGGCCTCTCCCCAACCCCAGCTCTGGCTCTCATTGCACCAGAACCGCATGCTAATAGTTTATTTCCGAGTGATGGGTTTTCATTTCTCTGAGGTGGCTTCCTGGAGGCGCAGGTAGCACATCCCAACCGGGCTCCGGTGCGGGAATGCGGGGTTACCTTCCCGGAGCAGTGCGCGCCTGCCGCGTCCGGGGGTGAAGCACAGGGAGGGGTCTGGAAGTGGTGATGCAGTTGTGCAATGGGCACTTCCTATCTGACAGGTCTGAAGGGCGAAGTGCTACGAGCCACTGTGTTATTAAGCTCGGTTTCACCGCTGAGGAGCGTTTCTTGAGGAGAATTTGCCTAATAAAAGGGTGTATTGGCACACCTGGCCAAGGTCTTTTGGAAGCCTGCTGCCCTGTGGTGCCAGTGTCTGTGTTTAGTTTGTGTTCAGCTAACTGGGGTTGTGGTGGGCACTCGTGTAGTGTTGGATTTGCATGATTTACAGTGACTTTTATCCAAACTCAAATAGGGAAAAATTAATGTCTAGGTACTTTGTTAAAAGAACCACTGCAGAATACTTATTTGAAGGTAGCAGCTGTTCATAGTGTCTAAAAAAGTGCTGCTGTGGTGGTTGTTTAGGTGTGTAGCTGAGCAGTGAATGGTTTTACTCCAATATCAGTTTAAAGCCAGGCCAGAATTCGTGGTTTGGGTGTCCCTGTAGTGAGCAGCACTGACAGGAGAATCTCAGGAGTTGGCCAGAGCTTCAGCTCCAAGCGAGAGCCTTGTCCTGGCAGTGGCAGAGCCCAGAACCAGGCACTGAGGAGGTTCTGTGCACTCAGGTGAAACTCACCTCTCTGGGCAGCCCAACTCTCCATCAAGCGTTGTGGCAGTGCACCTCTGATACATTATTTAAGCCCCAAACCTTGCATGTGACCCACTGCCAGGTCTCTAATGACATGAGTACTGTTACGTAATGAAACTCGTCTGCTCCACGCCACAAGTGCTGCGAGCTCTCAGGCCGGCACTACGGTGGAACGGGACTGTTCTGCCTCCAGACTGATTTATCTGTTTATTTGGGGGTTAATTTGCATTTTCTCTGCCTGTACCTATTCAGTGTGGAACACTGGCTGAACCAGTATCTTTTACAGCTGCACCTAGGAGCTGATCCCTTCTCGGATGGGTGTGCACCCCTCTGAGCCTGGGTGCACGTGGCTCTTGCCCTTAATGCTGCAGTTGGCTGCAGCTCCTGAACTTCCTCCTTTCATTTCATTGAAAAATTTCAGAGCAATTTGAATCCTAGGAGTTAACTGCTTTTCTGCTGAAGTTTCTGACGTAAATTTTGAGAGCAGAAACACTGAAATTGCAATGTTTTTGCTATCCAGGCTGCTTCTAGGAAATCCTCATGGACTCAATAATACAATTTCTTGAGCTGTGCCTGACTCACATTGTCTAGGAAACTTGTATAGGTGTTGTGCAACACTTGTGAGTTTGTAGTGATGCTTAATGAAAGACGAGGTACCCAACTTAGCCATAAAAAGCAGGTGATGGATTTGAGTGAGAAAGTTCTTGCAGGCTGTTACTGAAATCAATCAGTACAAACAGTTTGATCCCGGTTCTCCACAGATTCGTTATTAGAGGTTACAAATGGTCAAGTACAAAGCTTGTCCTGATCATCAGCTTCAAGCCAGTCCATTACCCGTTGCCGTTGGCAGCTTGGCTATGTGATTTGGGAATAAAGAGGTAAAAGCTCCAGAAACCTTGCTCCTGAATGCTTCATCTCATGGGGGCACAGTGCTTTGTACCCCAAACTGGAGCTAAAGGTGTACTTTGGACAAGCAGTTAACTTGCTAGGGGGGAGGGAGCTTTCTGGGGAGTGTAAAACCAAAAAGTGTTATGAGGTTTCAGGGTTTGTTTGTCAGAGTCCCATCACATGCTCTGCAATCTCAGCAGCCCCAGGTGTGCAGGCTGTTATCTGTGTGGTGTCTGTTGTACATCCCTGCCTTGCCACGAAAGGACATCAACAACAGGCTGTGGAGAAACTTTCCTTGGGAATTTTCAAGGAGGAACCTGATTCCTGTGCTATCAAAACTCACGTTATAAAACTTTATATAGCTACTTCTTTTTTTTTTTTTTCCCCAAGTGGCTATGAGGAAACAATCCACCGTGCATGTAGTGGGAGATCAGAGTTCAGTGTGTGGGATGATTGCAAATCTGGTTGCTCCTATCCAGGCTTCAGGGATTCCTAAAATGTGCCTGTGTGTGTTTGAGGGCGAAAGTAAAACAGCTGCTTACTGTGGTGGGTCAGTGGAGCTTTTCTAAGATGACAAGTTCTTGATGAGTGAGAAGGAACCAGACTAATTAGCAGGTGATGAACTGTGATTGCCAGTTAATTTAACCCTGAAATATATAAACATTGAACTTGGACCAGGCCCACTGCTGTAGTGAGTTAAGGCATTAATAAATAGTCTTCTGAATCTAAATATTTTTGTGAGACAGTGTAAAGAGAACTGCCAGCTCAGGCTGTGCACTTGATACCAAGACAGAACTGCTTTTTTAACACTAGGAAAAGGGGGTTTGTATCTATTGTTCATTGATGGAGCAAACCTGAATGGCAGCTGTGCTGTTCTGGTGTGGTGGTGCTTGGATGGCTCTTGGAATCACAGCTGTGCCAGAGAATGAAACAGGACAGCCAAGGCATCATAGAATAAAACATAAATTCAACATTTTGCTCTAAAAATGACAAACAGCAAAATTCTTCCGTGTATTGTGCTGACAGTGAGTTTAATACAGCCTAAACCACTAAATCTCTGCTGTAACAGCATTAGTTTGGAGCAGTTACATCCTCTGTTGATAATACAAATCAGGAATTAGAGGACTGTTGTGCCTAATGCTGTTTTGGTGGGATTCTTCCTCTCTGCTTCTTAGTGGAGCTGCATTCCTAAAGCCAGTGACTTTAGGGTATTCCTACAGAGGGAAAATACATAACAGAGAATTGAAACGTCTTGTGGAGAGAGAGATTGTGTGTGTGCGTGTGTGTGTCAACTAATTGGATAGGAGCAATTAGTTAAGCAGTTTATGAGCTGTTCTGGGCATGTCCCTCGCAGCAGGCACTGAGGTGCAGGGCCCTGCCCGCCTTGGTGGCCGTGCTGATTTAGTGCTTCCTGCTGGGACTGGGGCCTCAGCCAAAGATAAGGAATGGGATTCAGTGGTTCTGAGCTCCAGTTTCAGCAGGTACAGCCTCGGTGGTGGAACTGAAACAGTCCCACAGCACGTCTGTAGCTGCCGAGGGCAGGTGGTGCCTCGGCCTGCTGAGGGTGAGGCAGAAAATAGGAAGGATATAGAAATAGGAGCGATCTTGAATGTTAGAGGGGTCCCTTATCTGTTGAAAACACGACTTCCTAGCATGTCACAAGCTGTGACTCTTACCTTGCACTGGTAAATAAGAAGTACTTTGCCATGGACTGGCTGTGGGACTCTCAGAACTGCAGGCAGTAACTAAGAGACCGTCACGAATACAAATGGTTTTGTGTGACTTAAGTTTGCTTTTCTGAATTTTCACGAATGGAATTAGAAGAGCAGCTGAAATGTAGCCTGGGATCTGCCTTGGTCAGTCAAAGCCCAGGAAAGCATGGCCTGAGAGAGAACTAATGTGACTTATTGCACATTGGGGTGCTTCTCAAAAAACTGGGAATTTTCCAGTTTAGTGGCATTTCCCAGCTATGTGATTTCTAGCAGCATGTAGATAAGGAGGCTCTGGGCAGGGGCTGAGCAGCTGCTTGTGGCCACAAGAGCAGCGGTTATATCCTGTTGAGTGTGAGAGTCGAGGTGAAATGTGTGCTCAGCAGTTCTGTGCCCTTCCTCGTAGGCAAGGAGAAATTATGTGACAGCTAAGCAGACTGTCACAAGAAAGGGAACATTACAGGAAGGGGTCAACAAAGAGCCTCCTGTCAGCAGTTTTACCATTCAGTTTGATGCCCCATACATGTGACAACTTCTCTGGCTAAGTTACCAAGAATGCACTTGAATTATCTTCCAGTGAAAAAATAATTCTGGTAATCAGACATTGCCTTACTACGTTACAATGACTCACATCTCGGGGCTGCTCAGATAAATGCCAGCACACAATTCCATGGTTCAGCAGAGCCTGCAAGTGACTGAAGTATCTGATCTTGGGTGAGATGAGTCCTTTGAGGCGACATCTCTGCCGAACACAAGAGTTGCTGCTGTCCCTGACAATCTGTTTCATGGTTCCACTCTACTGGAGCAGCTATTTCACAGAACACTTTATTCCTAACAGGAGTCTGGTGTAACTGATCTTTCCAGCAAATGATGGTGTAAAATAACTCAAACTGTAAATCAGTTGCCCAAGCACAGTTAGCAAGTTCTGCTTTCATGTCTGCTTAAAAGCCAAGGAAGTGGCGTTTGTAGTAAAATGTAGCAATGTCTTAAATTCCTTCTTTTTTTTGTTTATGAATCAGGGAGATGTAGTGGACCTAGTGCAGCATTAAATATTTGGGGTTTTTTCCCTTTTTGTAGTAAAGACAAGAAGAGGTAGAAAATCTGCCATTCTCCCCTGTACTCCTTTAGTTGTAGTTCAACTCCTGAGTTTGTACATGGAATAGCATTGAAATTTTCAGAATGAAAGCCTTCAAAGAAATACTTGCTGTCGTGTTTCCTAACAGTAATCTTCTTCTCTGTTTGCTTTGCTTAGCTTTATAAACACGCCTGCCTCACTGACCTGAACTTTAGCCTGTCTGGGCAGGAAAACAACCTATATTCCAGGGAATGATCTCTGCTCAGGAGTTCTGTGCAGCCAAGAAAAGTTACTGCTGGCTTTACCAGCTGGGCAAGTGCCACTCTTGGCTGGTGACACTCTTGTGTAACCAAACACAGAAATTGTCACCGTAGGAGTCAACTTCCTGAGCCTTGAAGCAGACGTGGTTCATACACTTGGTCTGTTGAGATGAAAAGATGAAATGTTAGCACAAGGAGTTTGTGTGCTTAGAAACCCTGCTGATGGTTGCACCTCCATCAGAAAACTTCTCCAGGCTTTCTTCAGAGTTCCTGTGCCAATCTCCTAAATCTTTGCAAAGAAATACCTCGCCTTTGATAACAGAAATGTAAAAAGGCTCCCATCTCCCACCCGGGGTTAGTGCCTCAGACCTGGCACTAGCAGATGGCAGTTTGCTGGTGATTAAGGTAAATCTGTCTTGCAGTATCCAAGCACGTTTGATGTGGTGGTTTTGTCTAGACCTCCCTAAGAGGTCTTGCCATCTGCTCGGACTGGCTGCTCAGATTTGTCCTGTCCACAACCTTTGGGTGTAGTGCTGTGAGTTATTGCCAGGCAGAGTGCTTGGCTCTCTGCAGCTACCTCCCCCTATCAATTAACAAGGAAATTTAGTGCTTGATAAATGATTGGGCACTTAAGCCTGCAGCCCTAGCAAAATGAAATGCCACGTCCTAGTAAGTCGCTCTAGCTCTACCAGATCAAACTCCCACATCTTCAAACCTTCCCTCCCTGCAGGGGTGTGATTGGGCTGCATATAACCCTGCCTAGCTCATGTACAATGCCAGAGTGCCAGGTCTGGAGGACACTGCTCAAAGTGTGAAAGGGAGTTTTGAGCTTGAATCTAAAATCTTCTAAGTGGCTGGAGAATGTGTGGTCAGGTTCTGGGATGCTGGACCTCAAACACTCTCTTAAATCTGAGTAAAAGAGTTCTGACCTGTCAAGCAGTTAGGGTTTGATTTTTTTTATTATTTTTTTTAATAGCTTTCAAACACAGTCATCTGAAAATTTCCATCATCCATCCAAGTGACTTCTGTGAAGCTTGTTCTGTTAACACGATGTGCCATAGCTCAGATGTTACTCGTTCCTCACATGTGCTGTTGGAAAGCCTGGGCAAAGGGGAAGTGGAGTAAAACGCTCTTTTATCAGGAACTGCAAACAGGCAGGAGCAGAGCAGCCGGGGCATGGCCTCCTTGGAGCTGCTGCAGAGCACAGC
The DNA here is from genome assembly GCA_013397755.1 of Cnemophilus loriae. NCBI lineage: Eukaryota > Metazoa > Chordata > Aves > Passeriformes > Corvidae > Cnemophilus > Cnemophilus loriae. The sequence continues at coordinate 1,090,119 of VZTF01004195.1, read as the reverse complement.
TGATAAGAGCTGAGTGCTCCAAACCAGCACAATCATCCTAAAATGGCTTTCAAGGTCTCGCCCTTCTTGGGACACCTTGGGCTTGAAGGTCTTCCAGCAAGAAAAATAGCAGAATATTAGAAGTGATAGTTCTAATAGTAGAAAACTGATCTGCAGTTCTTAAGGTGTGGACAAGCTGGATATCTGTGTGTGAGGTGAACTGATCATGCTGCATTTTCACTGTTAAAAATGCAGTAAACTTTGTTTCCCTACTGACATCCTCATATAGTAACTTTGCAAAAGTGCTATTAACTGAACTGTTTTGTTGTAAGCTGTACAAGAAACACGATTTAAAGGTAGGTATTGAAAGGCTTAGGGGAGCAGGCTGTGGCTCAGCAGAGATGGAAGTGGTTTATTGACAACTGTGTTAAGCAGGGCCGTGGCTGAGCCATTGCTGATTTCAGTGGTGCCCAGCTCTGCCTCCTGCTGCGAGACAGACCTGGGCTAATTGCTAGACAGGCAGCTTTTTTTAGCTCCACAAGGATAAAGATAAAGCTCAGACACCTCACGTGTGATGTTCAGCTTGAAATAGTGATAGCTGTCAGAGCCGGTGGATGAGTTCAGGGAGGAAAGCTGGTGAGAGTGAGGACTGAAGCTGCAAGTCCAGCATGGCGAGTTCAGTGAGCTTTAAACCGTGGGAGGGGGCTCAGAGGCTGAGTTCTTAATGGTTAAGTTGTAAATGGACCTTGAAGACAAGATACCAAGTGCTTGCATGCTGCAGGGCTTCTCCAGGAAGCCTGCTGGGCTTAGTTGGAATTGTGCAACACTGTGTGTTGTGCTGGTTTTGGGTGGCGTGGCTGTTTTGTCACAAAAAAAAGGCAAAGTCTGATATTTCCTGTGATATTCACAAATGCTGTTGGTGGCTATACCAAGGTAATAACTTCATGTTAAACGTTTTTTTCTCTTCCAGCTCCAAAATCTGGGCATCAACCCAGCAAACATTGGGTTCAGCACTCTGACAATGGAGTCTGACAAATTCATCTGCATCAGAGAGAAAGTAGGAGAACAGGCTCAAGTGGTGATCATTGACATGAACGACCCCAGCAACCCAATCCGAAGACCAATTTCAGCTGACAGTGCTATCATGAACCCTGCCAGTAAAGTCATTGCATTGAAAGGTATGAAGTCCTGATAAAGGGCTGTTTGAAGTGGATGGAGAGCTTTCTGTAGAGCTAGTTTGTGGGTGACTGAGGTCTCTCAGGTAATTTATGTGGGAGGATCCTGTAGCAATTTTCCACAGCTTAATGGGAGCTTAAGTTGAATGCATTTTCAGTTCTTCTGGAGGCAGCTGGGCAGAGAGCTTCAGCTGAGGCTTCCTGCCATTTGCTGATCATTAGGATGAGTTTTTTCCTTCAGTCCAAATGCTTGCAGCTTCTGAGCAGGGAGAGCTGGAAGCCAAGTGTGGGCTTTAAGGAATCATGGTAGAGGGAAGTGAGACCTGATCTAAGAGTATAAAGTCTATCAACTAAACCTTTCCTTAGAGAAAGGAAAACTCAGGCTGGGAAGGGGGGACAAATATTCCTGAAGGCCTTAGTTTGGTCTTGCTGAGAGAGACCAGTGCATATTTATTATATCACTCGGTGATAAGAGGTCTAAAACTATGCAGGGAAGACTTGTGTGGTGAAGGAAGTACAAGGTCAGCCAGCTCGGTATCTCTGATGATACAGAGAACAAGCATTCCTCTGGAGTCTCCAGAAATGTCCACCTCTTCCCCTCAGAGGCCCTAAAAGCCTTAAGTGCAGTCATTCTAGAGATGCATGTATTGCTAATGGAAAGATTTGAATGTATCCAATGTTACCTAACTTTGACTTTAATACTGTGCTACTGTTTTGTCACAACTTTAATGCTTTCTTGTGTGTGCAGATGGTGAGTTACTTCCATTGACTGTACCTAGTACCTGTTGTGTCTTATGACAAGAAAAAGCAGAATAAAATGGCTCAGATTGGTGGTGCACATGGCTGAACAGTGGTGTTTAAGCAACTGAAGGCCTAAAACTCAGAGGTTTTTCTTGCCCTCCCGAACAAGGGAGTCCTTAAGATTCCAAAAATTAATCCGCTCAAGAACCCAAAGTGTATTTAAATCATTGGGATCTTGATGCTGAGCTTTTTATGGACAGGACTGACCCTTTTGACTCAAGTCTAGATTTTGCCTTGTAATATACCTTGCCTAGCATGTAGGAATGTGTTACCTGAATGTCCTCTTCCTTGACCCTAAAGCTCCAGCTGCACTAGATGTGGAAACAAACTGCTGCCTGTAGCCTGAGTAACTCTGCAGTAGAGAGATTTCTCCAAGTTCTGGAGAAACTCCTCACTCAGCATCTTGCATCAATTTCTGAACTAACGGCTTTGAACTAAACCAGTCCTTAGTGAGTGCAGGCACTTGCCCCTGTGGCACTGTGACTTCCTCAAGCTGGGCTACAGTTAGTAACTGTAGCAGATATTCTGGCCTGCATCCAGTTTCGTGGGATCTTTTATGTTCCTCATGGGCTACACTTGTGTGTGCTTAAATAACTCTCTCCTATACGTAGTAGAACTGGTCAGAACCTTTCTTATCTTCTCAACAGGAAGAAACAATTTCTTAGGCCACTGTGTTATGAAAACTGGTAGAAATGACTGCAGGTGGCTGTTCAGGATGTTTGTATGCACCATTCTATGTGATTTGGAGAACTTTTCCTCTTGCCTTCTAGAGCTTGTGTTGGTCACTAGACTCCTTCCCTTGCACAGTTCCTGTCTGTCTGGTTTGCAGTCAGTAGCTGTGTATCCCATTAGTGCAACCCCAAGGTTTTGGTTAATTAGCCTGAATTACAAAAGCCCTCTGCCAACCTGACTGTTCCACGTTGTGCCCTTTTAACACTTAAAACAGATGTGGACATAGTTTTTAATGCCACTGGCATAGCTTCCCTCACAACTCCAAAGAGCCTCAGCATGACTGTGACCTGGTTTTGATGTCCGTGAAGTATCCTCCAACCCGTTTGTGTGGCTGAAGCTTTTGTCTCCTACCAACCTGTTCTCCACATCTGTTTGATTGCTCAGTAGTAAATGGGTAAAATCAGCCCTAGGAGTGTGGTCTGGTTCCAAGTAAAAGCTGGTCCCTGATGGTCCGCCAGTTTAGAAGAGCTTTTTCTTGAAGGAAGTCCCCAGGGTTTAATGTCCTAGTGCACCTCTTCTGCTCTGTCACGTGGCTAACGACGCTGTGTCTTCTAGCTGGGAAAACGCTGCAAATCTTTAACATCGAAATGAAGAGCAAGATGAAGGCTCACACCATGACAGACGATGTCACCTTCTGGAAGTGGATCTCTCTGAACACTGTTGCCCTCGTGACGGATAATGCAGTTTACCACTGGAGCATGGAGGGGGAGTCCCAGCCCGTGAAGATGTTTGATCGCCACTCCAGCCTCGCTGGCTGCCAGATCATCAACTACAGGACTGATGCCAAGCAGAAATGGCTCCTGCTGACTGGAATATCTGCACAGGTACTTTACCTCCAGGAAGGCGTGGAAACCCCAGAGCTTGTCTTGTTGCCTCCTTCTATGGGAACAGGACTGATGTGTTTGTTTTATTAAATATAAATGCTTGTCTCAATCTTCAGATAACAAACTTAAGTGTAGCTGAAAAATCTCACATTACTATAATTGGATTTGTAATGATATAAACACTAGTGCAAGGTTAAGAGTCTGAAGTGATGCTGTTGTAAGAGGAAGCTTGAAATGGCAGCATATTGACCAATATTAACTTAAATGAAATTACTGAGTGCTCGTTCTTCCTGACACTTGTTCTGTCTTGTGTAGCAAAACCGTGTAGTGGGAGCAATGCAGCTCTACTCTGTGGACAGGAAAGTGTCCCAGCCCATCGAGGGACACGCAGCCAGCTTTGCACAGTTCAAGATGGAAGGGAATGCTGAAGAATCCACTCTCTTCTGTTTTGCAGTAAGAGGGCAAGCTGGGGGTAAGGTAAGGCTTGGTTCTAAATATACTGTTACCTTTAGTGACTCACCCTGGTTCTCTGCTTCCAGGAGAACAAGTGGTTTAATGCAAAAAGTTGCATTTAAGGAAGAAAGTGAAGGACTGTGTCAGTCTGGATATGACATGTGGTGCATGCAGAGCTTGGACTACCTGGTGTAGCAAGAATCTGTGAGTGGAGAAGTTAAGTGGCATGTCATGACCAGCCTAATTAGCTGCTTGAAACACGTGACTCTCAGCTTCACAGGCTAAGCTTGAGGGAAAAGCTCTTGTAATCTTTCTTTGATGCTGATCCCTGGTATCAGACTCAACTATATTCCAAATTATTGGATGAAAATTTTAAAAAATGAAGCAATAGTGTTGCAAGGCTAAATAGTGATCCAATGCCAATGCTGGAATTATGTGAGTTACAGCACAACCAGAGTAAAACCAGAGCTAGATTCAGAGAAACATCTTCAGAACTGTCTCTGTAGAATGTGAACCAAGTTAGAAGAGTGCATCTAAAGTAACCTAACTGAATCCTGAAACTTCCAAGTAATTAGGGGTAACTAAAAATCGTATTTAATTGTTTCCCTCACCTATGGTACATGAATACCAGATGCCACACCTTTAGCCAGTGAAAATATTTAGGAAGATTAACTTAGTTCGTCTTTGCATAAATTTGGGATTAAGCCTGAGAAGGAAGAGAATTGCTGTAATTTCATTGTTGAATCTATTGTTAAATAAATTAGATGCAAGACCTAATCTTATCTCTTGCACAGCTGCATATCATTGAGGTTGGCACACCACCCACTGGGAATCAGCCCTTTCCAAAGAAAGCTGTGGATGTCTTCTTTCCTCCTGAAGCACAAAGTGACTTTCCTGTTGCTATGCAGGTATGACAGCTGCAAATATCTTCTCTTGGTAGATGTGACAGGAGCAGGGCACTGGGAGCCAGCTGTGTCCCTAAACTGGTGTGACTGGTGTGACTGCTGCTCCTGCTTCAGTAGTGGTAAAGTAAGGGTGGAGACAAGCAGCATTCAAAAGCACCATGTTCTTATTTATGGAAGAAATATCCATGTGTTTTAACTGCTTTTCAAGCTCTTCAAACCTCATTCTGCTGTGATAGTACTCAAGTAAAAATAAAACAGCACTTCTGGCTGTCCTGAAATGGCCCAGCTGTTTGCTGAGTCTCGAAAGCACCAACTCATTTATCCAGTGCCAAATTTGAGTAATCTATTTCTGTTTTGCAGATCAGTGACAAGCATGATGTGGTGTTCCTCATAACAAAGTATGGCTACATCCACTTGTATGACCTGGAAACTGGCACCTGTATCTACATGAACAGGATCAGTGGAGAGACCATTTTTGTTACTGCACAGCACGAAGCGACAGCTGGAATTATTGGAGTGAACAGAAAGGGACAAGTAAGGGAACTTGGCCTGGAAACCTCTTCTTTAGCTAATCCCACTGGCTCTTCGTGATACACTGCAGGCTTCATATCTATGTCTAGAAGTTTCCACATATGTTAACTTCGAGCTCTGCTCAGAAAATGTGAGGTCTGCCAGTGTTGTGAGCCTCAAAGTAAATTTGCTTTTCTATCTCCATACACATCTAACTTAACTACTTCAAACAAGTTACTAACATTGTACAGCCATGCCTTTATCTCAGATTGATTTTGGATGGTGTTGCTCGTTGAGCATGGGGAATATGGAGCAGAAGACTTGTTCCTGGTATCCTTTAGGATTGGTTACTTAAGACACTGAGTACAGGTTTTAGAAAGATCCCTATATCCCTGAAAGATCCCTTGTACCCCTGTGTTTCTACCTCTGCAAATACCTCAGTTAAACTGAGTATTAACTGTCTGCTTTGATGCAGACAGTGGATGACATTGGCTCTTTCTAACCAGAGGTCTCTTAAATATAATGGCAAAACTGCAGTTATCAAGGGATGAAAAACTTTCCATGCGTGCCATAATTTCCCTCTTAAGTGAGGCTTTGACTCACTTTTGATATTTGGACTGACTGGAAGTTTCCCCTGGTGGTTTATTCAGGTGCTCTCAGTGTGTGTGGAAGAGGAGAACATCATTCCCTACATCACAAACGTGCTGCAGAACCCTGACCTGGCTTTACGGATGGCTGTCCGCAACAACCTGGCGGGGGCCGAGGAGCTCTTTGCCAGGAAATTCAATGCACTCTTTGCACAAGGGAACTATTCAGAGGCAGCAAAAGTGGCAGCTAATGCCCCAAAGGTAAAGTGTTCAGAACAGCACTGGACTCTACTGGCTTCGACTTCTTGCTTCAGGAAAGCTCAGTGAGTTTTTTAAGTGGCAAGAGCACAATCTTGTTGCTGCTCCTGTCCCAAGGTCGGACTTTGGTGCTTCACAGGTATTTTGAGTGCTGACACTGACTGCAAGCTGCATGATCTTAGAATTTGTAAAGCCCACAGAGGAGGGCAGGAATAAATGACGAAGTAATGGCTATGATTCATAATGTTTCTGGTACTTACCTTTACCTCTCCAGTGATTCAAAAAAGTGAAAAGACAACCTCTAGCTGAGGCTGCACCTGGAAACAGGATAAAAAACCCCACACTAAGACTAAATTCAGATGAGAGGAACTTGCTTACAAGGCCAAGGGTGTCATAATTCTGAACTTAAATCTGCATTGCTACTGAAATAAATTTAATGGGCTATTATAGCACATTTTCTGTCAAAGCATCTCAGTGCCTGAGCTGATGTTCAGCTATATTGCTCCTGACGTTCTGGGCTGGCAAAACATAGAAATGCTTGTGACAGCTGCAGTGACATTACCTCCAGCTTCCTGGGGCAACTCTTGCCAAGCCACAATAGCAGAGAAGAAAATTGAAGTGGCTCCCTGTCTCTCTCTCTGGCAGGGAATCCTGCGTACTCCAGACACCATACGCCGGTTCCAGAGCGTTCCAGCTCAGCCAGGGCAGACTTCCCCTCTCCTGCAGTATTTTGGCATTCTGCTGGACCAAGGGCAGCTGAACAAGTATGAGTCACTGGAGCTCTGCAGACCAGTGCTCCAGCAGGGCCGCAAGCAGCTCTTGGAGAAATGGTTAAAAGAAGATAAGGTAAGTTTGGGATTGATACCTTCAGAGCCGCTGGGGGGAAGGAATGGCACTGCCTGACAGCCTCCCCACTTCCCAGGAAAACTCAGCTGGGAGCTCAGCAGGGACAGCAAATAGCTGAGCATTAGGTGCTCACTCTACCTGTCACTATGACTCGAGAGTAATATGACTATTACTGTAAGAGAATTGATCAGATGCTCAGAGCTTCATTCATTCTACCTTTAAAATCATAACAGGATGTGCAGAGCGTGGAAAGCTCTGAGCTGCTGCTGTGCTTTGCCAGGCCGCTGCTGTGGATACTGACTGCAAGCGCTTTGAGCTGTGGTTACATTTGTGTAATTAGTGAAGAAAGGCGCTGATACAATTTGTCACCCAGTTCTTTTTGGCTCTGAAAATGCCTTTGGCTGGTGTAGAACAGCGTGAGGAGCAGACCCCACTAGATCACTGCTGGGAGAGTCAGCTGAGGCTAACAGGCTGGGCCTTAATTTTTTAAAGAGAAGTCCAAAAGGAAGATAAATGAGGGAGAGGGTGGTCGTGCATTTCGGCATGGCCCTGTCAGGGTGGGCTGACTGCTTTTCTGTTTCTGAACAGCTGGAGTGCTCGGAGGAGCTGGGAGACCTTGTGAAATCTGTGGATCCTACGCTAGCACTTAGTGTCTATCTGAGAGCCAACGTTCCAAACAAGGTCATCCAGTGTTTTGCTGAAACAGGACAAGTCCAGAAGATTGTTTTGTATGCTAAGAAGGTGAGAGAAAATTAAATTGCTGTATCTATCCTGTATTTAAGAATAATGACTGCATGTTCCAAAGTAGCTAAAAGTAACTGTGGGGGAATCTGAGAGCCTATACAGGATTTACTTTTGCCTCAAGTGTTTTATGAATAATCTCTGCTAGACTTCATACATGGGTATTTTTACATACATTTTCCTACTTCCCCATGTAGCCTTTTCCAAAAGAGGAAATCCTGGCTGGGTTGTGTAATCTCCTGACAATAGCTTTTACTGAGCTCTGTATTTAACAAGGTTTGCTGAGTTCTCACTTTCCATCATCTCTTCAGGTTGGATATACTCCAGACTGGATTTTTTTGCTGAGGAATGTAATGAGAATCAGCCCTGATCAAGGACAGCAGTTTGCACAAATGCTCGTTCAAGATGAGGAGCCTCTTGCAGATATAACACAGGTAAATAACTTTATTGCTATGAAATGTTAACTTCAAAGCATTAGATTGGTAAGAGGAGCCATCCTCTACCCATCAGAGCTATGAGTTTGGATTTAGCTTTGGAAGCTGCACTTGATGCTTAAATATGCTTCCAGTTCCTAATCAAAAACCTAAATTTCTTTCCTTTTTTTTGCAGATCGTGGATGTCTTTATGGAATATAATTTAATCCAGCAATGTACAGCCTTTCTGCTGGATGCACTGAAGAATAATCGTCCCTCAGAAGGCCCCCTGCAAACACGTTTACTTGAGATGAACCTCATGCACGCGCCTCAGGTACGTGCTCAGAGTCCCCGGAGCTGGACGTGGCAAATACTGGTGGCAGCGCTCAGGAACCGAGTGGAAATGTTCCATGTTCCTTCTAGGTTGCAGATGCCATCCTGGGAAACCAAATGTTTACTCACTATGACCGGGCTCACATAGCTCAGCTGTGTGAGAAGGCTGGTTTGCTGCAGAGAGCACTCGAGCACTTCACAGACCTGTACGACATCAAGCGCGCGGTAGTTCACACTCACCTCCTCAATCCCGAGGTAAGGCATCAAACACCCTGCATCTACAAATCCAGCCTTTCACAGCTGCTGTTCTGCTCAGGTCTAAAATGCCTCGTGTGTCTTTGCAGTGGTTAGTGAATTATTTTGGGTCCTTATCAGTAGAAGACTCTCTGGAGTGTCTGCGTGCGATGTTGTCCGCTAACATCCGTCAGAACCTGCAGATCTGTGTCCAGGTAGCTTCCAAATACCATGAACAGCTGTCAACACAGTCGCTCATTGAGCTCTTTGAGTCCTTCAAGAGCTTTGAAGGTAAGTTTGTACTTCTGCAAGAGGAGCTGGTGCTCACCTCGTTACAGATGTGCGTGTGAAGGACTGTCTGTCTGCTGAAATCTAGAAAGCCATCATGAACTTAAGTAGTTAGGCCTCAAACTGTCTTGAAACCTTAAAGTTTCCTTGTTTAGGATGGATACCATTATTCAGTTGCATAATTTGTTTTTCTGAAGTCCTGGAAAATGTTTGGAGCTGTAGAAAAACCCAGAATGCTGGCCTTTTTCCTTTGTCCAAAATGGTTGTCTTAAATTTCTGTAGCCTTTGGGATCTGAATTTTTAAACGAGACCAGCAAATAATGTGTTGACTGTTTCTCTCTAGGTTTGTTTTATTTCCTGGGCTCCATTGTAAACTTCAGCCAGGATCCAGATGTGCACTTCAAGTACATTCAAGCTGCATGCAAGACAGGACAAATTAAAGAAGTAGAAAGAATCTGCAGGGAAAGTAACTGCTATGATCCAGAACGTGTTAAAAACTTCCTCAAGGTAATGTTTGGGTAACACTGGACTGTCTGGGGTTCTGATAAAACGTGGTGTGTCACTAGTGAAATGAGGCAGCTCTGTGAAAATAGATGAGTTTTAACCTTTGCACTTAAGGATCCAAGTGTCCTCAAACCAGAGGTATCTGCCATGCTGACAGTGCCTCCTAGTGAAGTCTGAGCCTGGAATATTGTCTAAAAAATGAGAATGTCAGGTCAATTCCTCATTACTCTTGGTCAGGTTAATCTGGCTTGAACTCTTAACCTGTAGTAATTGCACCAGCTCACCTAGAACTTGGTCCAAATGTCTGCAGTAAAGTAGGAAACAGTTACTTAACTTGAGAACACCCATAGTGCCAAATGAGTTGATAACTTAATGCTTATTTACAGTGTAATCAACTCTAACTGAGCAACTACAGAACCAACAGATGAATAGAGTCAATTAATTCCATAAATGCTTTCAGGATCAGGGCTGATGTGTCTTACTCCTACACACTGACATTTCAGCGAGGTGAGCCATGGTTTAGCTCTGCTGGGAGATGCCAGTCAGTGTGAATATATCCTGACTGATCCAGAGCATTGCTGGAGAGTAGGAAAAGATGGTGTGCTCAGAGTTCAGATTCTGTGGTCTTAGTGCTGAGCTTATTGACGAACACAACACTCTGAGAAATACCTGAGGAACTGTGTGGGAGGGGAAAACTTTATCTGGGAACATTTCCTGCCTTCATGTTTGTTGGTTACATAGCATAGTCTTAGATTTTGCTGATCATATCTGAAGATGGCAAAACTCTTCCCAAGAGAATTCTCTAAAACTAACCTGGTGTCACCGAGGTGTAAGGTATGTAATTTGATCAAGCCACCTAAGATATGTTATCAAGCTGTCAAATTCCTGATGAAAGTTATTGTTTTTTGTGCTGTTCCATGTCTGGAATGTGCAGGACATGTACCAGGTAAATCTCCCAGTACAGGCCTCCCTGTGTAAAGTCCTTAAGTGTAATTTATATGTAGGATTATATTCTGGGATGTGCATGTTGGAATAAGTGATCTGAAATATGCATCCGGAATACTGTCTGCCACATAGACTAAGCTTCTGTACTGTAACCATTGTAACCTTATGCTGAAAGTTGGAATGCTTTTAGATAATTAATCTGATAAGCAATATAAGAAGTACTGCTATAGAGCTTAATTCTTACTGTTCTCTAAATCCATAGTTAGGAGGTATCACAAGACACATGGCACTCGAAGTCAATTCTGTATATAAGTTTTACATTATGAACCACAACTTAATCTAGTCTTGGTTAAATTTCTTTTGAAATCCCAGAGTGCTAATCCTGCACACCAAACACCAGTGGCAACTAAAAATACTCTCTATAGCCTAGGCTTGTAATAGTTGTATTGTGTTGTAAAACTCTGTAGAGTCTGCCATGCAAAGGAGCAGGGTTAAACTCCAAAAAGCTTCTTGCTCCTCACGCCCTGCAGCGGGTGGGAGTGCTCCCACTTGCTACAGATTGCAAACAATTAGCTGAACAACAAGCTGTCATTATTTGGTTGACTGTTGAGTTTTGGCTTTCCAAATTCAGCTGCTTTGACAGTTTAAGTGACTGTATTATTTGTCTGCTTACGTCCGAGAGCAAAACCAAATTACTAAAGCTCTTCTCTTTCTAGGAAGCTAAACTCACTGACCAGCTGCCTCTCATCATCGTGTGCGACCGCTTTGACTTTGTCCACGACTTGGTGCTGTATTTGTATAGAAATAATCTCCAAAAATATATCGAGATTTATGTACAGAAGGTAAGTGACAACTTGTCCCTTGGCTTCAGTGAGTCAAACTGATCAATCTTTACAGTATTATATACAACTACAGGCATCTTGTTTAAGTATTCTGCAAACAGCTTTGTACTTGAGACTGATATTTAAGTGATTTTTAGTGGCCTCCAATAAATTAGCCCTGATGCGAGTCAGATCTCATTCTTCAGTCAGGTTAAGCAGTAACTCCCACTCATGTGCCTCTTGAAGGAGGAAGACTTGGTAGAATAACTTTGGAGTTCTTGGGGTGATTTTAACTTTCAGCGTTTTGGAGGGAGAGGAGGGCAAGTTCTCCTTTTAACTTCCTGCAGGGATAAAGTGGATTGCTCAGGAGCTCTTCCTGTGGGAACTGAGTGAGCCACTGGACTGGGATGGGAACACCTGCTGACTGAAGAATTGACTTTCAAGCTGGTTCAGAGCCTCAGGAGGCTGGGAGTAAAGGCAGGAAGATGGGATCAATCTTACCAAGTGGCCTTTGTGTGTAGTTCTGGGGATAAATATTGGCTGCCCTTTCTCCCTGACAACCCACTGACCTGTTTAAATGCTCCTGTTTAGGTGAATCCAAGCCGCCTGCCCGTTGTTATTGGGGGACTGCTTGATGTGGATTGCTCTGAAGACGTGATAAAGAACCTCATCCTTGTAGTGAGAGGTCAATTTTCGACTGATGAACTTGTTGCAGAGGTTGAGAAAAGAAACAGGTATTGAACTAATGCAAGTCTCTTACCAGTGTGCAGTCTGGCAGTGTTTGCTGCTCATCCATCAGTGCATGTCCTTGTCACACAGCTGAAGCTGGTGCTGACACAAGCAGAAGCTGCCACTGGGTGAGAAGCAGCTTTAATTCTTGGGGATCTCTCCAGATAACTTTGGTGTGTGATGTTCTTCATAGTGTCCGAAAGATAAACCATTATAATAATGAACCAAAATGTAGGTAAAAACAGAGCACTGTAACTCTGGTTTAGTTCCTGACTCTATCCTACACCAAGGCTGGCTTCCAAAGTGTAGAAATGGTACAATTGGATATTTACTTACTCAACCTCTAACATGAAAATCGCTTCCTTCTAGGCTGAAGCTTCTTCTGCCCTGGCTGGAAGCAAGAATTCATGAGGGCTGTGAGGAGCCTGCCACTCACAATGCACTGGCCAAGATCTACATTGACAGCAACAACAACCCAGAGAGATTCCTGCGTGAGAATCCCTACTATGACAGTCGTGTTGTTGGCAAGTACTGTGAGAAGAGGGACCCTCACCTGGCCTGTGTGGCTTATGAGCGTGGACAGTGCGATCTGGAGCTGATTAATGTATGTATGCCCAGGCAGCTGCCTCGTGGGTTGAGTTCTAGCATCAGTGTTGAGGGGTAGATAGAAAAAGCATGTATTTCCTGAAATGTATTAAGCTGGGAAGTGCACGCTTCTAACACAGAAGAGGAGGTGGCTGTTTACTCTCCCTCCGCAGCTTAATGAGAAACAGGAAACTCTCCTGCCCATCCTAAAATGGGAGGTTCATGAGGTATCAAAGGCTGAGATTTCTAGTCTGCCCCTCAGTTCAGAGTTACAGTGCAATTATCTGCAGGCTCCATAGCTGTGCCTTCACTCTGAGCAAGCTGTGCCTTTCTCCAGGTGTGCAATGAGAACTCCCTCTTCAAGAGTCTCTCCCGCTACTTAGTTCGCCGTAAGGACCCCGAGCTCTGGGCCAGTGTGCTACTGGAAAGCAACCCCTACAGAAGACCTCTGATTGACCAGGTACAACTGGCAGGACATTCACTGCCTTGCCTGTCCTAACTGGTCCTGCAGAACCTGACATCACTGACCTGTCCATGCCTTGACTCTGCCTGCAGGTTGTCCAGACTGCGCTGTCAGAGACCCAGGACCCCGAGGAAGTCTCTGTCACTGTGAAGGCCTTCATGACTGCAGATCTTCCCAATGAGCTCATTGAACTGCTGGAGAAAATAGTTCTGGATAACTCCGTGTTCAGTGAGCACAGGTGTGTGAAATCAAAACTAAGCCCCAGGAAACTTGGAGTCAATTGCTGTGATGTGAAACAGCAAATAAACTAATACCTTCTCCCGAGGGGAGGGTGAGTTTCTTGATCATTATTTGATGAGTACTATTTTCTTTCCCTCCTCAGGAACCTGCAGAACCTTCTCATCCTCACAGCTATCAAGGCTGACCGCACCCGTGTCATGGAGTACATCAATCGCCTGGATAACTACGATGCCCCTGACATAGCCAATATTGCCATCAGCAATGAGCTTTTCGAGGAGGCGTTCGCTATCTTCAGGAAGTTTGATGTCAACACATCAGCTGTACAGGTATCTTCAATTCTTGGGCTGTAAGAACTCCCTGTGCATCCCCACACAAGGACTTTGCTGGTGGCTTCAGTGCTTAGCACCAATTAGCAAAGTGCCCAAAGTTGCTCAGTGTCTTGTCTTGTGAAGCAGAGCAAATGTTGTTTATTGAAACTTTGGAAGCCTAAAATCACTCACGCTGCGTGGGTTGTGTGGAGTTAGTCCCTATTTTAAAAGCTGTGGATCCATTGAAGAACTTACTTAAACCACAGCGTAGTGTGTTGTAAAAGTGACCTTTGTGGGAGTGGCTTATCGTGGTGATCCTTTTCCCAGGTGTTGATAGAGCACATTGGGAACCTGGACCGTGCATACGAGTTCGCTGAGCGCTGCAATGAACCTGCAGTGTGGAGCCAGCTGGCCAAAGCACAGCTCCAGAAGGGGATGGTAAAGGAAGCAATTGACTCTTACATCAAAGCAGATGATCCTTCCTCATACATGGAAGTTGTTCAAGCTGCTAATGCCAGTGGTATGATTAAGTTTTATTTACATCTTGGCTGTTGATGTTGCCCAGCTCTTTTGCCTGGTCTGCTCAAACTGCAGTTCTGCCAGACCTGTATCTTGATGCAAGTAGAGGAATCTGGCCCTTCAAGGACTGCCATAAATAAGAATGGGAAAAGGTAGTGTATTCCATTTGCAGATAATCAGTGGCCTATAATTGCCTTCTTTAGCTAACTGGAGACTTCTTTCAGAGTCTTTGCATGAAGTTAAATAGGATTTTAGTTAGGCCCATTCTAAGATGATTTAATTAGTGCATTATTAGCAGTGTGAAGGTTGTTGATTGTTGGGGAATAGCTGTAGAAATGTGTCAAAATTAGGTTCAGCTGATTGTTTAACTGAAGCACAAGTGTCCCCAGTGGTGGGAAATAAACACTGTGAACTCCTTTCCATAGGAAACTGGGAAGAACTGGTGAAGTATCTGCAGATGGCACGCAAGAAGGCCCGGGAGTCGTATGTGGAAACAGAATTAATCTTTGCTCTTGCTAAAACAAACCGCCTGGCAGAGCTGGAGGAGTTCATCAACGGACCCAACAATGCACATATCCAGCAGGTGAGCCAGACTGACTTCGTTTTGCTGAATCACAGAGGGCTGTTGGGAATTCTGTCTCTCTGGATATGCACATAGATCTTTAAATCCATTTTGACAAGGGCTTGAACGCCACACATTTAATGTGAGCCACGGGCTGAAAATGTGCAGGAATAACCTGGCTGTGCTCTGGCCCAGGTTGGTGATCGCTGTTACGATGAGAAGATGTATGAAGCAGCCAAGCTGTTGTACAACAACGTGTCCAACTTCGGCCGTTTGGCCTCAACCTTAGTGCACCTGGGCGAGTACCAGGCAGCCGTGGATGGTGCTCGGAAAGCCAACAGCACTCGCACGTGGAAAGAGGTGAATTTACTGGCTCTGACTTCAAGGACTTCAAAGCTGGGGCCTGTTCAGAAGCCTTGATTATAAGCACTAACACAACTCTCAATTCCAGGTTTGCTTCGCTTGTGTGGATGGAAAAGAATTCCGCCTGGCTCAGATGTGTGGGCTCCATATTGTAGTGCATGCAGATGAGCTGGAAGAGCTAATCAACTATTACCAGGTAATTAAGCTGACTGCTGTTGTACAGTCAGTTCTGTCATGGCAACCCTGTCAAAATGTGGAATTCTGGATGGTTCCTGATGTGAAATGTCTCTGGCTGTGTCTCTAAGGATCGTGGCTACTTTGAAGAGCTGATCACTATGTTGGAAGCAGCGCTTGGACTGGAGCGAGCACACATGGGGATGTTCACAGAGCTGGCAATTCTCTACTCCAAGTTCAAGCCACAGAAGATGAGGGAGCACTTGGAGCTGTTCTGGTCCAGAGTCAACATTCCCAAGGTGAATGTCTGAGGCTTTAAATTTAGCTGAAAACACACCTTTTTGGGCTGTTTGTACCCCGGTTTTTGCACGAGCAGCTCTTGAGGTTATAAATGGCACTAAAGCCTGAGCACTGATGGAAATTCCAGTTAACAAATATTGCTAATTCTGCCTTTTGCTTAGGTTCTGAGAGCTGCAGAACAAGCCCATCTCTGGGCTGAACTGGTGTTCCTGTATGATAAGTATGAAGAATATGATAACGCCATAATCACAATGATGAATCACCCAACAGATGCTTGGAAAGAAGGCCAGTTCAAAGATATCATCACTAAGGTATTGCTTTCCTAGTGAAAGTTATGTCTCTTTTTCCTTTGGATTTCTCCACAATCAGACTTCTGCTCTGAACATGCATCTTTACTCCTCTCTAGGTGGCCAATGTGGAGCTGTACTACAAGGCAGTTCAGTTTTATTTGGAATTTAAGCCTCTGTTGCTCAATGATCTGCTGATGGTGTTGTCCCCTCGGCTTGACCACACTCGTGCTGTCACCTTCTTCACAAAGGTAATTTTCCTGCTATCCAGATCAGTGCAAAAGCTGGGAAAGCATTGAGCTGTAGTAGCATTTTAAAATGCTTAGCTACTCCTCTGCCTGCCAGGGGTGATGCTGAGAGACTTCCACAAAAACTGACTTAAATGTATGTCCCTGATTCCTTGCAGGTTAAACAGCTGCCCCTGGTTAAACCTTACCTGCGCTCTGTTCAAAACCACAACAACAAATCAGTCAATGAGTCCCTCAACAACCTCTTCATTATTGAAGAAGATTACCAGGTATGTCTTGTCTTGAAGCACTTAATTCTAGATTTATCTCGTATTCTCAGTCGTCGTTCACTGTGTAGAAACACAGTTTTCTTTCTCATTTTCAGTAGTTTTGACCTGCTTGCTGTTAACTTTAATTCCTAAGTGTATGTTCTCTAACGCTTCAAACTGAATTAGTGGTGAGGAGCCAAGGATTAAGTGGAAAAGTGTTAGTGGCTTTCTGAGAGCTTTTTGTGTCATTCCTACTGGGGCTAGAGGGGCTACTTTGTTATGAGTGTGACAGCTTTTATTTAAGGCAAACAAACAGTGGGTGCTAAGAAAAGGACTCACAGAAGGGACAAACAGTTGTGATGTCTGGCTGTTCTGCTGTTTGCAGAGAACAGCTGCCTGGTATTCAGAGGCTCCTAACCTCAGCAATCACTACTGCAAAACACTGACTGAAATACTCTAAACTCCGTGTGTGTCAAACAGCAGCTTCTCAAATAGAACAGCAGATCTCTGCAGGTCTGGCTAGAATGCTTTATCCTCCTAAAAGCAGGAATACAGAACTAGGGTGCATGGGAAATGTTTGCATTTTGTGGATGCACTTGTACATCTGAGGTGTGAGTAACTTTTTTTTTTCTGCTTCACTCAGGCTCTTAGGACTTCTATAGATGCTTATGACAACTTTGACAACATTTCTCTTGCCCAACGTTTGGAGAAACACGAGCTGATAGAGTTCCGAAGAATCGCTGCCTATCTCTTCAAAGGCAACAACCGCTGGAAACAGAGCGTGGAGCTCTGTAAGAAGGACAGGCTGTACAAGGTGAGACAGCACCCAGCTCAGCTCTGGCAGCCTTGGCTTGTTTGGCTCTAAGGGGAGCTTAGTTAATACCCCACCCATGGCAGGGATTGCTGTGCGCCCCGAGGCTGAGGCTCTGTCCCGTTGCAGGATGCGATGCAGTACGCTTCCGAATCCAAAGATACTGAGCTGGCAGAAGAGCTGCTGCAGTGGTTCTTGCAGGAGAACAAGAGGGAATGCTTTGGTGCTTGTCTCTTCACCTGCTACGATCTCCTAAGGCCGGATGTTGTCTTGGAAACAGCGTGGAGGCACAACATTATGGACTTTGCCATGCCATACTTTATTCAGGTCATGAAGGAATACTTGACCAAGGTAAGAGCAGGTGCCTCTCCGACACCCAGAGCTTGTTAGTCACTATGGTGAATGCCTTGAGACTGTCTGCTTGCTACTAACATTAATTTGGGCTTTGTCCAATGTCTGTCTGTCCATGTCCACACTTACTTTTCAGTCCATCTGGGGAGAGACTTCGCCCTCTAAGAGGCTGAAACACTTGCAGGCTCCACCCTCTCTACCAATTACAGAACCTACATCAGTAGTATTTGCCTGACCCTGGGCAGTGTCTAAAGTAGTTCCAGGCTCCAGGCTTTTCCTGTGTTGTGTCAGTCAGTCAGGAATCCTAGCTGGGATCAAGCTTTAACTAAATTCTAGACTGTGTACTAAAACAGCTTTATAGCTAGATCTGGAGATAACTTATTCTGCTGTGCATTTAACTCTAAAATGTGGCTCTGATACTTAATGGCACTAATTATGACTCAACTCTTATTTGAAGTGACTCAGGATGGGGGAACTACTTGGTAATGCTCTGACAGACTTGAACAGGCTTGAGTTAAATCCATTTGTCACTAGCAGGATTTTCCCAGCTGAAACTTTTGGAGAATCTTCCAGTGAACTGGTGTAAATTCCTTAATGATTAAGACTTCTCCAAGTTTGAGTTCAGCTTTTACTTTCATGCAGTCAGTGAAGACCTAAGGTGCTTGTTTGTCCAGAAATTTGCCTGGCTGTTCCTTCTAAAGGCAGGACTATGCTGTAGCTCTGTAGCCAGCCTGAAATGCTGTTTTGGGGGGAGGTGGGGAGCTGGCTGAGCAATAAAACTGTTTGTCAGAGATGCCTGATGTACCAAGCTAACGCCAGGCCTTTGGTGGGAGTAGTAGGATTCTTAAAGATAAAAATTTCCTGATCTGCTAAAGGATTAGGATGTAGCTTTAGTGTAGCTAATGAAGTAAGAGCCAGCAACAAGCAGAGCTGCCTTTCTAAAGCAGATACTTCTGGTGTACTTTTGTTTTGACTCGCCTGTACCTTAATTATTTCTTCCCTGACGCTTTTGTTTCTACCTTTTTATATGCTAAATATGGAATTTGATTTTTCTAAGCTGCACCTTCTGAATTCCTTTGCAGGTTGATGCAATAAAGGAAAAGGTGAAAGTTGATTCTTGTTTTCCATCTTTAAGTCTGGAGGACTAAGTCTAAGGATTCTGCATGAGTTTTTTTCTTTCCTATGTTTACTACACTGCTGCTACTGCTTTTTCCCCAAACAAAATATCACTAAAGCATTTGCAAATTGTTTAACTCTCAGTAGCTAGTGCTGTAGGAGAAAAGTAGATTCATTTGCTACTAATAAGCTAATAGATCCTCAGGAAGGGCATACAGGTGATCAGTTGGATCACAGTCAGCCTGGTATTCGAACAGCACACAAATACTTACACAAGGGCTATTATTTGACAGCCAATCTGACTGGAAGAACCTCCTACAATAAGAAACAAGTCTGTGAATCCATAAATCAGTCTGGCATTTGCTAGTTGAAGGGCTGTGATCCAGTTCCTGATCTCTGGACCATGACTAATGCGTGCTGACCGTAGGCAGAGTAGATACTGGCTGCTTCCAGAGGGACTCTTCCTCACTCAGGTGTCAGTTCTCATGGTGCTGATCTAATCCACACAGTGCTCTAGTTCATGTAGCAACTTAAAACTTCAGCTGTTACACCAAGTCTGTGGTTCTCCTCCCTGCAGTAAATTTCTAGTAGCTGTCCAAAAAAAGACTGCCTTCCAAGCTCTTCAGCTTCACTAAACTTCTCTTGCTACCTCATTAAAAAAATATATAAATATGGTAATGCTTATTGCTCTTCTGAGGCTACTCCAGGGCTTGCCTTTTGCTATGTAACTTTGACCTTCGGAAGGGCAATCCAAGGTTTTCTGTCCATCTGCTTCCCCACAAATGCCACCGTGATCCTCCTTAGCCCAGGGGTCAGCCCTAGCAGGAGTTTTCCATTAATGTGGTTCAGCAAAGGGCAAACCAAAGTGACAAACGGCTTTGAAGATGAACTAAATGCAAAAACTGCTGGTTGTAAAGACACCACTGGAACTCAAGGCTAACCTAAGACACGTAGTGTAAGGTCCTTCAGCAGCTAGTAAGGAAAGTAGGAAAGCGTGTGTGTGAAAAAAGGTAATTGAACTGCAGTGTTTGCATAAACTACGCATGTGTAGCAGTCATTGCAATTACATCCCACTACTCCTGAAGCTCCAAGGCATTGCTGTGGGCTGCGTGTGGTTTTTTGGGGGGAGCCTGTCTGGCAGTCATCTTCAGACCTCACTCGTGCTTCAGTACTTTTGCCTCTTTTTCATGCACACATAACACGATAACATTGAATGCATGTTACTCTTCCTCTGCAGCTTATTGCAGTCCCTGTGGAAAAGCCTTTCAATCAATCTTGCTCCAAGTGTGTAGGGCCCTGAAGCTGGTGATGCTCGAGCAAGTGGTGTAAGAACCATCCTGCGGGCTGGTTTCAAACTTGCGCTCGTTCTTGTCAATATTTGTTCAGCTCTGAGGGGAGGCATCAAAACTGGGTCCAAAATGCATTGAATGTCCCGGGCTGGAGGCTTTCCAAGTGTGAGTAAGCCAAATGCCTCTGCTTAGTAGCAAACTCTGCACATTCTCCTTGGATTTTGCATCTCTAAACTTGTGCTTGTGTGTTCAGTGTGTTGCTGTTTTGAGTTAAAAACAGTGCAGTTCCCAGCACGGTGTCTGGAAATGAGTCTTGGAGCATTGGATACGATCCTGTGCACTTTGGCAGCAGCAAGCCAGATACTGTGGGAGGCAAGCACCAGGCTGGCCATGGAAGCCCAGTCACTGAGGGAACTCGAGCTCAGGACTTCTGCCACTCCCTGGAGTGCCCCAGCTTGAGTTTACAGAGGAGTGGGTTTATGGAACACAGGTTGTAACTCACAGCTGGAAGGAGGAGCTCACAGCTCTTGGAGCTGCCAGCAGATGTTTGCTCACGTAGCACAGTTAAGCTGAAAACTCACTCGTGGATGTTGTAGCTGAATAAATAACCCTGACCCTGTGTAAGTGCAGGAAGCCTTCAAACTCCTTTATCAAGGACACGAATGAAATGAAACATTAATCTTGTGAGTCATATTATTGTCTTTCAAAGTAATTGGCATGATTATCTCTGACTTTGTTCTAAATCTTATCTCCCAGGTAAAATACCAATACCTCATTTTGTGGTTTTAGTTTCAGGGCCTGCCTTAGACTGTAGAAATGCTGAGTTCCCTTGGATCTGTCTTAGAAATGAGCAGTATTTCACTACAGAAGTTTCTTCTCTTGCCTTTCTGTAGGGGTGGGCACACAGCACCATTGCACTCGCAGTGCAGCAGTGAAGCTGGCCAGGCTTGTCTGTTACTGTGTGTAAAGCTGGAAGAATTGGAGTATCTGTGGGTTTAGGCTGACTGCCACACAGTTCTGGAGTGGAAAAAGCAAGTCTTATACACATGCATTCTCTGCATTTGAACTTAAATTGCATGAGTGAATGGGTTTGGAAAGTGAAATCTTGAGGCTCAAGTGACATGTCGGATGCTATTGCAGTCTGCTCTATCCAAAGACAAACCAGATTACTTTGCCTCAATGTCACCTCCAGGGAAACTTCTCCAGGTCTGGGCATTATCTTGGCAATTGCCCCAATGCCAGAGGTCTCCAATTGAGACTGAGCTCAAATCTGAGTCTGTGTCCAAAGGCTGTCCAGCTCCAGTCCAGAACAGAACCTTTTGTACAAAGCTTCAGCCTGGAGTGAGCTTTCAAAGTAGTTGAAAATCCCTCAATGAGGGTTTTTTTCAGGAAAGAGACAATCTTGACTGCACCAGTACCAACATTGCTACTTGAATTGATCTTAACTTGTAAATGGTCTCCTTTTCTTGATGGGTGTTAACATACCACTAAGGCTTTTCCACTTCTCTGCCACGAATAAGTACCTGTTTCAGAGGAGATTTTTTAATTGTTGGTCTCAATTCCAGGTGGATAAACTGGATGCATCAGAGTCTTTGAGAAAGGAAGAGGAGCAAGCTACAGAAACACAACCTATTGTTTATGGTAATGCTTTAGTTTGTGTGTTATCAATAACATATTTCATTTTTAAAACAGCCCTTCCCTAATCTTGTTTTTTCCCTGAGGAGGTCCTGGGAAATGGGAACGTTCTTCATGTGAAGTCAAGTCTTAAGGAATACATTCCAAAATACTAGATAAAGTGCCACTCTGCTCTGGCTGCTCAGGTGGGCTGTGGACTGCAGGATTTAAGGTTGTCCTGGCTCCTTAAGGAAAGGTGTACAGGAGCTGTGCTATTCCAGACTTCCAGCAAGTGATTATTTGGATCTTGGGTATTTGCTTTATATCCAGGTTATTCTAGCAAGAGTTTCTTTATAACTTTACAGTGTAACGTTTTTACCGTGCTGTGCCCTGAGGTTTTGTGGGGAAATACCCATTCTGGCTTCCTGCTTAAGACACACAAATACCTACAGAGAATCGGCAGGCCTTTTGCTGAGTGAGTTCAGCAGGAGTAAGATGCCCGTTGTGTGTTGCAGGCCAGCCCCAGCTGATGCTGACAGCAGGACCCAGCGTGGCAGTTCCTCCGCAGGCACCTTTCGGCTACGGCTACACGGCCCCTCCGTACGGGCAGCCGCAGCCCGGCTTCGGCTACAGCATGTGAGATGCAGCACAAGTCAGTCTGGAGCAGCAACTTTTCTTACTGAAACTCCACCGTCCCTCCCCGCTTTAACTCATAACAGGGAAAAGCAAAGAGTTCTGCCTCGTGTTCTTGTAACCTTTATTTCATGAAGGACTGTTTTTTCTAGCGCAAACGATTTGAATCACTTCTGTTAAATCTTTTTCACATTCCATGTCATTTAGACTTTTACTTTCAGAAGGGGAATAGTTTAAACGACCTTTGTTCAAGTGGGCTTTTGCAGGACTGCTTATTACCATTAAGTCTATTGTGAAGATTCTGATTTGCACTCTATAGTGTTACACTCTAATATTGAATCTTAAGTTCATTGTATGTGAGCAGCTTACGGTATGTACTGTCTATTCTAAATGCATTTAAGTCTCACTGTATATTTGGAGAAAGCTAAAGCCAAGATACTTGTATTTGACCTTGCAAGACTGCTGACAAGAGACAACACTAATCAGCATATCCTCCCTGGGTTGGATTGCGTAGCTCTAAAAGAATTTAAAATGCGTACAGACAACCTTGCCTGACTTAAAATGAGTAAAAGTTTTGGTTTTTTGGTTTGTTTGTTTTTTTTTTTCCCTTAACCTATGCAGGTTTTTCCAGTTATGCATATAGAAAATGCTAGTGTCTTTTTGCTCACTCCATATGTAACAGATGACCTTATGTTGTGCTGTATCCTGTGCTTTTGTGGGACATTCCATTCAGGAACAGAGCACCATGATTCCAATCTGTGTATTTACTAACCCTGCCCTGAGGTTTGTGTATGTTGGATATTGTGGTGTTTTAGATCACTGTTTTGAGTGTACAGAAGAGAGAATTCAAGCATATTGCTGTTCAGTTTTGTTTGTGCAATTTGAAATTACGCAATTTAAAAATAAATTACTGGACTGTGGACATGCTGCATAGTGGTAGCTTCACTTTACTGTCTTCAAAAAAAAGGACCTTTGGACTCAAACCAAGTATTCCAGTGCTGGTAGTGGGGGGCAGTGCAGGTGTGTGCAGCCAGGGGTCTGAGGGGCCAGCAGCAGAGCAGCAATGGGGACCAGTAGTGGGGTCTTGCACTGAGGGGGCAATACAGGAAAATATGTAATGCTTTTTCTAGAGACAGATTATGCCAGAGAGAAGAAAATAGCACTTTTCACCAGTTGGCTGCACCGTGGTCAACTCCAGCATATTTGACCAGATGATACATTAGGATTGTAGTAGGGCGTGCCAGTTAAATTGAGATCATGTTCTAGGTATGTAAATTGCCTTAAACATATTTAGCTTCAAATAAAATTGACTTAAATGTTTCTCTATGAATACTGTCATATTTGAGTGTAACGAGTCTGACAGCACTGGCCAGATTTCCAACAGCTCTAGAAGCTCCTGTCTCTTAACCAGGAGCCACACTGGGCATCAGGATCCAGCTCCCCTCCCCTCTTCTTCCTGTGAGCTCCACTCGTGTGCTGTGATCCTGGGGCTGGGCACTGCAGCACTTCCATGGAATGGGGGGTGGCAGGGGCTCACCTGCCCCAGGCTCTCTGTGGTCAGCAGGGGTGGAGCACAAGTCTGCAGTGAGTCCCTGAGAAGGGTTATGGCTCTGAGTATAAAAACATCTCCATCCTCTGTGTTTATTGGCATTCCAGCCCCTCCGCCATTCCCTCTGGGCCTGGGGATGGATGGAGATGAATCCTGTTCCCTCTCTTACAACCTGTTTCACTCAGCTGGGAGACGTGGCTGAGAGGCTGTGGGAGGTGCTCAGCAGCAGAACTCCCACAAACTGTACAAGCAGAATTTACTGGAACCCCCAAGGTGCTCTCACCTGTGCAGTAGTATCTGCAACAGGGTGCCTCCTCAAACCCGGGAGGGCCTGTTAACCCCAAGGAAACCGGGATTTAAGCCTGCTCCTGAGTGCCCAGTTGTTTATATGAGGGTAACTCCCCACACCTTGGCTCATCTGCACATTTTTGCAGGTGTAGGAGCTGCACAGACCCCTCCAGAGAGAAGCTCAGCTTACAGCTGCTCCCCACAACTGTTTACTGGTCTGGGCTGCAAATCCAGTTGAACTGGTCAGCCTGGTACCAGTTACAAGTTGTTGCAGCAGTTGTTTGGGCAGGAAGTTGGCTACAGCTACCCCCAGCTCCAGTTCTTAACTGCTTCAGCAGCTGAGCCTTTCTGAATTAAAGAATGTATCCACTTCAAAAAACAGGCAGAAAGAGGAAGCTCTTAAACTCTGTCAACCAACGTGCAAAATCCTCAACCAACTGCACAAGTTGTAAATTTACTGGTTCCTTCTTGTGCCAGCTCTGCTTTCCTCAATTGCCCTGAGCCTACAATTTGCTTTCCCCCTTTGGAACACAAGCCAGAGAAACTCATGGTTTACAAATTTAGATCTTACAAAACTTGCTTATTTTATTAACACTGAGAGAAGATACGGAAAAAAACCCCTCAACTTGGATTTTTATCCCTTCAGTACTGACATACATGAACCCAGGTCTTTTTGGTACCAATTTAGAAGAGTTTAAGGTGACCAGAAACTTTATCTATGACATCAGCTGGTCCTGGTCCGATCCCAAGGACAGTCCTGGAGCCTGGAGCTATCTGAGTACGCCCAGCATCCTGTATCAAGCTCACAGTCAGCCCCAGGCGCTTCGCCTCAGCCAGGAGCTGCACCAGAGTCTCTTCATCGGGAGCTTTGAGGACCACTTTAGGTTGTCCACAGTATTCCCACTGCTTCAGGAGCTCGGGATTCCTTTTGTGAACCTGCTTGTAGGCAGAGACAGCAGCGTGGGAGCACTGTGCTGCCACTTTGCCCTTGCCCATCTTCAGGTCGTTGCGGACGATCAGCACCAGCTTGAGCTCCCCGGACTCTCCCATGATGTCGGCCTCGCCCCCCAGGCTGCTGGAAGGCTCTGGCATTATTCCAGCTCCAGGCTTCCTGCAGAGTCTCTCCCGGATGCCCCAGCCCAGGCACACGCCGCACACGACGCCGATAATGACGTTCAGGAACTCAGGCTCGAAGAGGGAAATCATGGTGGATTTTGGAGACTGCCTCTGAAAGGGGGGGAAAAACAGAATTTACTTGAGCGTTTCTCAGCTTCTGAGAGCATTTCGTGTGCTATCACCTGTTTTGCACTTGGTTATTTGAAGACAAAGAACATTTGTTAGAAACACAAAGGAACAGTTCCCCAGACACAGCTTTCTGACTGTAAAACACCTCACCAGTGATGGGCTTCAACCCAGCAAGCAGAGCTAACATAAAATGGCAAATTATCATGGAATCACAGAATGGTTTGGGTAGGAAAGGACCTTAAAATTTATTTGTTCCACCCTCTCCCATGGGCAGGGACACCTTCCAGTATCCCAGGTTGCTCCAAGCCCCGTCCAGCCTGGCCTTGGACACTCCCAGGGATGGGGAAGTCACCGCTTCTCTGGGCAATCTGTGTCAGGGCCTCCCCACCCTCACAGGGAACAATTTTTTCCTAATACCCAATCTAAACCTCCTCTCTGTCAGTTTGAACCCGTACCCTCTTGTTCTGTCACCCCAGGCCTTTGTAAATAGTCTTGCCCCCCACTTCCTGTAAGTACCCTTCACGTACTGGAAGGCCACAATTAGGTCACCCCGGAGCTTCTCTTCTCCAGGCTGAACGCTCCCAATTCTCTCAGCCTTTCCTCATGTCAAAATTACACCTAAAAACGGGGAGAGAAACGGTGCAGTGATGGAGGTTTTAAGTCAATACCCCAAATTCGACTGAGAAGCTGGGCCGCCTCCAGCACCACCGCGGTCTGCGGCAGCTCAGCCCCGCCAGGCCCGGCTGCTCTGGAGCCCGAGGGGACACGGAGGGCAAAGACCGAGCGGGGACCGAACCGTGCGGGGCCCCGCGGCCCTCAGGGGGGGCATGAGGGGGCCATGCAGGAACATCCCCCTCAGCGCTCACCTGCCGCTCCCGCCCGGCCGCTCCGCCGCGCCCGCCCGGAGGTGACGGGGCCGCGGCGCTCGGGAAGTGACGGAGCCCGGGGCGGGACGGGGCGTGTTGTGCCGGGCCCAGTTCCGCGTTGTGCCGGGCCCAGCGGAGCTGCTGGAGCGTGGTGAGTGCGGGGCCGGGCCCGGGGCTCTCCTGGCGGGCGGGGGTCTCGTCACCGGCCCCTCAGCGGGACGCCCCGGCGCTGCCCATCGCGCCCCTCAGCGCCGCCCCGCTCCCCTCACGGCCCCTGCGGCTCTGAGGTGGCGGCGGCGGCGAGGGGGGACCCTTGGCCCGGGCGGCTCCGGAGCCCCGGCGGGACCCCCGGCCCGGGTGGTGCTGTGCGAACCGAGGGAGCCGTGTGGGGAGCCAGGGGGTGGCCAGGAGCGCTGTGGAGGAGCAGGGCGGGAGGGGATGCTGCTGCTGCTCGCCGGCCTCGAGGGCGAGAAATGAGCCGCTGCCATCTCACCCCGCTGGAGAGCGGCTCTGCTCTTCCGAAGCCCCAAAGGGTGGGATAGACTCGCCCTGCTCCGGCCCAAGGGACGGCGCCTGATGACACAGGGAGAAATCCATCCTTCTCCCTGCGGAGAGTCGGATACCGATGGCCTTTGTTTGCTTTTCCACTAGAAATGTGCTGTGCTTTCCCGGCTGGGTGCTCCCTGCATCCCCATGGACTGCCTGGGGCTTGTGGCTGTGACGCCCAAATCCATGGGGACATTTCTGCTGACTGGGGTTAAGCACCTCGCGTGGTTTTTATTTCTCTCGCTAGTGTCATCTGGTGTTTACAGGAGAGAATAAAGCAGCAAGATTCCCGTTTTATTCCAGTTTTGCCACTCAGATGCTTGGCAGGTCATGTAGGTGACCTGATGGAAGGGGTGATAAGTGTGTTTGATAGCAGCTGTTTATCTATAAAGTGCTGTGAATCCAGGCTATCCCTTTTTAACTGCAGCTATGGCATTTCTTCAGGGTTTTCTCCTGCCCTTGTTTTCTCTGTGCTTACCAACAAGTGGGTATCCTGGTTTAGTTAATGGTGACAATGTGGGTTGAGGTGGAGAAAGTGTGATGTTACTCTTCTGTGCCTTGGAGCACACGTGTTGTGTTTGGGCAGTGGATTTTGGTGCTGTTTTGCTGTTAGGAATTCTGCTCTTTTAGAGGTTATTTCAGCTCAGTTTGATGGGGGGTTCTCATCCTTCATAACACCTTATAGTAATATGTATCAGCTCTTCTTAATGCGTTAATTCTCATAATGAAACCGGCTTCATTATGTCAGTCCTCTTTCTTCCACTCCATTATTTCTGCAGCACGGAATAGACTTCCTTTTATTCCTTATGGGATAAGTGACAGTTGCAACGATGGCTTCATCCTCTGTTTTCAGATGAGGGTTTCAAAAGCCAGTTTCCAGTTGTGCAATGGGAGGTGAGCTCTCTTCATTGCTCTGAGCTTTGTTTCGTGTCCTGCTGAGCTGCTGAAACCGAGGGTGTTCGTAATTGCTGTGGGGAAGGGTAGGAGGAGACTCAGTAGCTTTCAAGTGGGTGGTAGCAATGAGGAAGGTGAGTAGGCTGCAGCAACTGCACTCTTGCAGCCTTAAAGCTTTTTTTTCTAAGGTGTTGTCTTGGAATTCCTTCTGAATGTCGTAGCTGCCTCTGACTGCGTCTCGTGAACGGCTCTCCTTAGGGTGACCTGTGTCATTAGTGCATGCTTGGAGAGTCCTTATTTCCTAAAAAACTATGCGTTTAAAACACAAAAAAACCCTGTAATTCCTGATGTGTTGTGATGGGAGACATGTCGTTATCTGCAGGTTGGAACTTTAACTTCTCTTCCTTGTGGGCAAGTGTGAGCTGGGTGGACTTTGCTATTCCCTGAGGACGAAGGGCACAACCTCGAAGCTGTTGCAACAGCTTCAAACACAGTCGTGAGGCAGCACCAAAACCACCAAACCTTGCTGGTTTTGGTGCTGCTTGGCCCAGAGGGACCCAGGAGATGTTATTAGTGCGGCAGGCAGTTGTTCAGGGTGTTTGAGGCTTATTAAAAGAATATTTTTTTTTCTCCCAGGGCTCAGAATTGGCCTCTGTGAGCCTTGTCTGGGCATTGCGTCCTCACTGGATGGCCAAGTGTGAAATCTGAATTGGCTCCACTTAGAGACTGTTCTGTGAAAAGCAGAATTTGTTGTCTCAGGAGCTGCTTTCAGCAACTCAGGGCTTTGTCAGGTCCTTGTGTTCATCCCTTTTCATCTGTGCTGTGCCTCCTCTGCATATCCTCTTATCCCTGGGTCTCACCTTTTCATCTATTTATTGCACAGCATCTCTACTGCTTTATTGTAGCACCTGATTCTGCTGCTGGATGTAATCAAAATTCATGTTTCACCAGAAAAAAATACACCAAAAAGAACAGTTTCATATATGTGGCTCTAATGGTAGGGACAGAACTTTCAGTCAACTCAGAAGAAATTGCATGGCATCCCTGAAGCTCGTGTTACAACAGTCTTTCCTAAAAGGCATCCCAAAGTCCTTTTGGAAAAAAATGGGAATTTTAACTCTAAATTCTAAGATGATTTATTTGGGTAGGAATTGGAAAATAGGTCTGGTGTACAGAGGCATAACCCACAAAATGGAAAGCTGTGGTCTTTAACTGAATTACTTCTCCTTTGAGGAATGAAACTATTTTAGTTGGGAAAACATTTTTAGTATGGGAATAAAGGCACTCGTATCAAAATAACCCATTATAGCTAAATCTGTGGAGATTTGGAACACCTTTCAGATGTGGCCTAATTTATTTTAATTGAATGCTTCCCAGGAGTGCTGAAGGACTGGGAAAAAAAAATCGAGCAGCCACTTTTTCTATTTTCTGTCATCTTCAGGAAAGTCATTAACCTCCGAGTGAGGGGCTGTGTCACTCCGGTGTCACTCCAGTGTCACATGAACGGTGTTCTCTCGCTCTGTAGGGGCAGCAGCTTTGCAAGAGGAGTCGTTTTGGGCTCGAGTGCTGCAGGGCTGAGGACGTGGTTGGCTCTTCCACTGCCTTCAGATCCTGGAGAAGTGGTGGAGAGGGAATCACTGGGAGGAGCTGGAAGGGGTATGTAATGTTTCACTTCCAAACTGATCCCGTCCTTCACCTGAATGTGTTCCTGTGCCAGGCAGTCTTTGGCTTTCGAGGGAAAGTGCTCTCCAAGCTGTTTCTTTGCCAGGAAATTATTAACTTATTCTCTCTGAGAGCATTTGATGGCTGAAAAAAAAAAACAACCCTCTCACAGATGTGCAGCACTGTCTAGATTAGTGCAATTCCTTACCCACCTGGAAAGGCTGGATTTTAATGCTTTTTTCTCCTTATTGTAACTGAAGAACAGGAGTGCAGAGAAAGGAGAAGGGATATCAGAAAAGCTGAGGAGAAAGAAGCAGCAGGATTGGGACATTTGGCTTAAAATGCAAGAGATAACTGGAAATGATGTGTTGCTGAGGTGGCTGAGGGGAACAACAAAATGCTCTGAACTCTAACTCTGGTTCTGGGAGCTGTGTGAGCAGAAACTGATGGAGTTAGGGCTCTTTCAGTAAGAAGTGGTAAGAATTAGTGATGCAAACAATGTCTGGGAAAGCAGTGAGATCATGCAAACAGCTTCCTTGTTGTTCCAGCACACTGGAAAGGAGTCCTCCAAAAATCCTTACTACAGAACACGAGTCCCCATTCTGCTCCTCCAAGTGAGAGTGCAGACACCCAACTGCCTTGCCCAAAACTGTTTCCTTTTGCATGAGGGCACCCAACACTTGGGTGCTTCCACAGCCTCCCCAGAGCTTCAGAGAAGGGACTTTTGTCCTTTTCTCTGATTACAAAAAGCAGATACTGCAGTGCCCAAATTTGTTGTGTTCTCATGCTCTGATAGCTTGTTTTGCTTTGTCTCACTTATGCTGTGAAGTGCCAGTCACAGTTACCATAAACCCTTTTTGTTGGCCAATTTGCATTTTTGACTAGCAATAATTGTCTTTTTATACTTCATGTTTGGGCTTGCACTAAAGCTCAGTGGTGTATTGTGGGCTCTTTGTTCAGCCCTACAAAGCAGTTCTTGTGTGAGCACAGCTCTAACAAATGATCTAAGACACCCCGATACAAAAACTGGCCACAGTTGTTTTCCTCGCTCTTTTAAATAGTTTATTTTTATGTTTGCTGCTAACTACTCCATGTAGTAGGCAAATTTATTTTTAGAGATGGGCTCTGTGTCTCTCCCAGCATCTGTCAGAAGTGAAGTTCTGTTTAGCAGATGGAATTTAATTTCCTGTGGTGAGCTCTCATGGATTGGGTGTAGACTTGAGAACATGGAGTGAGTTAATGAAGGATAACTCCATTTTGGGTCAGACCCCCACTCCAGTTAATCCCTGTGGGGAGGCAATTAGTGCAGGCCTAGTGACTCTAATGGGCATCAAGCAGCACAGCAGATCCAGGGTGCTGAGCTGAAGGGATGTGCATCCTCCAGTCCTTTGCTAAGGTGCTTTAAGTATAATTAGACTTGGGTAAACCAGGGAGGTTCTTTCCTGGAGCCAGGAAGGGTTTGCAGCCCGTTCAGCCCTGCTGTGTGATAATTATCCCATCTCCAAGTCAGCTGTGGTTTTAAATAGGAATTTTTAGAGCTTTCCTGCAGAATGGTTGAACTTTAAGACCTTCTTGGCAGGTATTTGTCCTACGGAAGTGTGGAAGGGGATTATTTATCTGCTTTAGTGCAAACGTTGACTTGTGTCCTTGAGGTGGTGCTATGCGAAGCTAATCCTGGATTAGTGCCTCTCCGAGCAGGCAGGGTAAAAGTGGCTCTGGCAGTTGAGCTCCTGAAAAAAAGGCTGTCATGCCTAGGGAACAACACACCTGAGACCCCCAGAGATGCAGGAGTTTTATGGATTGCACTGGAGTTCAGTGTTGTGCACAGGCTGGGCTTTGGCATCAAACATGGAGAGCAGTTTGTGCTGCACTAAATGAGCTTCTTGGAGTGTAATTAAGCTGAGAGCAGAGACCAAACCAGTTGAGACTTTACTTTTGAAGGCTGGATTTGCACACGTGAAAAAAGATGGATTTCAAAATGAGGAACGTGCGGCTTCCACTGAAATTTGTGTTGGTTTTTTTCTAATCTTTGCTATATTTAAGTCAACAAAATGTGACTGAAGTTCCCTAAACCAGAACATTTTTTTAGTGTGGCTGTGTGTGCTCAACAGCTCTGGATGGCTTTTGCTTCCTAAGCAGCTTTCTGTGAACATCAGGCTTGCGGTGTGTGGGTGTGTAATTTAAATATTGCCCTCTGCAGTTTGAGCTCTGTGTGTGTAAATTCACGTGGTATATACATGGGTATGCGTGTATATAAACCTTCATTGTAGATGTTCATACATACTTATTTAAATAGATATAAAAGTAAGCACAAGTAAGTGCAGCCTGTAGAAACAAAGCACTCCACCATCCACCTGGACTCGCTGTCCTGATGGAATCAAGGGGTGGCTGAACATGTGATGCTCATATTGCCATGGCAACTGGCCAGTTATCCTCAGCGGAGGACTGGGGTAGCTCCAGTGACTCCCAGAGTGTCAGGCTGCTGTAAACTCACCTGGGGAGAGGGAGAGGTTCACGTTTCCCTGGGGTTTGAGCCATCCCTGGGTTGCAGGTGACTGCAGAGTGGTGCTGTAGAGCTCCTGCTGCAGCAGCTCAGGCCTCTTGTCCTTGGCTGACTCTGGCACCCTTGGCATTTTTTGGCTTTTTGCAAAGGTGTTTTGTTCATTGTTTAGGTGGTTTGGGTGTTCTGGGGTTCGCGTTACAGTGAATAAAAGCTGTAACATGCATGAGATGAGTTTCTGCTGCCTTGTTTAACCAGACGGATTTCTGTTTCTGCACATTTTGTGTCAGGGGGGAGGTGTTGGAGAAGGGACTCCTTCCTGAGACCTCAGTGCTTTTAACTATTGGATTTTAACTAAAACCTTTAATAACCAGATTCTAGCTAGCAAGTAATGCACAAGGCTTGTACCTGTTTAGAAAAACATCTGTCCTAAACTGACTTGTGAGACCCTGGAAATGTCAAATAGAGTATCTGAAATCTTTGAACATTTTATTTAAAAATTTGACAGAATTACTGCAGTCTGAATCCAAGGGGTGATCTCACTCCTATTTACCAAACCTGAGTTGCTGCTTGGCTCTTAAGCCTAGCATAAATCAATGGGGAAGTATTTTTTCTGTAGAACTTTAATTTCCTCCACTGGACAGTTTTATATAACCTGTCATTTTAATATTGCACCACTTTTCTTTCCACCAAAAGCAACGTATCAAAAACTGTAAATCAAGTTTACTTACAGGGAGAAATGCAGTGTAAATAAGATGCTTTAGCTTTGTGGGACTCTTTTTTCCGAAATAAAACTCCAGAAACTGTTTTAATATTCAAGAGAGGGCTTTTAAAACAAGGAGTCTGACTGGTTGCTCTCTTTGTGTTTGATTGCATAAGAATTGTCAGCTGTTCAGGTTTTTTTTTATGGAAAAAAAAAAAGGCAGCTCTTGCAACACTCTGATTTATGCTGGCTCCTAGTTCTTGCATTATTTACTCTCCTAGATGAGGAAAACCACATCTGTTCTTTTGGGTTTGTTTGGTTTTTTTTTTTAGGGCTGATCTCTCTAGAGAGAGGCTAAACCAGCAGAGAGTATGGACAGTGTCAGCAAAGCTTCCATCAGAGAGCTCTTGTCCTCTGAAGAGTTTGCCTTTTGTGCTTCAGAGATACCAGATTGTGCAAAGCAGGAGATGCAGCTCTGTATCTTGGTTACCACACTGAGGGCTAATCTTTCAGCCAGGGAGGTTTTTGACATAGTAACAACCTGCAAAGCTTTAGTGCCAGGATGAGGAGCACACCTGAAGCACCAGTGTCAGGATGGAAGTGAGGTTTGTATGAAGCTCTGCTGCTCCTGGAGCCCAAACAGTGGGCTGGGTCGTGCAAGGGGTTTGTTTGATGAGCTTTTGTTCAGCTGTTAGAAGTGAGGGAGTTTTGTCATTCGAGTGCAAAATTTAGGATTATGTAGGTGGAAATGTTTGAATCTTTGTCACTGTGGGGATTGAATCACTTTCTCCTGGTTGGTGGTGTAATGCAGGATGACTGTGAGTTGGGTTTGGAGAGCTGCTGCGTGTTTGCCTGTATCCTTTGGCTGTGGAGTCCTCCTAACCAGGAACACACTTTGTGCTTTTTGGGTTTTCTTCTGCTCTTAGATCCCCACACGTGACTGATCTATGAAATGGCAGAGAATGGCACAGACTGTGACCAGAGACGCATAAGAATGAGCAAAGAGCAGCACAATGGAAACTTCACAGGTAGGTGGACAATCGCTTCGTGTTCTCAGCTGGCCTGTTTGGGGTGTAAAACAGCACAAGATTGAAGAGGAATTGATGTTGGTTTTCTGTTGAGGCCAGGCTGGATGGAGCCACCTGATCTGGTGAGTGGCACCTCTGCCCGTGCCAGGGGGTGGAATGAGATGGGCTTTAAGGCCCCTTCCAACCCAAACCAGTCTGGGATTCTGTGACTTTATTCCCACATAATGCAAAGGGCCTCGATGCCTGAATCAATCTTAGAAACCTCAGTCAGCTCTAAACCTGAAGGATTTAGGATTTCAAAGCCATGGAATAGATTTATGCTGTGTATTTCCATTCACATTTCCCTTACACTCTTTTCTGCTCCCAAAGTTCTTGATCCGTGGTTCACATACATTTAAGCCTCACAAAGCTGACCTGGGTACCAACAGGGGCTACAACAGGAAAAAAAACCCTAAAAAAATTAAACTCTGTTGGCAAATGTGTGGCTGTGGAAGTCAGGCTGTACAACCCCGCCCTTTGGCACTGAAAAGTTAGTTCTTGGTAATAAAAATCTGTTTTACTCTGGGACAGATCCAGTTATTAGTCTCCCAATTTCTAGCTGTTCTGTTGAAATTCAATGTCACTATAATTTATTGGTTTCAGTGATAAATTACCAACAAAACAGTTTTAACTACTTCACCTCCTGCCTCTCCTCTGTTTTTTCCTACTGGTATGTCTGCAGTAGCCTGGGGTTAATGCTTAGAACTCATGAAAAATAACTTCATGAAGATTTTTGTGTCACTGAATTATCCGTGCTGTGTAGTAAAGCATGGAAATTATAATCATCTTTGTTTGTTTCCTGTCAGCTTTGAATGTGCCAGTTCCATATTTAATTAAGTTTTGTAAGCAAGTGATTTCTCAAGTTGTGTGCAGTCTTACACCATTGTCTTTTACGACCTTTTACTAAAAACAAAGTCATAAAAACAGAGTCGAAACATTTTTATTACACATATTAAACGAAAAAGATTAACTGCATGTTTGTATGTATGGAACAAATTAAAGCCTTTTACTTAAAGACTTAAATCATTCTGTAACTCTGAGGGTATGCGGATGTTCTCCAGTATTTGCCAGGATTTCTGTTAGTTCATCTAGAGCAACTGATTTTACAGCTAAGGAATACAAAATTAAGTGGGCTGTGTGACTAATGAGATCTGTGATTTCTGTGTAAATATCAGCATCTGATAAGGCAGAATGTTTCAATTGCTGGAGTAAGACTGAAATAATACATCTTGGGTTACAATATGCTGGAGATCAGATTAGAGTAATATTTTAAATGCAACAGCTTTTTAAAAATCTATAATTTTATGAATATTATTACAATGCAAAATAAAATACATGTGTTGTGACTGTGTAGTAAGTGATGTTTGAACAAGTTTGGTGACTGTTTGGATACAAGTGTATTTTTTCATTGTTTACTGGTATTATTTTTTAAATCTTATTCCAGAATTCCTTTTCTTTAAAAGTTTAAAAATGATTACTGTTGATTAGCTCGACAACCTTTGAACAAACCATTCTCCTCCAAAAAACCAGCTCGGGTTTGGGGGGATTTATTCATCTTACTGTGAGCACAAAATAACACCTTGATCAGAAAAAAATTTTGTGTCCTTGCCTGGCAGCGAGCAGGGCCTGGGCTGGCTGTGAGCTCCATCCCGGGCAGGGCTGTGCTCCAAAAGCAGCTCCTTTGCACGGGAGGAGTTCGGGAGAAGCCGGGCAGGATCCTGGCTGGGAGGGCAGGTGCTCTTCTCCAGTTACACGGTGGCCGAGGGGGATAAAGAGCACGTGTAATTCCATCCTCTTCCAGCTCGGGAGGCTGGGAATAGCTCTGCTGGGAAAGAGCCAGCTCCAAGGTTCCGAGGGAGATGTCCCTGCAGCGGGCGCTGAGGTCACGTTTGACCCCGGGTGGCGGTGGCTGCTTTGAGCTCCTCGGGCAGTGCCCTGCAGAAAGGCCGCTGGAGGTGCCAGGCCTGTGGCACCCTGGTTCCCTGCGTGCCTGTCAGCTACAGGGGGGAGCAAACCACTGCATTCCCTGGATGTCACCTCATCCCTGAGGCACTGGCAGCAAATGCTTTGGGGTCAGGAGAAAAGATGACTGAGAGCTCCCGTTAACTCCCTAACAAAGAATTAAAAAATCAGCGTATTTTTGGGTGGGATAGCTCCTGACCTGCCAGCCTGTGCTTTTACATATTTTGGTTTTTTTTGCTTTTCATTTGCAGATTCCTCGATGTTGAGTGAGCGGAAGCGAAGGGAGCGAGAGGAGAGGTTGAATATTGTGCTGTGGAAAAAACCGCTTGTTACCTTGCAGTATTTTTGCCTGGAAACTCTAATAAACTTGAAGGAATGGACCATAAAGTAAAGACCATTTCTTTAACTTCTACTAAGCGTTCTGGGGAAACCCATGCTCTGATTCAGTAGGTCATTCTGACATCTCACTTTCCCTGATGATTCACAGCTTGAAAACTGTTTTTTTTTTCCAGGGAACATGTGTATTTTTGTCCCTTAAAGGTGGCTGCTGGAACATCCCACACTTGTAGCCGTGCACTCAGACCTTCTGCCTAAATTAAATACGTGCAGCAAGGTGCCCTGGGGGAGAAAATGGCAAACTGCCTTTCTGAAGAGTTAAATATTCCAATTTGAAGGAGAGGGACAGTGGTTAGGGACCCTTAAGGCAAGGGCTATTGTGCTTATGGCTGCAGTGTTAAGCACTGCCCTATTAATGCAGGTGTTGGTATCACTGAGTAATCTTCAAATAGCTCAGCCAGGGTGGAGATCAGGGTTATGTGGAGCTTCCAGTGATGTTTATGATGCTGTAAAGAGGACTTTGCTTCTCTGTGGGCCCTTTTACAGCAGGAAATCATTTATTAAAGCACTTTCCCTGAGTGATATTTTCACACTGCATAAAACCAGCTTTTATTCCAGTGAGAGAATTTGTGAGGAGCAGTCCTGCCATTCCCTGCTAGTGCTGAAATGCAGAGCCAGTTCTTAAGGCACAAGGCCCGGGGGTTTAGGCTGCCAAAACATGAGTACAATTTGCAATGAAAATGCCAAGAGTAGCAGCCATCCAGTGCTTGTGTTGGTAACTGGGCTCTGTTGTGCTTGGGACTGAGTCTACAAAGCTTTTCCCAGTCAGGAGACAGGATCTAAGGTCACCTTGGGTGACTCCAGCTGTTGGGCTGCTCCTCTGCAGGCTGAGCTGAGCCTGGTGCTCAGGGTTGTGCTCACTCACCCTCTGGGCTAGGCTGGAGGTGCTGGCAGTTCAGATTTACTGACAGCAACCCCTGTTTTCCATTTTCTTTTGAAATTATCTGTATGAAAAATACCAGGTTTATGTAGTGTAGTCTTAATTCCCTTTTACACCCCACACCCCCCCCAAAAATCTAGCCCCCAAGCCTATTTATTTTATTACGTGCATTCTTTCAACTACCATTAGGAATTGTCTCTGAGAACTGTTTTACTGGCTCTGACATCTGTAATTTCTGACAATCTCCAAGCATTTATTTAAACTACGCAGAAGTAACATTTGAGGATTTATTTTAAGACCTCAAATCTTATTTGGTTTCCAAGACATCCAGTTCTGTTACAGATAGCACTTGCCTCCTCTGCTGAGCAGCACGTTCAGTTGTCTGGCACTCCCCTTACAGAATCTTCACAGAAAATAACCCTGACTATTACAAGCTATTAAGTTGAGACCTCAGATTGACTCTTAATGATCTCGTGTGATCTCCATTGAATGAATTGTGTTTTGAATGACAATCATTAGAAAATTCAATTGTCATACTAATGCAAGCAGCACTAACTTTAATTTTAAAATATTTTGAGTGCTTAATATGAAGTATTTGTGACTGTTTTCCTGTATTATGTCTGACATTTCTGTCTTTTTCTGTCTAGATAGATAAGCTACATTCACAGTTTGCTATTATAGTCTGAGAATTTTAAGTGATGCTAGCACTTGCTTTTTTATATATCATTAGGTGACAATATAATAGTGTTTTCTGGAAAATAATGGATGTATTTGCTAATTTACTGTGTGTGGCCACATACACATCAAGCAGAAAAAATACCAGTAAAGCCAAACATGCTCAAAAATTATTTGGTAGCAAATTACTTTGGAAAACACTTTTCTCCCTTTATTCATCTAATGCTTCAGAGTTACCCAAAATATATTTATTAAATTTGGAGCTGTTACAAGATATTAATTTTAATAGATGAGGGGAAACAAAATAATGTAAGGATGTGTTCCTGTGGCTGTCACTGTAGTTCTGCCCAGCAGCACAGTTGGAAATCAGCACTTCTGAATTCCACCCAGCTCGTCCTTGCCCAGGGCCAGTGCAGGGCCTGCTTTGCTCTGTGCTTGGCCACAGCTGCAGCTCAGGGCCTGGGCCTGACTCTTGGCTCCAGAAGCTGAATTGTTTTCAGCTTGTGTTTGTTTTCAGACAGTTACTTTGTTTTTCTTTATTCAAGAAAAAATAAAATATGCGTGGCTGAACTTTGATCTCGCTTGACAGCGAAGCGGAGATTTTTCCCTGAAGAGTAAAGGCTCCCCAGATGTTTTCTTGGGAGGTTTACACTTCCATTAGAGCAAACTTTTCAGCTGCCATTGGCCCTGCTGAGCACATCCAGGCAGCCCCAGTCCCCAGGGGTAACTGAGTTATTTTGAAATGCGTGCTCGATGGTGGAAAACCCTAATTTGCCGTTTGTCTTTAAGATTGTGGCGTCGGAGAGGGCTCCTGGCGTGTGTGTTGCTGGCGCTGGCACTGCTCACAGCCACGTACTACATCGAAGGAGCACATCAGCAGGTACCACCTCTGCTTCCCTGGCTGCCTCACCCTCCCTTCCCTGTGCTGGGAATTGAATGAGTCGTGCTGGGATCTCCATGAATTTATAATGTATCTTTTGAGCTCCTCGCTAAGTTTTTGTTTCTCAGTCGTGACTGCTCTGTCGGCCGTGCATGAGTTGTGTTTCAGAGGTGGGGAGGGATGAGCTGTGTCGTTTGATCTGCTCTGGTGGATCCGGAGGCGTCTCGTGTGTTCCTGAGTAAAGCACACCTCGGGTGCTGCAGCACTCCTTCAGAGCTGCTGTCAGCAAGCTTTTAATAGTGCTGGGAGCTCTTGAGGGGAAATGTTATCCTGAGTCGTGGCAGAGCTTCGTGGTTGCCAAGAAATGGTTCTTGTGTTTCTGTGGAAGGGTCTCCTGCCCAGCTGGGACAGGCACATGTAGAGATGTAAAATAGTTTCACGGTTCAGATCTGGTTCCGTGATGCTTCTCGTTGTTTTCAAATGGTCCTTTAAAGGCTTTGTGGAGCTTTGGTGAACACAAAGCCTGGTGCTTTTGCAGCACTGGAAGTGTAAGACATGGCTTAAATTTAATGATGGTGTCTGCACCTTTCCCCTCCGCATTTCTCTTGGAGTTTCACGTTTTCCTGGAGGACAGACAGCCCTTTTGAAAACCAATTCCGACTGAATCAGCTTACAGCTCTGAAATGAGCAGGTTCCCAATTCCAGAGAACTTGCTCCCATCCCTCCTGCTGTGCTGTGTCACTGCCTGCCTGAGGGATCTGCAGTTCTGGAAGCCGAGTCCTGACTTCCCGGGTTTCCTTGAGCCTGCTGGGAAGAAACCTGATCCTCTGGGGCTGCTGAGGGCAGTGTCACCCTCAGGTGACAGCCAGTGCAGGAGCTCTCTGTTAAGGAGGTGTCAGCCGTGTGCTCTTGGCATTTTCAGGATGTTTTTGTGCCCTGGCAGGTTGGAGCTTGGATAAGAATGGTGCAGACTTCATCCTGGTGCTGCTGGTCCAGGGATGGTGTAAAACAGTGCCCAGAACTTGCTGTGGCTTTCCCATGTCCCCTCATTTCTGTGTGCGGCAGACAGGCAGCATTTTAATGTTTTCTTAAAAGTAACAAACCTGCTACTCACTGCTCCAAGACACAACATTCCACAGACTCACTGGGAGTGCAGCTGATTTTATTCCTTTATTTTAGCTCTTCAGACAGTCCCCTGAGCTGCTTGGGCTCTACTTGACGCTGTCTGGGGCTTGCTCCTCGTGTGCCTGTTCTGGATTTCAACCTCCTGCTATTGAACCTGAATTTTCATCTATCTCCTTGGAAACTTGCTGATTCCAAGATGTGGGGGTTTTCTCTATGTGTCTGTGCTGTAACTGTAATAAATTGCAAATAGAAGTGCGAAAGATTCTATTTCAGTTGTTATAATCCAGATAAATGTCTGTGTTAGCTTGTAGCTTAATTTTCTCCCTTGGCGATGTCATAATTTATATTTTTATTTCTTTTTTTGTGACTTTCCTTGCTCAGTATGTGCGGTACATGGAGAAGAAGTTCTTCTGGTGTGCCTACTGGGTAGGATTGGGCATTCTCTCCTCTGTTGGCCTTGGAACAGGTCTCCACACCTTTCTGCTCTACTTGGTAAGGATATTTCCACACCACATCCTTTCTGCACTGAGTACTTTAATTGTTGCATATTTTAAAATGGGCGAGTGAATAATTTTCTGCAAGTTCTAAACATTAAATACTTGGAAAGTTGGTGCTCTGGTGAATGTTGTTCATGTTCTACACTGCATCACCTTGTTTTGTAGTTTGTAAGCTCTGTGTTTATTAAACTGTGGATCTTGGCCTGCTGTTGGTTAATCCTCACTTTGAAACAATGAGCCAAATCTGCAAGTTCTAGCCTGTAATCTCCTCATTTTAATGAAGAGTTTTCTACTGTGTGCAGCTCAAGTGTTTCCATTTAAAATTTCTCTGAGTATTTTTTAGTATCTTAAAATGATGATTTTTCTAACTGAAACCACCAAAACAGGCTGCTGCTTTAGAGTTCAGTCTGTATTAATTTTGCTTTGAAAATAATAGCAAGGACAGTGTTTTTCTATGAAGATAAAATATCTTACAAAAATTTGCATGAAGTTGTTTATCTCAACTTAGTTATGAAAGTCAGGGAAATGTTTGGGTGTGTTTTGCTTTTGGCCATTGGATTAGTTCCTGGTTTATGAAACCACTGTCCTGGATTCAAGAAAAGGATTCATGGCCACAAAATAATTAAAACCAGTTCATGCAACAAATGTCATCTTGTATTTGGAACAATTACAGATGTTTACTTTCAGAGCTGCTTTAATCATTAACAACAACACAAAAAACACTACAAGAAACTCCTGCCTTCCCCCCCAGCAGGGCAGTGCCTGGGAGATGGAATGGCATGGGATGAGTAGCCTCAGATTTACTCTTGGTGTAGCTTCTGTCCTAAACAGTGTGGAAGGAATTCCTGCTAGACAAAACCAAGTTTGTGCATTGAGCACTGTCATACCCCAGGCCACTCTAAGATGATTTTGGCACGTGAAATCTTCCTCAGGCAGTGCCACTTTTCTTCTTAAAGGAGGTGGAATGAGTTAACCTTTCTTTTGCTCTTTATTTAAAAATCAAAGTTCTAAATTACTTTAATATAGAAAAATTGAATTCCATAATACATCACTTTGATTATCCTGTGGGGTATGGGAACCTCGTCGATGTACTTAGGCCGTGACCTGAGCTGACACTGAAATAATTTATAGAAAATACAACTTCTCAGTTAGTTTATCAGTATAACTTACGGTGGGTGTCTGGGAGGTGAACAGCCTTCCAAAGATTACAGGGATGTGTCACCCAGGGAAAGAAATTGAGTTTAATATTGTTAGGGAAGGTATTCATTTGGAACATAAGAGGGAAAGCTTCACATCACTTTGTTAGGAGGGGGAAACAGACTGAATAGGTTACACTGAGTAATTGGAAGGTGGTTATAGAGTAAAAAGTGATAAAAACGTACCATCAACATCTAAAGTGTAATACTATGGGAGAAGTACTGGTTTGCTTTAAATATATGAGGCAGATAAGCATGTTCCTATTACACCGAGGGAATTCCATGAAGGCAGTGAGGATTTGCTTCCCTTTTTTTCTCCTGAGCAAGATTTAGTGATTATCATGGTCTGCTCAGGTCAATTAACACCCTCTGGGCACTGTCTGAGCACCTCATGGTTTACACCTCGGTGGAAGCCACGCGGTTGTTGCCACTAGATGGCAGAGGGAGTGTAAAAACAGCAGTTCCTGGCCCTACCAAACCGTGTTTGCGTTTCAAGTACCTGAACTGTTAATATTCTTATCACTGCAGCTGTATCAGCAAGGTGTACATGGAATATGTTATCAGTGTAGTAAAACAGTGCTTGGTATCTGCTCAGTTTGAGAGGGAACAAGGAGTACTAAGGTGAGGCTGTTGCTGCAGCTTTTAGGGGTGAACTCTTTCAGAGAAGTGTTCTGGATTTAACCCATCTGGAAACAATGCAATTAGAAGCTCCAGCTCTCAAAGGGAGGAGTTGTAACTATTTTGCTTTGTTATTTGTACAGCAGTTCCCTCTAAAAGTAGAAATATGACACATTAAGTGGGGCTGTCAATATTAACTTCTGCGTTACCGTTGATCTACTTTTCATGTTCCATATACTTTAATTGTATTTCTTCATTATGGTAAAGCTTATTCTTCTATTGACTCAAAGAAATGAAAAGTTACAAAACAAATCCTCCCCTGCTTTAGTGCCTGGATTTGCTGGCAATAGAGAATAGACCCAGTAAGTGCTTTCAAATTGCTTTTAATTAATTGCTCATTTTAAAGCTGTATGTACAGGGAGATTGTTGGGAATGCAATTACATGCTGGGAGAACAATGCCCTTGGGCCCACCCATGTGGTGCTGAGCTCTGCTGGGACTTGCAGCATTGTCTGTGCCACTGAGGGCACGTGGAGGAATTGATGGCGTGTAGGCACCTGCTCAGGCTCCTTCAGCTGTCACACAGGTGCATCTCAATTAAATACACTGGATTATCCATTTACTGGGTATGGCCATCCCCAAGCACTGGGCAGGCCGTGGAGGTGGTTGTGCAATGGCTGCAGTATGTGAATGGCTCTGATGTTTGCTGTCCCTGGCCTGCTTAGCTGTTTTTCCAGTGTTGAAAACTGTCATTTGTCTGGATCCTTCAGAGCATCTCTCACCAGCTGCTTTTCGGAGCTGCATTCCGGTGCCAGGAGAGATCCCGGGGTTAGCTGAGAAGAGACTGCTGGGGAACAGTTTGCTAAAAGTAGAATTTAAAGCAGCCTCAGTGTGGGAGGGGTGTTGCTGCCTCAGGATCATTTCGGTTCACATCTGATTTGGGATTTTTTTTGGTCACCAGTCCTCGGCGCAAGAGGGACAGGTCAAGCATGGCAGTTTGGTACCAGGCTTTTAATTGCTGTTGCTGTGATTCGAGAGCTTTCTGTATGTTAGAAAGGGCCTGAACATTGGCTGATGCGTCAGTTCCTAGTTTAATGCTGCTTCCTTAGTTGTTACCAGCACTGGATGTAAAATCTGACATGGCTTTTTGGGAAACAGTTCTCATGCTGCACTTGGCACTGAGCTAAGGGCTGGCACAGAGCAGATCTTCATTGCAGGAACAGGGAAGCAGGCCACTCTTCCAAGAATCCTTTCCATTCTGACACTTTCAAAACAAGTCTGCTGGCTTATTTTCCTGAAGCCCATTAAAGGCTTTTCACAATTCTTTAAAAACAGCCCTTAAAAATAGTAATCATGATGTGGTTCTGTAGGAAATAAAACTATTATGATTAATGACTCTAAATACTGGTTTTAGCAGCACATGGCTTTTTCCTCGGTCCTGAGATGTTTTCTGTTGGTGGTAGATTAAAATATGAACAGCATGAATCACCTCATTACCAGCAGAGGATGGCTGAGGGTAACTCATGAGGCATTTTTGGTGTTTAGACATCTCTGAAGGATCTTTGCTGCCGAAAATGAATGAATGAGGTGGCGGTGCCGGAGGGCTCCGGAGCAGGGGACAGGAGGTGGAGTGCTGGGTTGGGACCGTGGGCTGTGGCCATCCCCACCCAACGCTCTGCCTCGTGCTTCGGTTTCACTTCAGCTCTGAAAAACGGATCGTCAGAGATGTGGCCAAAAAAAAAAAAATGTGCTTAAAACGAGCGGTTGTGAGAGGAGGGCGGGTAACTCCCCTCTCCCTGGGGATGTGAAATCCCTGAAGGGATGAATGGCACCGAATTCCTCACCGGTCAAAAGCTCGGGGCGAGCTCTGGCTGTTTGCATTGTTTGTGTTTTTGTTGCTTAAATGTGGATTCTGTTTGCTGCTGCTGCTGGAGCCGTGGGGGCAGCTGCTGAGGGGGTTTGTGCTGGTGGCCGGGCCCTGGGTGAGCACAAACAGGAAATGTGAGGTACAATAGCAATGGTTGTGCCGAGGTCCAGCCCGGATATTTTAGTGCTGGAATATGTGGCTTTGTCAGGAATTCTTACAGGGCTGCTCGGCAGCAGAGTGGAAGAGGGCACAGGAAAAATAAAGAGCAGAGATGTGCCTTTAAAGAGAAAAGTGAGTCAGAAAGGCAGTGCCCTCATTGCCAGCGCTGCCCTGGGAGAGCCGGGCTGGCTTTGTCTGGCTTTGAGGGCTCAGCATCTCACTTTCGTTCTGAATTGGTTCCCCTCACCAGGGGTCACATTCTGGCCTCCCCAAACAGTCTTAGTTTGCAGCTGAAATGAGCCCTGTGTTGGCCCTACCCAAACTGG
Source organism: Cnemophilus loriae (assembly GCA_013397755.1). Taxonomy (NCBI): domain Eukaryota; kingdom Metazoa; phylum Chordata; class Aves; order Passeriformes; family Corvidae; genus Cnemophilus; species Cnemophilus loriae. Next base: position 1,046,030 of record VZTF01004195.1, on the reverse strand, counting down.
TTTAGGTTAGAATTTGAAGATTTAAAAGCCAGATACTTGTGCAATAATGAGTCCATTATCTTGGAAAAAAAAAAGATGTTGGTGGTGTAAATAATTTTTAAAAAAGCAAACCCACACAAATAAATGCTCTCCTGTCAGGACTACTGAAAGCTTTTTTAAGTCAAACCTAATTCCTTTTAGTTCTCGTTCCAGGAGCTTAGCTTGTAAGAGGACTCATGATAAAAATTACTTAAGTCCTTCTTACAAGAGAAGCTCACAGAGCAGGACTTACTCCACTTTTATGAAGTAGACAGAATAATTTAGAAACCCACGCAACTTATTCTCGTTGTTTTTTCTCCATTTACTTCCTCGTGACTAATACAGGAGTATTTTCATAGTAATTATCAGCTTCAGGAGAGGTTTTGCTCTTTCCACGCAGATCATTCAAAACTATTGTGAGTAACCCAGAAAATGATGGTTCTGTATGGAAAGGAAAAAGTTGAGGAACAAAGGCTGGGCTGCCTCAGCCAGGTGGGAGGTGCAGCAGTGCTCCCCTTCCCAGCGCTGAATTCTTTTTGTGAAGTGAGGTGTTCATTTCCAGCCCTCACTGTTCTCCAGTTCACACCTCAACTCGCAAACCTAAAACAAAGGAAATAAAAAAGGGTTCTGTCTAATACCTGTGCTCAGATTACTGCTATTGAATTGCTGAGGTGGTTGAAAGAAAAATACGTGGAGGGTGCAGAAGGCAGAAATTAATTCTAAAATAAGTTGAAAGGGAGCCTGTTTGTGTGAGGGTCGTTTATGTCTCTTACTCTGTCATTTGTTTCTTTCCTGTCTTTAAACTACTTCCTCCAGCTGTCCTAAGCTTTCTACAATAAACTGAAATATCCTGGAATACTTGAATCAACATAAAACTACTTTTTTAAAAATCACTTTTGCAATTATCTCACCAGAAACTCCTGCTTACAGCTCACCTGGGCTCTGTTCTGCTTAAAACTGTGGTATCGATATTAATAATGCACTGATGAGCTGGGAGGGTCTGCTGAATTAACTGGACACTGCTGCTAAATCAGTTGTGCAATCTGGGTGTTCCTTAAATCTTCTGGTGGCTCGCTTGCCGTTTTAAAAATCTGGGGTGAGAAGTGGTGTTTTCAGGGAGAAAAACGTTCATTTGGAGTCTGGGTCCCTCTAAGTGCTCCTGCTGTTGTGTCGGATGCCTGTGGATATCTACAGAGAGCAAACCCAGCACTGCTGGCTTAGGGACGGTGCAGGAACAGTCCCGTGGGGTGATGGAGGAGTTAATGGGACCGTGGAGGAGTTAATGGGACCGTGGAGGAGTTAACGGGATCACGGCTGCACCCTTTTCTTCCTCCTGAAGGTTGATGGACTTTACCTTTTCTGTTTTAATTATCTGCTCTCCACTTCCTCAACGTTTGTTCTGTCAGATCTCTGCCGGGAGGACACACTGTGCTTTCTCCTCATTTGCTCTCTTGGAGTTTCTACTTTTTTTTCTTTTGTTTTTTTTTAATGCACAGCCTGAACTTTATACCTTTCATGTCCTGCTTCCTGGAGCGGGTTGGAAATAACGATAATGGTGCAAAACGATCTCTGATTGGAGATTCTAAAGCCAATCACCACTGCTGGTGGCAATTTGAATAAATGCTGAGGTTTATTCTTCAGAAATGACTGGATGGCTAGGGAAGGGCAAAGAGAGAATACTGATAGAGTATTTTATTATTTTATTTATTAATTTTCTGTCAGCACCAGTAGAGAAATTTGCATTCTTGCAGTCGTGCCTTCCCCTGACATGAGTCTGTTTGCTCCTATAGAAAGTAGTGTGGGCACAGCCTTAAAAAAACATCTGCTTTTCATGTTACTCCCTAGAGCAGCACCATGGCCCTTTACCCAGGCAGTGGCACCATGTGCTGCTCCCTCAGTGGTTCTCGTTTAGTCAAATTCAGAGTTTGTGGCCGATCATTTGGAATTTCCATCAGCTCTGCGCTGTGGGGCAAGGCTTGGCTGAAGTGGGAATAGAAACTTACCCTCAGCCACGTGAGTGTAGAATTAATACACGGCTTGAAATGCTGTGAAGGTCTTCTAAAGCCAGCCCTGACCACTTGGTGGATGTTTGTGTCACTTGAGGATGCTCTAGGTACGAGATCCTCCATCCCTAGCCCCGATTTGCAGCCAGCACCACATACCAGACGTTATAAAATCATGAGACATTTTAATCTCATAGCACAGCCAGACAGACAGACTGCACATATTTACCAGCCACCTCCAGACCAAGCTTCTCCCCCTTAATCACAGAGCAGTTCTCTCTGTGGGTAGTTGTCCACCGCTCTCAGAGATGACAAAGATGCCGTAACGCGGTGTGACTTTCTGGAGAGGTGTAATGATTTCGTGGATAAGTATGGGATGAGTCGTGGCCTGGGGCACCACTCGCAGGATGTTTCCCATGAGAAGCAAGCTTTTGTTTTTCCAATTTATCTCCATCAAATACAGCATGACACGTTCCCCCTCTGTGCAAGGGCTGAGTCTTGAACCCAGTACGAAAAGCAGCGTATCCGTGGAGGAAAACAGATTTTTAGTGCATTAAGTTCAGCAAGGAGTTCAGGGTAATATTTTTGTTGCTGGCAGACATATCACTTTTCTTTGAGAAATGCTTCTAAATTAAAGCCAGTCTAAAATTATATCTTCCCCCAAAATAAAAGGTTAAAATTAGATGCGGTTGTTCTTGTATCACTTGAGCTGTTCTGTGAAGGGCCATGTGAGAAACCAACACTTGATACAGGATTTGCTTGGAGCTTTAACTGACTTCCCAGTCCAGGCGCTCAGAATGATTAATAATGTGAAAATATGATTAATTTTTAATTGGCTATTCAGTCACTTTTCCTTATGGTAAAGACTTTCTGCTGTAAGAATTATACAGATCGGCATGTTTTTAAGGATTTTAACTCGTGATTTTCTTTACATGTGGCTGCTGTCTCTTTCTGCTTCCACAGATGAATTTCCAAGCATAATTTATAGATAAAAAGATTTTTACTTTCTAGAAATTTCATAATACATCATTTTAAGTAACTTATTTCTGTGCCATTCCAACTTGGGTGCCTTCAATCACTGGAATAAAACTGCTTTGAAGGCCTGTGAGTTCAAGAGTTCGAAGTTACCTTCTCTGAGACATCGGGGTTGTGCAGACAGGGATTTCCAAACTCCCCTAAACTGCTGTTGCTAAGAAATAGATTTATGTTGAGTTCATCTCGATGACCAAATCTTGTCTTGTTTGATTTGCAAATTGTACAGATATTTCTAACACATCACATTCCGGCCTGACCACAGGCTCCTTCTGGTCGTCAGCAGCGGCAAGCGAATGTTTCTCACCCGAGTCAGCAGAATGCTTCTCCATTTCTTCTCTGCTGTCCTTTGTTAGTGCCTCCTGCAGCTTAAAAGGAAAAAAAAAAAATCATTGGAAAAGGGTGAGGGAAAGACAGTTGGTGTTCAGGATGTTACATGCCTCGAGTTTCAGCGGCTTTCCCTGGTTTGGCAAGGAGCACGTCTTCAAAATCGCCTGGGATTTAGTGTTGGGTGTGATGGGGTTTGAAGCAGTTTTGCAAATGCCCTTTTTAAAGGTAGAGCTGCAGTCACAGTCCGAGGGGGGACATCTGAGAGGACTTCCCCAAGTGCTGAAACAAACTGAACTTTTGCAGGGAGGCAGAACACTGAGTATTTCCTGCGGCCCCACGCAGAGGAGGAGGAGAGGGTGGAGGAGGTATTATTTGTGAAGAGGATTAAAAAACTGGATGAGAATGAATCCTCCTGGGTATATAGTCGGGGGTGCTCCAAAGGTGGCACCTCGAGCCTGTTTGAAGGTGGTTCCCTGCTCCATTCCGAGTTAAACCATCTAAAATAGAACTAGAAATGAACCCCCCCAAGCCTCCCGCTCCTCCTCCCAGCCCTCTGCAGCCCTGGGCCTGTTCAGCCAAGCATTGTTTGGAGGTGCTTGGTAGCCAGGGCTTTGGGGAAGCTCCAAAAGCAGATGCTGAGGGTGTTGCTCTGAGCCTGCCAAGCCTGGGACAGTGTCCCTGTGACCCACAGGACACCCGGACACGGGAGGAGGACACGGGATTGCTCTGCTTCCCTTCGGCTCGCTCCGGTTCCATCCCACACTTCATCACTCGAAACGAACCATTTGTGCTCTATTCCTCATTCCAGTTCAAACGTGGCTTCTGTGGCTTCTATCACTCCCAACTTTTTTCCGTTATAGAATTGTTTACATTGCTCCGGGAGAGTTCTGTTCCCTTGGCGTGGCCTTCAGGTGGCCGTTCGCAGCTGTTTTGTGAAATGCCTTTTTTTTTTTTTTCCCATTGGCTACTCCCTGTGAAATTTTTCCTTTTGCAGACATTTGTTGAGTCTGGGAGGGCTCTCAGCAGGAGAGTTCTGAGGTTGGTCAGCCACTTGCAGGGTGGCAGCTCTGCTGGGAGAAGCCTCTGCAGCATCTCCAGTTGGGCATTTTGTCTTTGTGTGCTCCCCTGGGATTTTAGGACCTGCTTTATCCGCCCTGGGTGCACTTTGGGGAGAAATTTGGGTGATGCTGAAACCTTGCGAGGGCTGGGGGCTGCTTATCACTGCTGACAGTAGTGATTAAATTTGGCTCTTGCTATTCTAAGTAAGCTGGCTGTAGTTACTCTGTGCCGTGGTGTGTATTCCAAATTCTGTGGAAGTGAAAGCCACGGGTCTGGGTTCCCGTATCTCACTGCCTTGGCCACGGCCTCGAGGGAGCCGAGGGAATGGTCAGTTACAGCTCAGCCACGGGGGAGTTCCCTCCATGCAAATCTGCCTTTCAGGAGAGTTTCACTGCAAATTTCTGCTGGTGAAAACCGTTAATTTTAGGATGATGGCTTGAGACTTTTTTTTTTATGTCCCAAGGAAGCTGTCAGACCTAGGGAGGGGCAAGCAGGGGATGGGATTAAAGTCTCCAAATTTCAGAGTGGAGAAAGAGGTTCCCAGGTTTGCCATAAATGTACTTTACAATTTTAGGGAAGTTTCAACTCTCTTTGCATCTGCCCTCAATGAGTGAAATAGAAAGATGTTATTTATTTAGCTGTGAAGCTGCTGTGGAGGTGATCTTGCTGTAGGTACCAAGAAGTTTATTGCCATTGGGGCCTATAGAAATATTGATATTATAAGTTATTACTCATTGGTTCATTCTCCCAGCCTTTGTTCTCCCTTCCATATCAAAATCACCCTTGTGTATCAATTCCTGGATCCCCTCTTTTTCAGTTTTATTTCAGTGAACCTTTTTCTTCTCCCCAAGAGAGACTGTGCCTCATTTGTCATCTCACAGGCTTTGTATTGCTGCAATCCAAAATACACCCAAGCACTTGGAATTAGTCTCCTGTAAAGTAACAAAGAATAAATAAAAGAATTTTCTTGCTATCAGAGCAGCTTGTCCTTTAGCAGTTGCATGCCAGAAGAATGGGTTTATTTTGAATTGTTTGCATATCACAACAGGAGTTGCAGCTGCCATACAGAAAATATAACTGGTATTTTATTTCAATATTCTTAATTCACTGCCACTGAATAATCACAGTGTGGATGTGATTGCCTCAGTCCAGTGCTCTGAAATGTTGGTGAGTGGAATTTCACCCTTTAATGTGCAAATGAAGCTTTTGGGGGCTGGATGTGTCCCTGGCTCCTGCATTTCAAAGGGAGCTCTGGGAGCCCTGTGCAGGGAAGGGCAGTGCTCAGGTCTCTCACACTTTCCCTCTGTTCTGTAATAAATTGAGCTTTGATTTATTTATTTATTTATTTAAATTTATTTTTTTGGGGGGGAGGTATCAAACTCCCTTATTGCTCTAATAAAATGAAAATAAATTAAGATTGCAGCTAAAAACATAGAAGAAAATTGCTGGCAATGTTTCCCAGCACGATGTCAAAACCCATCAAATAATAAATGGCAGGAGCTGAGGTTTGTGTAATTTGTTCTGCACTTAATGAAACTTTAGGATTTATTTAAATCTGTGGTTTTTACATAAAGACCTCGGTTTAATGTAGTCGTTTTTATTTCTTCCCCTCTTTTTTTCCCTGGACAGTGTTTCCATGACCTTTGTTAAGTGATTGTTTTTTAGCTACAATGTCTGGTGTTCAGATTGTTTGAATTGCTTCTCAACTCTTTTGTATTAAAAATAATGGCAATTCTTTCAGGTTTTTAAAGTATGTAGCAGTTCATTTCTTGAATAGATTTTTATGCTCGTTTTATTTGGACGTCTGTCCAAAAAAATCTTTTGGTGTAAGATGGAGACTAAAATTAATTCAGTTAAATGGTATTTAAATAATGTTTAAGTTTTGAATTACATTGCAAACCATTTTTAGCAAACAGCAGTGAGGTCCCTTTCTTGTTTACTTAGAAAAAACAGACACAAATTAAACGACTGGCTGTTGGAGAAAAATCCAGAAGTTAAGAAAGTCTGCTGCAAGATGTCATTAAACCCAGTCATTAAAAAAAATCAATATATGATTTAAATGCCTAATCCTCTAAAAGCAGCAGTAGGGAAAACACCTCCTCTAATAAAGCTGTAGGTCATAAATACCTTAAGGAGAACATTGTAAAATATTTGAAAATTCCTGGTTTTTTTAAAAAAGTAAGGATTCTTATTTCTCCTTGGCAACCTCCTAAGTAGCAGGGGAAAAGCTGAAAGGCTCCCTAACATTTTAGAGGATAAAAAGAAAGATTTAATTTTTTTTTAAAGTACCTTAGTAGCTCAACATTGCAATTCAGGTGGTCTGAAAAAAACCCCAACAAACAAGAATTTTACATAAATAAAATTATCAGTGGCCAAAGTGAGAAGGGGGAGGGGGGGGCTAATTTGAGATTTTATTCTAACTCACCTAAAATACAATTGACATTTCTTTGGGTTTTCTTTTGCAGGGTCCACACATAGCATCAGTCACTCTTGCTGCCTATGAATGTAACTCTGTGAATTTCCCTGAGCCTCCTTACCCGGATCAAATCATCTGCCCCGACGAGGAGACAACTGAAGGCTCCATCTCCTTGTGGGCAATCATCTCAAAAGTCAGGCTGGAGGCCTGCATGTGGGTAAGGCTTATTTAAAAAAAACAGCAATTTCCATGGGTGGATTTAATTTCTGTGGCCAGCAACGGACAAAAATTCCTGAATGAGCAAAATAACGATGGGTTACACTGCCCAAGGTAATGTGAAAAGTTGCCTTCCTGGTGAACCTTTTAGCCCTGATCATTTTAATGCTTTTTAGCAGGGTATTCCTGGGATGTTTTTATCAGCTGCTTTATTTTCTGCTAAATACCAGCAGAAAACTTGAAGGCTGTTGATGTAAAAGGCAAATTTTAGGAAAGGTGTCTGCACCCCAGATGACCTGGCAACTCTCAGGTCTAAGCAAGAAATAATTCCAAAAATTTTGGGCCTCTAACACGAGTGAAGCTGCAGTTCCTCATCTGCAGGACTCAGGCCCTCGTCTCACAGTTCATTCTGGGCTGCAGCAGTAAATTAGATTCAATTAAAAAGTGTTATTTTGCACAATTCTACATCTTTGATTTCTGTTTCTCTGCCTGTTTCCACTTTTCACTTAAAAGCTGACCTGCTTTTCCTGTTTAAGTGAATCAGGGTCTTAGGAAACGCTGTCATTGGAACTTCCTTTCCGTTTTCCTCTTTTTTTTTTCTCTGCAGCTTCTTGTAGAAATTTAATTTTTGGAGGATTTTGGTCAGCCAGGCTGTTTTTTTCATTACATGTACATCATTTTGAATTGCAGTTTACACAGATGCATCTGCTGTGAACTACATGCCAAATTAACTTTATTTTGCTGCTGACTTCCTGTCCTAGCTGATGATTTAATTACTAAATTCTTGGTTGTCCAACTCAAATGCAGAGAAAGGAAATTCTAGAACCAGTATCTGATGCCTGCCCTGGTGTTCTTTAATATATAAGGCAGCTGGTCACTACAATTTTTTAAATATCAGCAGTTGTGTTAGTTACAACAATTCCAGTCAGGTTGTGTGAATTTACAGACTAAAGTCAAAATAGTAACAGAGAAAGTGGACTCACAGCACTGTCAAAAAGCAAAGTACAGCTTAAATTTCACTCCTGAAGAAAGGCCAGAATTACCTGAATGCTCAGTAAGTAGCTAAACATACAAATACTTACAAGACTCTAAATAGATATAAGATTTCTCTTTATTTTCTTCCTCTGCCAAAACCTGTTTAATGGAGACAGGCAATAAAAATGGCATTTACAGCTACGTTTCTAGGGTTGCAAAATAAAAATGCAGCTGAGGATAAACATGTCTTGCTTCATCTGCAGCGTGTAAAAACTGAGCTACGAGGAGAATTAAGTTTAGAAATGAGTGAACAGAGTTGCAGCCTCTGGAATCTCGTGTCCTCCGGAGCAGCCGTGAGGGAGAACAGGCAGTGCCTCCGTGGTCTGAGTTCCTTGGATTAGATTAGGGAGAGGACAAGGGAATAGGAACATTTGCATCCCACTTTTTCACCCTTTCCCCCCCACTGTCAGCTACCTTTGCTCTGAACTCTGTCTCCTCTGGATTGTCCCTTGGGAGCATCCTCTGTCTACCAGTGGTGTCTAATGTAATGTTATGCTTTCTTGGAATGTTTCGTGAGTACATAAACATTGCTTGCTAATTTCCTGTAAGCCAAATCGAGTTGGCAGTTGCTGCTGCCTCTTTCCAGCGTGTTTCTTTTGTCCTAATTCCAGCTCGCTTCTTATGGAAGCTGTGGAAGAGATTTATTTTGGATTCTGTCACTCTGAAGCTAAATGTCCACTTAGCAAAGATAATGGTGACTTCCAGAAAGGCTGATTTTTGCAAATCATCCCAGGATGATTTTGCAGAGCTGGGACTGTAAAGCTGCCCAGGCTGAGTGTCCCGTGGGGTGAAATGTGAGGATTTATCTGCACAAGGGTCACAAAACCATCAGCAACCAACTTCAGCCAGAGATTAAAATCATTCCTAGACCCCAGCATGACAGTGATGGCCATTCCTGCTGATAATGAGAGTTACAAGGATTAAATATCCCTGTGCCCAAGGAATTATTAGGTGGGATGAAAATGATGCTTTTTTCAATCCCTGTAAAAGTTGGCTCCAGCAGCCCTGGCCTGCAGAAGGGCTCAGAAACAATCTCTTAGGTGAATGCCAGTTTTCACAGCCTCCCATCCCACGGGGACAAGGAATTCAATAGTGCCCTATATTTTTAATGTGTTGCAGCCTTTTTGGTTTTTTACAAGAACTAAGGGGAAAGAATAAAAATGTTTAATTGCTGGGGATTAGCAGAACAGGCGGCCTGTGTCCTGAGCAGGATCAAATCTGTTTAAAAGACTCTTTCTAGTGGAGTCATTTCCCAGTTTCCTTTTCTGAATGTAAAAGAATTTTGATTAGCGTTTGCCTTTCCAGTTTGTTGTTAGTCCAAGGAATCTCCGTGTAAAAGTGGCATTCAGAGTTAAATGGTGAAAATATCTGATGTTACAAAAAGCAGTTAAATAGTTACTGGTTTGGAGCCCTTAATTGCTGCTTTTATTTTATTTTATTTTTTTTGCTTTTATGCACTTAAGGAACCTATCTCCAGCAGACATGAAATCATATGATTTTTGTTGCACTTCTGAAATGTTTTGTAATAATGAGCATGTGACCTATCCAATTTAAAGAAAGTTCATGTCCAGTACACACATGCAAACCTCTTCCTCAGTTCACAGAACAAAGCCAAAGCAAATTGGCAGAGCCTGGAGGAGCAATGTGACTTTTTCTTCTTGCATCACCCTGAGAACATAACCTCAAGTTAATTTTTCTGAAGTGTTGTTGCTACTGTTTTCAGGCTTATCTTCCCCTCGTGCCAGAAATATGCAGATTAATGAAGTTCAGCTTGTTGCAGTCGTTAAATTTTTTCTTCTGTGGAAAACAAGGGCATAAACATTTGAGGCCGTGCACTTTGGGTGCTTAAACTGAGAATTTAACAGCTTGGGTAACTGCAGTGGTATTTAAAACCACAACCTGTTGATTTGGAATATCCACAGCAGCTGGAATTCTTGCTTGCAGCTGTGTATAGAGCAGGAACAAAGGAAATTGAAAAGCTTTCACGTTGTTTCAAAGGAGGAGAAAAGCATTTGTTACTCACTGCTGACCCTGGGAGAGAAAAGCCATCTGCAGGGAGCACATTCCCGTGCAGTGCCCAACTATTGTCTCTTACCTGCCCTAAATTTAAACCATCCCGAGTTAATTCCAAGTTCCTGTTCCATTAGCCTCTGTTTATCCATATGTTCAATCTTAGCTTGTCTCTCTTTTTTCCCTTGGTTAAGCTAAAGCTGCCTTTACCCACAAGACTGAAATGAGTCATTTGATGTCCTGAGAAAACAAATATAATTTTCCTGCGGTGAGAAAGCAGCCGTCCTTTCATCTGGGGTTGGCTCCAGCTGAAGGAGAGGGAAAACTCGAGCTCAGGCTTTGCTTAGCCTTTTTTTTCCTTACTGTAGTAAAACCTGAGCCTGTTTTCTAACAAACACTTGCCCAGAGTCTCATGACTAAACAAGCAAACTCCAGGACAGCACCGGGGAGGAGCTCCCGGATTATTCTGAAGGCCCCTCGGGATCAAGGGCTGTCACATGCTGGGGAATGTGTCTGGCGTCATGTGGTGGAGTGAGACACAGCAGTGCTGACTCAGGATGTGTGGGACAGGGATGTGTGGGACAGCAGGGACACGTGGGACAGCAGGGGCATGTGGGACAGCAGGGACACCAGCCCCAGCCTCCCACGGCTCCAGCCACGCGCCACTCCCCGGGGCCCTAGGGATGCACTGACCCTGCAAGCCCCAGGCTTTCCCCTGCACAGGGAAATAAGGATTCGAAGGGAGCAGCATTCTCTTGGAAATGATGGGAATTCTGACCTGGCGGATGAAAGCAAACTGCTCCAAACAGCTGCTCTCGTCGGCTCGGAGAATGGCCACGGGATTTGTGCGTGTCACGTGTTTTGTGTTTGGGAATAAACAGGAAAATAAATCAGGATTGTTCTTTTCCCAGGGTGCTGGTACAGCCATTGGAGAGCTGCCCCCGTATTTTATGGCGAGGGCGGCCCGGCTCTCTGGTGCTGAACCTGATGATGAGGAGTACCAGGAATTCGAGGAGATGCTGGAACACGCAGAGGCTGCACAAGTAAGGACAGCGTGCAAAACAACAGAATTAATAAAACACAGAACAACTAACAGGGAGTAAATAACCATTCCAATTAAACGAGAAGGAGCCAAAAAATCAGTTGGTGTGAGTTCACACGGGACTTCCCAGGGATGGAAAAAGATCGTGCACTGGGTAGAGATACCTGTGGTGATGGGAGGACAAGAATGCAGCTTGTTGGAGCAGATAAAATAGTGCAGCCAAGTATTTGCTACAAGTACTGCAATTATTTAGAGTTCCAAGAACAGCACAATACAGGTAGGGAGACACCGAGCTGGGAAAACAGGGGTAGAGGAGCTGCTGTTCCATAATCCTGGTTGTTCTGGCTGCATTTAAGGCCTCCCTGGGCCAGGGATGATTTTCAGCCTCAGCTCATCCCTTTCAGATGACATTTGCCTGCCTTGCCACTGACACCCCCATGGACCAGTGTGTGACCCATTCATCAGCCTGAGGAAACGTTTTTCCTGATGTGGAAATGCAGCAAAACTGCTCCAAGTCCCTTTTTTGTTGCTCTTGTCATTTATTTTCTCCAGGGGTTAAATAGTGCACGGTTTGCAATTGATGCTGCGCATCAGTCAGGTACTGCTGTGGATAATTTTTCCTTCAGGTCAGGAGTTTGCATCCTTGGTCACAAGTTCCTGATAGTGTTTTAGAAGAAATTAAACATTTTTTCCTCATGCTGCTTGCCACTGAATTTTTCCCTCTGTATTTTTCCTTCTTATCCTGTTTTGTCTGCCACTAAGTTGAAACGGGTCATGAGACTGCTGTTAAAAACCAGCAGATGCTATTTACCATGCACTGATGTCTTTAAACTCCTCTGCCAGGGTATTTTCTGAAGATAAATACATACTTTTTTTTTCCTTCGAAAAAATGGATGAAGCTTTTCCATGAAAGTGGTTTGTCTGGAAATACTGAATGCAATCTAGTAATTCTAACAGTAAACCCTGTGTTTCCCGAGAGCCTCCCCCTACTAGAAGGTTCCAAAGGGTTTTTCTGCTATTAAAAATAGTAAATTCTTCTATATTTTTAAAGATGCAGCAGGGGGATAAAGGAATCTGCTTTGTTCTTTACTCCCCTATCAATCTTTGCTTTGCAAAGAAATCCCTTAACTGTACGAAAATCAAGCTGTGGTAAAAAAAACACCAACGAAACCAGTTCAGTACATGACTCCAGTATCTGTGTTTACTGAAACTCTCCCAGCAAATTATATGTGTGTACAGTTGTGGGAGCAGCCAGAGATGGTTTCCAGAACGCACAGTGAGATTCTTGGGAGGAAAATTTTTTTGCTAGAGAGCATTTTGTCAGGCCAGGCCAAACTATAGCTGTATTGACTGCTCGGAGTAAACAAATGGCCTTGTGGAATTAATGAAGAAAAATGATGCTGTTATTTACCAGTACTTTTGATTTTATTTTCTTGGCGATTGAGTTTGGATTGAAGCGTGTTGTTTTGTGGATGGATGGCCAGGAAAAAAAAGAAAAAAAAAAAAAAAGAAATCTTTCAAACTCCACTTGTGGTTTGGTTTCTATAAACTCTTTTAGCATGAGGCTTTGACAATCCGATTAAATTGTATTGTGCTCATAAAACTGACAGTTCAGTTTTTTCCATTTGCTAATGTGACTTCCTTTTTGCTTTTGGCTTCAATCATGTTTTCTCTGGATGTCTGTGGGAGACAGGCCTGCCTTTCCTATGACCTCTGTAAATCCCAATCTCCAGCATAGTTTATCACTCTTTGCCCTGTAATTTGTATTCATGAGCAGTGCTGATGTCTATTTTGAAATTGCTCATTAATAATTGTTATTACCTCCATCAGCTCTCTCCCACTCTGCCAAGTTTGAAGCCTCACACGGGGGCTGTGACAAGTGTCCTGTGCCTTGGGGATGCTGCAAATGCTTGATGTCAAGTGACAGGAGCATTTTTTCAGTGTAAAGGTCTCGTTGCATCCAGCCTTTTGGAAAGGCTTGGGAATGGGCGTTGGATTTTGAAGAATAGCTGAGCTGCTCTTTGCCTACGAGGCAGAGCCAGCTGCTTTGACGTTTTTGCTGCTGGGGTGTTGTTCAGAGAGCTCGTTGCTGCTGTTTCTCAAAAACAATGGTAATTTGGAGAAACAGATGAGCATCTTCTCTGGTGAGAAGGGATCGTGGCTATAGCATCCAGCCTGAAGGATCTGGGAGGGGGGAATATGCTCCTGGCTGGGCCATAAAAAAAACAGCCAAAAAAGGGACCTAAGAGGATTAAACAGCGTAAAGGTTTAGTGCTCCATTCAGAGTTACACAGAGTAAAATGCCATTTACTTTAAAGAGCCTATTGATGGATTTTCTGTGTTGAATCTCAGATCTGAGTGACCTGTCTCCTTGTGCTGGCTTTTGAGAGGGCTCATTAACCTGCAGCCGATGTGTCTGTCCTGTACTTTCCATTAGCACACTTGAGAAAAAGCCCCTTATTTTAAAGGAACACTCACTTCTACTTCCTCTGTGTCCCTTTGTGTGCTCACCAGTGAGTCCCAGTTCCGTGCAGGGAGTGTCGGAGCTGCCTCGTGGCCGTGCCCTGCAGAAGGGGGTGGTTTTGCTTTGTCCCCAGAGCTGCCACAAGGCAGAGCCCAGCACGCCCCAGACAGAGCAGCTCGCTCGGATTTGTTCATACTTAAGGCAGTGTTTAAAACCCACCAGCGTTTCAAACGATATCTCAGCTGCTGTTAACTCTCTGGCAGTCGAATTCCAGAGTGAAGGAGGGTTTTATCAGAGCTCCCCTTTCAGCCACAGGGAGCATCTCCAGTGCAGCCGTTCAAAGCAACCTCTCAATTAGGGGAAGTGAATCCACTGCTCGGCGCTGGGGCAGCACTTTGGTAATGACACAGTCACAGACACTTCGGGCAGCTTTGTGTCTCCACACACACGAGCAGGGACTCTCTTTTGCCAGTTTAATAGTTGCCGGTTGGTAATTTTTCTCGTTTCTCTGTCATGCTGAAACACTTCAAGCTGAGGAGTGAAAAAGCAGCTTTTGGTGCCAGCTTCCCTCAAGGTACTCAGTGACAGTGCGTGGGCCTTGCTGTATCCTGGTGCTCCTTGCTAGGAGGGGAAAGTACTGATATCTTTGCCTAGCTAATCCTTAATGGCTGTGAGTGTTTGGCTTCATTAAGTGGCATTTCTGTAAGAACTAATGATTTACACATCGGGGCTTTGCTTCTGTGCGGCCACGCCGCAGCCAAATTTCCATGTAAAAATATTTTCTAGTTGCCTGTGTTACTATCAGCCACTGCTGTTTGTTTACTCTCCAAGCTGTGTCCTGCCTCGGGAAGAATACAGGCTTGGAGAAGGGTTAAATCCATAGGAATACCGAGGTGCAGCAGGACTGGTTTGGAAATGACTGAGTGCCATCTGCACACTGGCTGTCAGTTGCTGCTGGGACCTGTTTTTGCCTCCACTGAACCTTTACTGGTTGTGGTTTGTCTGGCCATCACATGACTTCTCTGAAAATTCCCCCTCCCCTCCATTTCCAGTAAACTGTTTGAACAGGAGTGACTCAGACTGAAACCAGCTTCCCTGTAACCACAGGGCTTGTTAAAGAATTTGTCAACGTGGACTCGAGAGGGTTTGTATTAAACTGAGCTGCAACCGCCTGCCTTGGGTTGCCTCGGGAGTTCCAGCGAGCCACTTCCTGCCCCCCGAGGGCTGCAAGGGGTTAAACCCGTGGCTTCTGGGATGGTGGCGGTCACACGCATCTTCCCAGCTTTTCTGAAAGCCCTGGGTTGCTTCTCCACATCTTCACGTGGGGTTGCTCTGTTGCAGGAGCAGAACAAAGTCCGTGCCACGCCCGGGAGAAGCCAGCGCCGTGTTCTGACACGACACTGACTTCACTCGCGGGGAATGATTAGGCACAACTGAGGAGTGAAATCTCTCTTAATTAGCAGCGTTAAAGATGGCCAAATTAAAAACGGATCTCTCCCGTGATTGAATTAACAGCTCCTATCTGATAAGTTCCTGCTTGAAAAGGCTGCTGGCTTGTTTAATCAACAGCGTTTAAGGGTACTTGGTACAAGAAAAAAGAAGTTAAAGCAGACCACAAGCAGGTTTTTATAAAGCATTTATCATAAAAATGGAAGTGGAAGGGTCATGTACAATAACTGGGAAGGCTTGACTTCTTTTTTTTTTCTTTTTTTTGCTTTCCCAGAAATCACTTGTTTAAACTGAACATCAAATCTCACTCATCCTTCCTCTTGCTCAGTCCTCCCATCACCCCGTTTTCTCATCAGCTTCCTCTCTTTATTAATTGTGCTGCACAAGGAGGTTGCTGCTGTGGGTGGTCACCAGGAGGCTGCTCCTCACGCCCTGCATTCCTCAAGTTTGATGCCCGTGTTTGTTAATAGCTGTAGGGGAGGTTTCTTCCCTCTTTTCTGGTGGCCTGTGCTTAAATAGAAATTCAGAACTGATCAAACCTTGAAGCTGCACTTTAGAAACTCCCCACGAGTGCTGGGGAGTGAGGTGGCAAAGTGACAGTGTGTTTTCACAGACAGTGTAGCAAGCAGTGGATGCACCGAATAACAGCTCACTTTTGAACTGTTCTCCAAAATTACCGAGTTTAAAATAAGTTTTGGAATGAGTCAGTGACAGCTTTAAATAAGAGAACTTGATCTCGAGCGCTTCCTGAGAAAAGAGGTAGCAAAGAGTTAAAAACGGGCAGAGGGTAGACAATGAGAGCTGTGAGTAAGGAATGTGTAAAGCACCTCCTGGTTGGATTTCTTTGGAGAAGGTGCCCACATTGTTCTATTCATTTGCACACCTGCTCACAGATAAGCAAAAAATAGCACAGGGCATTGCTCTGATTAGTAATGGTGACTGGAGATGATTTTTTTGAGTATTGCTTTGAAGGGTTCTTTGTGTCTGTTCCCTAAAAAATTATTTTAATGTTCAGCGTGTGAGTACATAAATCAGAAATCACCCAGGCAGTGAGGAAACCTGGGTTACTTTGCAACATTTTCGCTCAGTATTAGGTCAGGAGGATTTTCTCAGTGACAAATGTCTCACTTTGCAACAGAAATGAGAATTAATGTCACCAAGTGTACTGGGAATGCTGGAAGCTGCATTTGCACAGGAGTTGGGGAGAAGCAGATGATCGAATTCTGCCATTGGATTTGCATGCCCTGTTCTCTGTGTGTTGGGAGTGCTCAACACAAGTTTCTAAGGGGAAAATTTGGCCCTAAATACTTGATATTTCACTCCTCAACATTCCGAGAAAGACCAATAAATGATCAAAAGCTGGGTCAGAAAAGCTGTTTTAAATATCCTTTTAAGGACAACCTTCAATAACTGATAGAAATTCATTATAGTATCATAATCAAGAAAATGGCTGGGTTTTTTTCTCCCCTGCTCCAGACACTGTTTAAATATCTGTGTTGTACAAGAGTCTGGTATGCAAACCACTTCTCTGAGCTGTCTGGGAACCTCTGTGCCTTCCAGGGAGAACAGGGGAGAGGTTGCACATCTGGGCTGAGAGGGAAGGCTTGTGTGTGCTGAAGGCTTTGTCAGCTGTGTCAGAAGTTCCTCACTTCCATTCAATTTTAATCCTTAACTTATATCCAAGTCCTGCATGGAGAAACAGTATTTTTTTCAGTGCTGATGGCGTTGAGTTCTCAGGTTTATCAGAGACTGAAAATATCGATTTTCATGACTGGTTATCAAAAATTCTTTCCTTACAACGTCTGGATCTTAAACCGCCTCAAAATAGGGCGTGATTCTTTAGGATTGATTTTTTAAAATTAACAATATTCTGGAATTGGCAGATCTGTGGCCACAGTAACTGATTGCAATTGTAACTTTGAGATAAATGAGCAGCTGCAGTGGGGTTTTGGGGAGTGCTGGGATGTTCCTTTACTCCACTCATCTCCCTGCCTGTGGCTGTAGTATCTTGTCGTGGAATCTCAGAAAAATTCACCTCGAGAGGGACCTGAGGCAGTTTCTAGTCCAACTTCTTTTTTTTTTTCCAGTCCAGCTCAGGTTCCTCAGGGCATTGTCTGGGCTGGTGCTGGAGCCCTCCAGGGCTGGAGGCTGCACAGCCTCCCTGGGAAATCTCCTCCAGTGCTGCTGACATTCCCACTGACAGCTCCCTTCCCTGAAAATGGGTTGCAGGATCTGCTCTGCCAGGTCCCCTACAAGACGTGAATAGAAAGTGGTTGTTCAGCAAGGAAAGAAATCGGTTGATTTCGTGTTTTTGTGCAGGGCTGTAAAGCTGCAGAGTGTCAGAGTGGACACGTTGCTGCTCTGAGGAGCAGAGGTGGCAGGGGATGTGGTTAAAGGGGCTACGGCTCTGCAGGACAGATCTGATAACGCTGAAAGGACATGCTCCTTCCTCTTCCTTTAGGCTGTTTCCTTTAATTGTGTCTCATTCTTTACAAAATCTCTTTATTCTTACCGTGTGTGAAGCAGAAGGACTTTTTATATAGAAGTCTGAGAGTTTCAGTTCTAGTTGTGGGAAAAGCTGGCATTAAATTTGAGTTATGGAGCTCACTGAGCCCTCTAATCTGTATTCCTTTTGGTATTTCCCTTCTCGAGTATGGATTGTAACGGGCTGGAATCTTGAAATCAAAGCTCCTGAGATGGGGTTTGTTGTAAAGAAATGTTTGCTGGTTCTTCTCTCGAGAAGGAGGCGGGAGAAAGGAGGGAAATAAAATGTTGCTACCATGATACAGATTATTAATGAAATGAAGAAAATACCTGGAAGTTCCTAGTGGAACTAATGGGCTGATCCAGAGCTGGTTGACTTCATTCCTGCTCCTGTTAATGGGGAGATCTTATTTACCATAAAATGGACCCATTATTTGGAAGTTTCACACTTTTACTCCAAAATTAATGACCAGGGAAAGCCAAGCCTGCTGTTGGAGTGGACACTTCACTCTTGTCTCTGCTCCCACAGGACTTGCAAAGGATTCAGCTCTGTGGCTTCTTTTGTCTGTCTTTTCTAGCATCACTTTTAAAATCTGATAAGAGGACAATGGGTTTAATTGTCTTTTCTGTAGAAAAACTTCAGGTTTTCTGACCCAAGAACTAATTGTAGTTACTCATGTCTGAGTTTCTGAAGTCCCAAAGATGAGCATCCTCCCGATTATCTCTGGATTGCAGCATCACCCCTTAACCTTAACATGCAACCAGCCTCAAGAATTTGAAGACAAACAGATGTGGAAATAAATCCCTCACAATCTGTGTCCAGCATTCTCGTCCTCAGAACGGCCAAAAGAATCCACCTGTAGATTTAATTTCTTGCTGACTTGTGATTTGTCTGTGATATTTACTGTATGTTCATCCTTGCCTACAAATATTCTGAATGTTGAAGTCTTACCAATTTCAAGCCTTCAGATCTCCAGCAGAGTCTGTTTAATGAGGCTTTGTGGGTGCTGCTCTCTTTTTTTCCACAGCTCTTTGGAGAAGCCAAGGCTGTTTTATTGCTGTTTGGTTGCCTTCATCTCGTACTTTTAAAACTGTTTTCACGTTCAACATCGACGTCTTTTTCTCTTGCAACTTTTCCATGATTACCCAATTTATTTTCCAGAATTTAATGTCTCAAAAAACCCAGACTTCTCATGAAGTGAAACTTCTTTAGAATCTGGCACGTCTGTCCTAGGCCTGTTGTGTGTAAATCCCTTTCTTTCATCAAACAGTGCTTGCTTAGTTCTGCCACCATCCCTTCACTGCTTTCAGTAATCTTTGAAAACTTGCTCCAGCTTCCTCTTTTGAGGGTCTGATTTCCCAGACAGGACCTTTCTTTCCCAGATTTTTGGGTGATAAGGAAGTTGAACCCTTACCCCTCACACCCTCTGCTCTCCAGGCATCAGGATGGAAATATCCCCTTTTAGTTTGCCCCTTTGCATTTAACTGAGAGCATTTTGGAGAAAGCTGGAACAAAGATCCATGAGCTGCTATCACAGTACTCCTGCTTGTAACTTGCTCGTGGGATCTGTTGCCTTTGATGTTTTGGGGAGGGTTGAGGGGTTTTGGTCCGTGAGTGCTGAACCTTTAGCAGGGATGTGTTGTGACCTCCCTGCCTTAAGAACCTCTCTGACTTCTTTGCAACTGCTCCTCTGCAGTCAATGCTTTATTCCAAGGAGTTAATAATTCTTCCCAGTGCTCTGAAATCCTGGAATCCATTGCCTGACCACAAATGGTCATTCTCCCATAAGTTGTGTTTGATTCCATTGTGTTGTAACAGAAAGCCAGAAGAAACAAAATACTGTGCAGCTCATTTTTAACATAACTCGGATTTTTACATAAAGAGGGGCACTGTCTTTGTAGGCAGCTCCTTAAATGTTAAGGACTCTATAATTTTGGTGATCTAAATGGTAGCTTCGTACACAGTCTTCAATCTTTGGGGGGAAAAAATGTTCTCCTCTTGAGATGATTATCTGCATAATTAAAATTTTAATGTAACGAAAATAGAAATAATGCTCAAATCCCGAGGGGCTGACTACTCCATCACGCACAAGGGACACGTTTGGCCTGGGGGATCTGCAGGAGGATGGACTTCCAGTGTAACACATCCAGATCTCTATGTCCTTTAATTTTTTTAATGTTCACTCATGCTCCTGTTTTCTGTCAGAGTCACAAATCCTGTGTAGCCCCTTGGAGACCTTTTAGAAATGTTTTTTAACTTCTTCAGGCCACCATCTGCCAGGTGAGGAATATCCCTGGCATTAAAACATCCCTGACTCCCTCTGATCCCAGCCTAAGGCCCTGCGTGACCTCACGAGCAGGGAATGAACTTGGGATGGAATTTACTCCATCTTTGTGTTAAACGTGCCGACATTTCCAAGGTATTTGTAAAGTGCTTGAGGTATTTACAGCAGAAAAGAAACGAGAGAGAAGAGAAGGTTTTCCAGGCCTCAAATCCCTGGAATCTGGATCGTGTTTTTCAGAGGTTGGGCTGGGATGTGATGGGAGCCGTTGGTTTCTCAGTGCTCCTAAAATCTGATTGCAACTGTTTGAAAATGAAATGTCACATTGCATAATCTGTGCAGGCTTCAGAGAGCAGATCTGGGGAAGTGTTACAGGTTTTTTTCTGTGGGATTCAGTCCAACTCTGATTATTCAGAGCTCCTTGGATACCTCCAGCTACTCCTGTGGATCCATCAACCATCTCTGCACTTGCAGAGTAAGGAGAAAGGGGCTTCACAATTTCGGTGGGAACAATTACTTGAAATTAATTACAGAGGGAAAAGAGGAAAAAATTATTTATTAAAATTATTTTTTTTTCTTGAGCTTGTTAGTTAAATCTGGTGTGATGCTTGCTCTTCCCTCACATTCAGAGGTGCTCACCAACTTTACAGTGAAAGGAGAAAGAAGCGGGAGATTGAATAATAAATAGAAACCAAATAAAACAGAGGGATGGGGCAAAGCCTTGTAACTTAGACAAGGTTGTCCATTCTTTCAGGAAGGACTTTTCCAGGGATAAAAGGTCCATATTTACACAGAGCTGCTCCACAGGGCCTATTTAAAGGAGGAATATTGTGACAGAACATGTAAATTCTCTTTACCGTCCCTTTAGGTTTGGAACTTTGGGAGGGGTTTTTGTCCCATGGAGCCTCTGGGGTCGATCAAATGATGAAAAATTCCCTTTTCCTGAGGCTGAGCAGATCCAGGACAATTCCCCCCACCCCGAGCTGCCAGCTGGGCCTGGGGAATCATCCCTGACCTTTCCGTGCCTCGTGTTCCCAGCCCAGTTCTTGGGATCTGATGATTAACCCAATGAAGTCATGTTTAATCATTTAACCTTCCTCTGCCTGCACTGTGGCACTCACAGGAAATCTATTTCCAAACCCCCAAAAAATAAATCATCTTTGAAAGGGACACAGTGAGCTAAAACATCCTGAAATGTTATAAAGAATGAATCACAATTAGCTGAGAGGCCAGTCCAGTCTAGAAACTTTAATTTGGGGGGAAAATGGTTTGCCTGTAAGTAGCTGAACTTTTGTCTTTTTTCATATATATATATATGTATAGACATAAAAATATTATTTTTTAAAGCAGTAAGTTATGAAAGTTATTTTATTTCAAATGCTTAAAAAAAAAATAGAGAAAAGATTCTTCCCCGTGCGGGCTTTAGAAAAGGAAAAAAAAAATTCTGTTGTGAAATAGGTAAAAGTTGTGAAACTGGGGATTGTATTCTCGGAGAAATGAAACTTTTAAGGCTTTTTTATTGTTGCAGATGTCACAAAGTTTGTCAAACAAAATTTAAGGAAGGAACCAAAGAGAAATAGTTCTGAACTTGTTTTCAGAGAATAAATGTTGAGGCTGGAAGTCATAGTTCTGTTGCAGCCCTGGTAGGTTTATTACCCTGCAAATTATTCATAGCTGTGATTACATTAGATAATAGAAAATAGGTAAAAAAAAAAAAATCTTTAATTTGTCTTTTGGCTTATTTAGAAAAATGGAAAAAAGGAAGACAAATGGCAAGTTCTTGAGTGAAATTTTTAGAATTTAAAATGTTGCTTTCCATGAAGTACATTGTGATAGACAATGTAAAACCAAAACTTAACAAAGGAACAAGCTGAGTAATAACTTTAAAAAATAAAGTTGTGAATTAACAAGGTGAGAAAAATTGCTCCAGCACTGGTTTTGGTTTGGGGTTTTTTTTTGAGACAAACTTGTTAAACTTTTTTTAAAGACCTTCATTATTAGGTTTTTAATGGTTTATATGTTCTTAGCTGGAGGGGAAATATTAGTTTCAGGGCAGCCTTGAATTTTACAGCAGTTGAGAAATGTGGGTGAGGGAAGCTGGTTCTTTTTAAGAAATTTGGTTAAAAATGGTGCACTGTGCTTTACCCTGATACAGTCAATTTATCCATAATTAAAATAATATATTTTATTAAAGCAGCTGTGCTGCAAGTATTAGTTTATAGGTCATTTGCTAGAGAGTTTATTTCCAATTCCAGCTTGTGAAAATGGATACAACAGTGCATTAGCAACACAGTAAAAGATAATGGGGGAATAAATTAAAATCAGAATAGAAACAACTTCCATGCAAATAAATCATGGAGCCGTTTGAATAATTGTCTTGGAGTGTTTTATTTTAAAGATACTTTGCCATGAGACTTATGGAGCTGCAAGGAAAAAAATATTTATTGGCTTATAAAAGTGAAAATATTGCTCCAACCCCGTGAGCTTTGGGAAATGGGGGAGAAAATAGGAACTGAAAATGTCCTGGTCACACTGAGCTCTGCTTACAGAAATCCCTGAGGAGGGAACTATTTCAGGACACCTTTCCCAAGGACAAAATCTGGTTTAGCACTTTTTGGTGTTAAATTAATTGGTAAAGAAACCCTGAAGGCTGATTTTTCACTCGTGTGCTTGGCTGGGGAATTGGGAGAGCTGTTGTTTCCCCTTGGGGAAAATCCTGGATATTTTATTCCCTCCATCCCTGTCAGCCCATCCCAAATCCTGAGGGTCCCAGTGGAGCTGCCCCTGTCAGGAATCTGGGATCTCCTTTTTGGGTTCTGTTCCCTCGGAAATAACCACGAGGGAATCGGGCTTGGAGCAGGAACTGCCCTGGATGTCGCAAGATTTTTTGGGCTTGGTCGTCAGTAAATTGTTGTGTTGTGTTGTTTATAACAATTCGTGTCAAGATTTGCTCTTTTAATTTAAAAAAAACCAAAAACAACAACAACAAAAAAAAAACCACAAAAAAAACCCAAAAAAAAACCAAGCAAAAAAAATCCATGAAAAAATTAATTTTACTTTCCAGATTCTTTCCTCCCAGTATAAGCTCAAGTGTTTGGTGTCAGCCTCACTGGGAGCAGGTTTAATCCCTGCTGTTCTGTGGGGATCCCATGAGTTCAGTGGGAAAAGATCAGGGAAAATTATCACGAAAAGAGTGAATATTTGATCTCTTCCATTTTGTAATCACGAGCCCAAGGTATAACTCCTGGTCAAAATGTGCAACTTCACCGTTGCAGGATATTCTAGAGGGTTTTTATATTCCCCTGTGATTAAAAATGTCCAACTGTAAGATTTAGGAAATCTCATTTCTTTGGCATTTTTCTTTCAGTTTTAATTTGAGTAATTTTTCCAGACATTAAGTACAATAAATAGAATTATTCTGACTACAGTAATAATTGTTTTTTGGGAGTTTTTTTGTAATTTTTAAATTGAGAATGTAACTGTTTGAAAGCACAGCAATGGAGAAAAGTTACTACTTGAAAAAGGGGTGTAAAAAGAAGCAAATGGTCTCATCACAGATTTATTGTTTTTTTTTAATGTGCCATAGAAAATTTTGACAATTCTACAGCTCAAAATTTAAGTAATATGCAAGAACATTGTCAAATAATTGTAGTTTTTCTTGCATTGATGTGTAGTATTTATGGTTTCAACAGAACTTTAACAAAGTTAAAATTGCATAAATGTAATTTTTCTGGATTACCCTGCAGTTGCTTTAATCAATAATTAATGATATTCTAAATTCTACAATTCAATAGTAAAGGATGGGATTTAGAATATCATTAATTATTGATTAAAGTCATTTCCTTGTGTAATTTATTGCATTGCTCCTGGAAAATCAGAATTTTATTGCTTATTTGTAGGTTTTTAAAAACGAATGGATAGTTATTTTTTAATGTTTGCTATTCCCAAGGATTCCCAGCTTTCTGGAACTGTTGTGGCCAAACCTGAGTAGGGAGCACTGACCTTGCTTTTATTTTTCTGGACAGTTTTGCTTCAAAAGAATTTTATCTCCTTGAAATTCATGTCTCACATTCAAACAAACTGCTTGTGAGAATCTTTATTTTTGCTTTTTAAAGGGTTTCCTGGGTGCTTGGCAGATTTTGAGCCTCAGGAGTAAGGACTGATCACAAAATAAAAGGAGGCAGCTTTGTACAGAACAGCTCCAGTCTCAGGGGCTGCACCTTCCCAGCTTTTAAAGTAATTTAGGCTCAGCTTTCTGGATTTTAATGAATTTTACAAGTCTCTTGTAGGCAGTGCCTGGAATTGGCTGTTTTGATTGAGATCCTCGTTTTGGGAGAACAGATCTAAGGAAATAATGGGATTATTGTGCTCTTTCTGTTCTCAGAAAGTACCTTTTTACCACTGGAGGTGGCATTGCAGGAATTAATTCCCTCAGCTTGTTTAAGGAATAAGGTATAAGCAGCACTGGCATTCCAAAGATACGGGGAAATAAATCCTGGAAAACCTGTTTCCATAGCAGTGGGAGCTCAGTGCCACTCGCAGGGTCTGGAAAAAACAAAACTCAGTGCACGTGGGTGGTCAGATTTCCACCCCGAGCACCACGACTGCACCTCTAAATTTAGGGTTTCAAACTGGCCTTTCTGGTTTAAAATTTCTCCCAATTCCTGGTTAGGAAATGCTGGAAGTCACACACGTTCTGAGCTCTGTTCACGTGGGGTTTTCCTCCTGAATAACTTTGTTTTCCTGTTTGCAGGACTTTGCTTCCCGGGCTAAACTGGCTGTGCAGAACCTGGTGCAGAAGGTTGGGTTCTTTGGGATCCTGGCCTGTGCCTCGGTGAGTTTTTCCCAGGAACAGGGGGATTTATGGGCACAAACTGCAGCTTGGATGTTTTGCCATGGAATTCGTTTTTGTTTGCAGTGTGTGTGATCTCTGTGGTGCTCAGGAAAACAAAATCTGCTGGGATTGTGTTATGGTTTCTTTAGGTGTTGATGTGTTGTATCTGACATTCTTGACGTCCTCAAATCCAGAGGTGTGCATGGATTGGAGAGTTGAAAACCACCTGCAGAAATCCTGGTTAGGGTGTCCATCCTCTGCAATCCTCCCAGATCTGCTCTTCGGGTCATTGGGAACCAGAGAGGGCAGAAAAAGGAAGCAAATTTCAGTCGTGGCTGTGGAGCTACAAACTGCTCGTGGCTTTTTTAATCAAGAGGTGAAAGGAGCATCTCCAGTGATGCTATTTCAGTTTTTGAGTAGGATAATGCTCTTCTTTCAGAATAAAATAAAAATATTGGAGGTTTAAATCTCTCTCCGGAACTGGTAGGAATGGTGTGCCTTGTTCTCATCCCACACACAAACTGTGGGATGTGACTGCAGTGAAGGGGGGGAGTGTGGGACACCCTCAGTCCCATTTTTCTGGGATATCCACGGCATTACCCAGCTGCCGAGGCTTTCACTCCACTCTTACCCAGCATCTCTTGTTTTCCTAAACTGTAAACATGACACGGCCAGCTGCTTGCTCAAATGTGAGTAACCTGTGTTAGACAGAATTAACCTGATTAGAGCTGCTGCCATAAAGCTCCTGCTCACTAATCCTTTGAAATGTCTCAATGTTTAGAGCGGAGTCGTAGCCTGCAAGCTGCTCCTTAAATCCTGCCAGCCAGGGAGCTCTCAGGAGCTGCTCTCTGCTCTGACTCAGTGTCCTGGGAGACGTCCCTGGCCCAGCCATTCCCTGTCCTGTGTCACCACCACGGCTCGGGGGTGGCAGGGACGAGTGACTGGGCAAAGTGGAGCAATGGAGAGTGGGAGGAAGGAGTTGGTAAACACGAGAGGTGGCTGTAAACACCCCGCAGTTCCTGCTGAGTAATACTTAAACATTTGCTTAACTTCTTCCCCACTTCGCTGCCCAGGCCTTGCTCGGGCCCTGAGCTGCAGCTGGGCTGGGGGAGGGATGAGGATCCACCAGAGCTCACCCGGGGGTTTGTAAATGTGCTCACACAACAACTGCAGGAGAAAGGGAGAGGTGAAAGCTGCCAGGGGCACTGGAAAAGCAGGGATGCAGAGCTGTCCCTTTGTGTGGCACCTCTGGGTGAGGAAGGGGAAGGAAAGCAGCCCCCACGTGTGCTCCTTGCTGTGCCCCCACGAGCCCAGGGACTTTGACTCAGGGCTTCTCTGTGCTCTACCAGGTGTCTCCTCTGCTTGCCTCCCTCGTAATTGTGATCTTGCTTCTGGATTTTAGGCAGTGTTTTATTTGATGTGTTTTTTTATGAGCGGAGAACTTGCTGGTGAAGTGGTAATGACTGTCCCAGCTGTGGGTCCTCGCCTCTCAAGTGGTGGCTTCTAAATGCTGCATAAAAACACCATCAAATGGAAATGAAAAGTCTGCAAGTTTATCCAGTGAAGTCAACTGGCTGTCGTGTTGTTTAGTGGCAACAAGGAAGTCAGGATTGTCTGGAGCTTATTTCTATATAAAGGCAGCTCTGGGGAAGGAACAAAGCAGGGATCAGCCCTGAAGTTCCTCGCTGTGACTTGGGAGAATTTGCCCTCTTGTCTTTGTGGGCTTTTTTTTTGGCAACTTTCAGTAACAAGCGCAGAGCAAACCTCGCTGGCTGCTCAGACACCCTCCTGGGGACCTGCTGAGTAACTTCTCACCGTGGTGTGCTCGGAGGCACCCGCAGCACCCCTGCCCCAAACGCGCCGCGGGGATTAAAACGTTCTGTGAGCCGACAGAAAACCCTCAGCCCAAGCAGCCAGGAACACCCCGGAGACCTGGAGCAGCCTTGGCTCCCAGGAGCAGAGTGCTGTGGCTGTGGAGTCAATCATTTACCATTTAGCAGCTCCTGTGCCCAGAGCAGCTGTCCCAGGTAGGAAGGGAGCTGCTGCAGCCGAGGTGGAGCCCGCTCAGGGACCGTTCCGGGCCGTGATTAGAGCCCGGTTCAGATTTCTTCCTCTGCAGGTGCTGTTGTGGCTGCTCATAAATCTGAATTGCTGCTCTCCAACAGCCCAGTCCAACCCTTTCTCACAGATTGCAGGCTTGGTGGCAGAGCGTCCTTCATTCTTTCCCAGTCTACGCTCTTTATTTCTTTATTTATGTCACAAAACACCACCAGTGCTGCAGTTTGTCACCCCAGCACCGCACGTGGGAGTGACCCTGCTCAGACACTGCCCCTGTGCTCCAG
Source organism: Cnemophilus loriae (assembly GCA_013397755.1). NCBI lineage: Eukaryota > Metazoa > Chordata > Aves > Passeriformes > Corvidae > Cnemophilus > Cnemophilus loriae. The sequence goes on along the minus strand of VZTF01004195.1, from coordinate 1,019,014 downwards.
ACTGAGAGGGAAAGGTTGGAATTCGGATACTTTCTTGGTTTCATTTCCAAAATATTTTACAGATAGTATCACAATACCAAAAGGCAGGCCAACAGCTTAATAATAATAAAAAATTCTTTTAATTTTAAATGAAACGCATATGCTTAATAAAATATAATCAGTGCTTTTAAACTGGATACATATGACTATAAATGCCAGTTTTTAATGTAGTTTCTCAGCTGGAAATCACTGGGGATCCGTTGGAACACTGGCTTCCAAGAGTGATGTGCTTGTCAGAGAGAAAATTTGATAAATCACTCAAAATGGCTTTGCTGTGGTTTCCGTGCGTTTCACATGGAAAACTTTTCATTGGCTTTTTTCAGGATCCAGGGGTAAGGAGGGACCATGAGAATGGAATTGTCTGGGACATTGTCTAGCTGAATCCCAGGGACTTAAGTTATGTGGTGCGACATCAACATTTTTGTAATTATTTAGACACAAGAGCTTTGGGTCAAGCTGGGAGAAGGGGAAACTGTTGATTTTTCAAAATTTCGGAGTCTGTCGTGTTCCCATCCATCCAATGTGTGCTGCAATTCATGAACCTCCTTCCCTTGCACTCCACAGATCCCAAACCCCCTGTTTGACCTGGCTGGGATAACTTGTGGCCACTTCCTGGTTCCCTTCTGGACCTTCTTCGGTGCAACCCTGATTGGAAAAGCCGTGATTAAAATGCACATCCAGGCAAGTCCTGCCCCTCCCTCGGGGCTGGGGGTGGGGGTGAAACCTTGGATTCTTCCCCTGCCTGTTCCACTGGGTTACTTGGGAATGAATCCTGGAGCCTCCTTGCCCGACCTGAAGTAATGGAAATTAATTTGGTGCGAGGGATTTACAATAAAGGAGCTGCTGGGCTCCTCCAAACCGAGGCGAGTGAGTAATTTATAGCTGCTGACCCGCTCAGGAAATTGGTGGTTAGCCAAGGTATTTACCTACAGCCTTTACCAGGCTGCCAGGGCTCCCGCTCGCAGCGAGCTCGCCTTTTTGGTAACAAACACTCATTTGCACTTTGAAATGCCCTTTTTAGCTCAGTTCACAAAGCCCCAGTGAGCCCCGCGGGGCTGGGCCAGCCCGGCCTGGCCGGACTTGCCGCAGTTCTGAGGCCGGGGCAGCGATTTTTGGTGTCCTGGGTCATTTGGGAAGGGCTTGGCTTTGGTGGGCCCCGTTTTTGCTGCTCGCTCAGGGCCGTGCCAGATGTGCTGAGTTTGACAATGCAGTTGTTTTCACAAAATGTTGAGTTTTGCTTGCGAATGCGTCACGGTTTGGTCCAAGGAGAGATGAAGTTTTGATTCCCCGGAGGATTTTCTGGTGTGGTCAGGGCTGTATCATGAGCTACGTCTGTTTGGGATGTTTTCAGCTGAGTTTGGGTTTTTACAGTGCCTGTGCCTCTGTTGTTTGGAAATCTCTGCTGTGACTCCCATCAAAATAGCAGAAGCTTTTGGTATAAAATAATTCGTGTTACAGCCTCATCAAGCCGCTTTAAAATCTTTATTTTGCCCTAAACACAGGCTTTTTTCTTCCCATCATTTTTTAAACAGTTATTTTATTTTGCCCAGTGCAGAAAACAGTAAATAAATTTGGAAATTCTTCCATTAACTGGGATAGAACAGCTTTTTCTCCACACTTACTTTTGTATTATCTGAATTTCCTTCTGCTTTTAAATCCGTGTGTTGCTAAAACGTGTTCTGGCAGCAGAGAAAAGTGAAATAACATTAGATCAATATTCCTTTTATTATTTTAATTGCCTTGTTCAGCTACCACAGTGTTTGCTGTGTAATTTATAGTGCTCCACACTCAGATCACACGTAAGTGAAAAAACATTTCCCAGCGCCTTGTCCAGTTGGTAAACCATCTGATTTTGTAATAGGGCTCAGCTTTTAGAATTCTCTTTTTCAAGCACACCCTTGTGCAATAGCCTGGAGTTTTTGGAAGCGATCTGGCCGGGCTTGGAATTTAGGAAATGTGAGAGCCGTGGAGAAGGCTTTGGATGCAGAGTCCGGGCGGGCGGCGAGTGGCCGGTGCCGTGGCCATCCCGGGGCTGCTTCGAGCTGGCCCCTTCCTGCGCGGCACTCTCAGCCCTCGCTCCCAGCCTGGGCAGGGCAGCTCTGCTTAGGCCGGGCTTAAATTGCTCTGAGGAGGCTGTGGGAACCCTCGGCTGCCACGCACAGAATGCTCACTCCTGGCTGGCAGGCAGGACGAAGGCGCAGAGGCTGTTCTAGCAACGTTTTCACTGGTTTTAGAAGGGGTGAAATCACGGGCACTCAGATTTTCTGTGAAGTGAGGTGTGTTACGGAAGTTTGAAGTCCTTCAAATAAAAATCCGCTTTTATGTTACCTCCGTACTAAAATTATCTGGATTTCATTTATTTTTTTTCACTCTGATTTGCATAGGAACAACAGCTAGTGTTAATGATTTTGTGGTTAGTAGGAAATTAAGAGTTACTCTGTTTTGTAAAATTAAATCTGATAAATCGTGGACTTTTTTTTTTTGTAAGGTTGAAATTGTATTTGAAGTTCGTTTTTTAATATGTTTAATAGTTTTTAATATGATTAAATACTATATTTGGAATTATAGCTTCATGGGTACAGGTTTGATTTTTATTTAGGGGTAACACTTACTAGGTTAGATTTTCACATTTAATATTACTCCAATAAGTTGTTCTTGTGAAGAGTTTTTGGATACATTTTGGATTAGGGTTAGGACTGTGATTATTAGGGACTTTGATTATTCAGTTTTCTCACAGTCTCACAGGTGCCCAAAGGCTCTTTCTTTGTTCTTCAGTGAGTATATTTTTGTTGTTTCTGTCTGAATCAGGGGACTAAAACACATTCTTTTTGCCTCGTGTGATCTGGAAGGCCTCGTGTTTGTGCGAGGGGCTGTGAGTTTCCCTGGCTGTTTTTCCATTCAAGCATTGTTGACGGAGCAAAGTGACCTTGAGCTTCTGGGAATGGCAGTTTGGGGAGGATGAGAATGGGCAGCACCAGGCTGCAAAAACACTGCAAGAAATGCAAACTGTGAGGAAGCAGAGGCAGAAAGCGAACACATTTTCTCTCTCCTGCCTCTTTTCTGAGCAGAACGTTGAAAAATAAAGAGGAGAGGAGGGAAAGCTGGGTAGGAGCTGCTGGGGAAGGAACACAAAGTGTCCCCCATTGTCTGTGCTTCCCCTCCTGGGCTCCAGGCTCTCTGTGACTGCTCTTTTCCTTCCTCCAGAAACTCTTCGTTATCATCACCTTCAGCAAACACATCGTGGAGCAGATGGTGGCCCTCATCGGGTGAGTAATTCCCCAGCACAGTAATTAATACCTGCACCCATTAAGTGGAAAAGTACTGCAGGAGGCAGCTCAGATGTGCTGAGCTCGTGCTTTGTTCCAGGCTTTGCCCCACGCAGGCTTTAGGTCTCTCCTGCAGCTCCTGCCCCCAGTCCTTGGAGGAATTTGCTGGCCCTGAGGCTCAGGGTTGTGGGGTCAGCACTGAACCTTCACCCCAAACCAGGATCCAGCTCTCCCACTCCCAGATGCCTGCATTTATAGCTGCAGATGGGATGTTTGCCCTGGATTTTCTGCAGTGGTGTGGTGTGATTCTACGGCAAAAAACGAGAAAGTTTATAGAAAATTCTGTTTATAGAAAAAAAAATCATAGGATTTTATTATTCCATGTTAAAAACCTGAGATTTTATGCAGTGTTCCAGGATGACAATAAGCATCTTCCTTAACTGGAAGTACCTTATATATTTACAACATTAAATCTCTCATCAGAAACGTCAGAATGAGAACATCATTGATGAGAAATTTGGTCTGTAGAGTTTGATCCCCATTCTGTCAAATTTGGTAGGAATGGATAAAATGTCCTGATTTTGAGAAGGTTTGGTTTGGGTTTGTTTTTGGTTTCTTTTCTTCTGAGTTCTTTAGTAATTGGTGCCTATTTCGTTTTTTAACTTAAAATCTCAGTTTAAAACAAGAAAATTAAACAAAACCTCAGGTAGCAACAGTTAGAGGGGAAAAGTAGACAAAAAGCAGATTTACACTAATGAAGGTGGGACACTGAAGGTGAAGGGTTGGATTTATTTGCCTCACATTTTACATGTTCAGTCATGAAATTCTGTCATTTTAAAATCCATTGTTGATGTTACCCTTCCCTGTCAGATAATCCAGCAAATACCATCAAACCATGCAGGAGTGTCATAAACTGCTTGGATGCAAACAAAGGATGCAATTTAATGAATTTAAACATAGGCAGCTGCATCAAATCCTGTGGATTGCATCAAAAATTCCCATTTAATTGTTCAGGGTGGGGGTTGAAGCTCCTGCCAGTTCTCAGGGCACTGATGGATTCAGGGATGCAGGGTTGGAGTTTTAAGTGTGAGTCTCTAACATGGAAATGGAAAATTTTATTGTCAGGGGGGTTGGGGTTTTTTAAATTAAAATGAATCCAACCTAATCTAAATCCATAAAGTAAATTCCAAGGTGTTCCTGCTTTTCTGAGGTTTCTTCTCTGGGGCAAATGGATATTTTGCTTCCCAAAGTGGAATAACTATTTCCACATAAAAGCCACGCTCCTCAAGAACAGTTTCAGGAGAGGAATGTCTGGAAATAATTCCTTTTAAAACAAAACTCCAAGCAGGGATGCTGTACAAAGAAAAGAAGAACCTTGCAGGGCATTTCAGTGATGAAACAAATCCTGGCTTTATTATTCCTGATCTTCTGCTCGAGCATCTGCTCTGTACCAAAACTCCAAATGAATTTGTTGCTGTGAACATTATTTTACAAAAGGGAGGGAGAGACAGAAATGTGGTTTCTTTAAAGCATCCTGAGTTTTCCTCAGCATCAATCACTCCAGACAGTTTGATCTGCCCCTAGCTCAGGTACATTTCCAAGGATTTACTCTCCTGCAGATCTTTGAGCCAAACCCAGCAGATTTTTCCTACTTCATCTGTCTTGGAGATAACTTTGCATTGGATTACTTCGAGTGCATTCACGGGAGCTCTGCTGGATTCGGTTTTATTGGAGGGTTGATGTCAGAGGTAAAAAATGTTCCTGGGAGACAGTGAGATTTTTGGAATGTCCCCGTATCCTTGACTTTTCTCAAGCTGTCTCCAGCATTACCTCATCAATTTCTGTTAGAGGGGAGCCTCAAACATGTTAAACAATACCTTGCTCTAAAAGCCCTATTATTGAATTAAAACAGAGCTCTGTTTAATGGTCAGTAACTTTATTTTAATCAAATTCTATCCACCACAATGACTTTTAGACTTTCTTTGTCTGGGCTGTTGCTCTTACACAATAGGAAATATCTGAGCACAATACCTGAAAATAATGAACATATTGATATCCAGGATAAATAGAACCTAGACAGAAGATTAAGATGTGAGATAAAGTCTGAGAATATCTGATTTTATAAGCCAGGGAGAATTTCTTGACAATTATGTGATTTTTAGTCAAAAAGCAAAACTGATTCATGTGCAGACCTTGCTCTTTATTGTCACTGGATGCTGCTGGGTCCCTCACTGAGTCTGCCATAACCAGGCTGCTTTAATATCATTTAATTTGATTTTACGGTTTTGTCTAGGTCTCCATTACAAACAGATCATAAAATACTTTTTATATTAATTAAATAAAAAGAGAAACGGAAAAGAAAACGTGGCAGGAAATTAAGAAGCTGTTTACAGAAAATTTTTAAATTTTTTAGAATTTTTTGGTGGTAGCCGGAGAACAAAAACAGGACTAAGGGTGAGTGGTGGCAACAAACCTTGTTGGGAATGAGGGAGATGAGTGGGTTTGAGAAGTGGGGTTGGTGTGAGGTGGAAATCCAAGCTGAGGAGGATTTCCAGAGGTGCTGGAACTCCCTGGGGCTGGGAATTACCAAGCTGCTCCAGGAGTTACTGCTCTGAGCTGTTCTGTTGGTGCCTCAGTGCTGGGAGGGGCTCCTGCTCTGCCCAGGCTGTGTCACCTCCCTGAGCCTTGGTGAGGGAAGATGCTCTGGAGGGGTTCTGTGTTCTGTCACTTCGAGAGGAGTTTAATGCTGATTTCATTCAAATATATAATTCTCGTGTGTGTTGTGGGGTTTTTTGGCTCCTCAGTCTTTCCACTCCTGTTTTTTACCTGCAGCTGCAGGGCTGTTTGTGAAGTCACTCTGTGCAAAGTGCTTCAGAGCAGGATGATGTTTTCTGGGAAGAGGCAGTTTTAGATGTGGATTAAGGATTCCCAGAAAACTACTGGAGAAGCAGTTCTCAAAGCACACACCGTCCACTAAGCTGTGGCCACCCATTCTGGTGGGAGATGGTCAGAAAGAAAAAAAATCATCTACACTTTGTTAGGGAGAAATCCCACCCTGCAGGCAGAGATTCCCTGTGGCTGTGGTTAACGGTGAACTCCTGGGCTGGAGTGTCTGGGATTGTTCCTGCAAGAGGTGCTCGGGTCCAGGGCTGGATCCTGCAGCGAAAGCAGGGAATTCCCACCTGTAGTAAATCAGAATCCCAGAATGGTTCGGGTTGGGAGGGATCCTAAAGCTCCTCCAGCCCCATCCCACACCTTCCGCTGTCCCAGGCTGCTCTAAGCCCTGCCCAGCCTGGCCTGGGGCAGCCACAGCCTCTCTGATTCCTTCCTCGTTTTCAGACTCACCTATTCAGTTAATTACTCAGTGAATAAACTGATTGGAAGTTAAAACAGAAGCCAGTGAGATTTTGCTGCTTGGATTTTTAAGTCCCTTGCTCGGTGCTGCGTTCCGTGGGTGTTACCTCTGAGAATGCAACAAACTCTGGGAAATCCACCCAAAAATATCAGTGCTCCTGAGGTGTCCTTAGCCCAGTGGTTTTTGTGGAACAGCTTTCCACCCTTCCCAGCACTGCAGGCCAGGGTGAGTGATTGCATAGCTGAAAGAAAAGCAGTTTTTTGGTCACAGGTCCTGGAAGTGTTGCCTGGACAAACCAGTTTGCTGCTGTTTCTTTGTGCCATAATTCTTTGCTTACAATTTAATCTCAGCTGATGCTGGTAAAGGGAGCGTGGTGTTCCTTTCACCAAAAAAGCACAAATGAGATCATGGTGACTGAGGTAACTGGAAAGTTTGCTTAAAGATTGTTGGGGTTTTTTTAGTCAAAAATAATTTACAATCCAGGTTTAGGTTATTTCTTTAGAACACGAGGCAAGAAGGGATAAAGGGACAACCAGAAATCTTGTCCTGGGGTGGGAAGAGCTGGGCAGTGACTTCACAACCTCCTGGGAGGAATTTTGGAAGGTTAAACCAATACCCCTGGCACTTGTTGGTTCAAGACTCAACAACCTTCCTGCCACAGGTACATCAGAAACCTGGGGGATGTGTCCTGGGCACAACAGAGCAGCTCCACACAAAAATGGCTTCAGTGCCCTGAAAGGGACACAGATGGGGCTGAAATTTGAGGAGCTTTGGTGTTGAAAGCCTTCTAGTGGATCACAACAGAATTAGAAGAGTTTATTTGCAAAAGGCTTGAAGGATTGAACTGTGAATAAGCAAGGGTTTTTTTCCCTAAATTGAGTTTAAAAAAAAGAATCTTTAAAAAGCAGGCAGAAGTTTCGTTCCAAAGAGCAGCAGTGAGCAGAGCTGAGGCCGGGCAGGTCAGAGATGTTGCAATTCCTAATTTTGAAAGCATTGATTTAACAAAACAGAATGTGCCAGGGAAGAAAGCCCTGGAGCCTCCTGGGCTGCCCGTGGGCATTGGAGCGTGGCTCAGGTGGAACCCACGTCAGACCTGGGCCCATTTGAGCTTTGTAACCTTCACCAAGATCTTTCCTTTCCTCATCTCATAAAGCAAATGAAGCTGCCAAGGAGCCTTTTAACCCCAAAACCTTCCTGTTGATCCTGACCATAAAGCAGATTTATTTTCTGCAGCTTCAGAGCTGTGGGCACAGAAAACAGCTCAGCTCCAGAGCCGTGCTGAGGCCGGGGGTGGTGGTGGGAGCTGGGGGCTCTGGTTGCTCCTCAGGGGCTGGGGAGCCCAGGTTTGGCTGGAAAGGGAGCTGGGTCCAGCTTTGGGAAGCCCCAGGCCCCAGGATTCAGGTTTTGGGCAGCCCCAGCTCCCAGGAATCAGATTTTGGGCAGCCCCAGCTCTCAGGTTTCCCTAAAACTAATCCAGGTTTTGGGCAGCCCCAGCTCCCCGGGCTGAGTCAGGCTCAGGCTGAGCCCCTCTGAGTCACTGCAGGGTCCTGCTGGTGGCGGAGCCTCGGGGAAATGGATGGTTTAAATACTGTGAGAATCTTTATCAGCACAGGAAATGACAGCTCATTAAAATACTAACCGTTGAGCCAGTTTAGATCACTGTCTGGAAAAAAATTAACCATTGAAGGCTCAGAGGGCTCACAGGAAGAAAGGTGCCCTGTTTAGACAAGGGACACGTTATGCAAATGAACCAGCTTTGCTAATTGGCCAGTGGCATAAAAATATTTCCATTTTTCAATGGTTTATAAAATACCTGACTTCCAGAGAAGTCGGTACCACCGTGCTGGAGTGAAACTCCTGAGGCAGGGGTGGCTGAAATACCCAAATTCGGTGCCTGCTCCTGAATGTTTTATTGCTTTGGAGCTGCGGGGTGGATTTTTCTTGTGGGAATGGAGGAACGGGAATCTCGTACAATCGGGGTTGGTTCTTGAATGACGTTTTCCATAAACGTTGGGAAGGTGAAAGGCTTTGCCTTCCCCCTCTGGCCTGGCTGTCAGAAGTAAATTCTTTAAAAGAGCAGAAGGTCCGGGCGGGGAGGAGCCCATCCCAGCACGTTCCCTTTCTCTGTGGGATCCTGCAGTGCCACTTGCCTCCCTTCGGTGCAGCGGGAGGTGATCCCTGGCCTTGGGCAGTGCCAAACCCGCGGGATTCGCTGCTCCCCCTCGTGCCGCACAGCTCTTCCCTGCTGTCTGCGTTCGGAATTGTGGTGGCCTTCCCCAAAGGGTGTTTTTCTCTGTTTAACCCAAAAAACCTGGGCCAAACCTGCTGGTGTTTGTGCCGAGCCCCCCCACCCCGAGCGTGTGGAGTGTGAGGGAAGGGATTTTCCAGGCTGAGGGCTGTGGATGCTGGAGGGATTATCCATCAAATGGGGCCGTGACTCAATATTGCATCGCCTTCCCAAGGTGTGGCCAGCCTTGTTTGCACCTTCTGTTCCCCCACGGGGCTCTGCTTTCCCTCCGGGTTAGAATTTCCAGGATAAAATTAAAATAAATTAAATCAACTCCCGTGTTTGTGACCTTCCCCACCAGTGCTCCCAGTTTCCTGAGCATCCCCCTGGGGGATGGATCCCAGTTGTTCACCCGGGTCAGACTCAGGGCTGGCTGCACTGAGGTTCTCATTTCCGTTTTTAATTTCCATCAGGATCGGTTTAAGAACAGCTCAGGGTTAATCAGCTGCCTCAGCATCACTTGGTGTTTGAGGCCCCTGATAAATGGGAAACCTCCATAAACTTTCAAATTTTCCTTCATGAAAAATCCCAATTTTGTCCCCAAAATTTGAGTCTACAGTGGCAGCTTCTTCTTTTTGGAAAACACTTGTGGATTCTAACATTTCTCTCCAGAAAAGCAGGCAAATATCCACATGTGCCTTGATAAAATGGGAATTTTATATCCTGATTTATGGTCTGACAGATTTTTTGTGAGATATTGGTGCCATGCCACTGAAAGGCAGCGTTTGATAGAGACCTGTACTTCAGGATTTAGCAGAGTTGGAATTAATTCCCTGAGTGTTCCCAACCTCTCAAAGCACAGGTTGAGAGATTTCAGCCACTCAAGAGCAACCCATGCTCCTAAAGATCTTGGAAGATGAAAATTATGCCTTTCAGAAGTGCAAATATCATGATTAAATAGTTATAAATAGGTATTTTGAATATTAGTAAAACCACAGATGACTGGAATATCAAATAACTTCCTATTTTTTGTGAGCTGGCCTAGGGAAAACACAATTTTTTCTCCTCTGGGTTTGGTGCTTCATCCTGGTGCCTTTGAGAAAAATCTTTCTGTAGTTCCAAAGGTTCTGTTAAAAAGATTTAAAGTTTCCCAAAAATCACTTAACGACCAGTGAAAGGCATTTGAGGTGCAACTGTTGACAGTCATTCCTGGAAAAGCAAATTAATAAATTTAAACACAGGTTTGCTGTAACTGGAGTGGAAGTTTTTGGAGGCAGACTCTGCAGGTTCTTGGTGTGATTTTTAAAATAACCCTCGAGCAATTTTGCTGAATCTCTCTCATGTGGTGCTTCAAACAGACGGGGAGTTTTGTTTGATTTCTTGGAATAGGAGCTTTAGGATTTGTCATTTGGATAGAAATTGTAGCCCTGAGTTAAAAAAAAAAAAGTGCATATGTTTAATTACAAATACCAGGTAATTGTTCTGAAAACAGGCACCCAGAGTGTTTTTTCAGTGAATCCAGATTTTTAACGGGTGTTTCTGTTGTAGTATTAGAATGGAAATCATGTTTTTGACTGAAATGTTACGATTTTAATGAATTTAGGATTACCAAAGGCTGCTGCAATTTTTGGGGGCTTGTTCTCAGTTTAAATTCCCTGTGAAACATAAAAATTTAACAGAGAATCAGAATGAATCCAAACGAAAATTTAATATTTAACATGAAGAGTTTCTAAAACAACTCCTGAATGAAAACTTCGTTGGAATCAGAATTTCTCCTTCCATATTCTCATTTGAAAGACAATGGGTTTGAATCCCGAAGGAACAGGCAGGGAACTGGGTTTGGGTTATTCCGGGGTTATCTTCCAGCATCTTCCTTCTCCAGCCCTGGGAAATTTGCTGGTTTTTGGAGGTGCTGAGTGCAGGAATTGTGATGCAAATTTGGCCCCTCTGCCCCGGCCCTGCCTGGTCCCACCCGGATCCCACAAAATTCATCCCCGAGTCCTTGGAAGGAGTGAGTTGGATTTGTGAGGTTTGCAGGGACACAGAACCCACTTATTTCTAATTAAATTAAATTCTTTTAAAGATTTTTTAGATTGAAGATTATGCCTTAGGATATCAGGTGACGCATAACTGGGTGATTAAATGATTTAATTTTGTCCAAAAAAAGCACCAGTAGCTCATACTGTGCTGCTGAGATGGGATTTCAAGAATTTCATGTGGATTCCTGATTTCCTAGGTTTTCCTCTGCTTTTTTTTCTCCTTATTTGAATCTCTGCACATTTTTTTCAGAATTAAAGTCTTTACCAATGTACCAAAAATTGCAGTTTTAGGAGCCGAGGTCCTCGCATTCAGGATCTTGCAGTTCTTCAAAACTGCTTTAATAAAATTATTTTGTGCGCTTAATTAATTGTCGTGCTCAGGAAAGGAAATAAAAAGTGAATTATTTCGTGAGAAAAACTTTGAAATATTGTTTTGATGCACCAGGAGCTCCTCCAGCCTCCGAACTTGGCTTTCATGTCTTTGTTCTGTGTTTAATTCAATTTGGGGACTGACCGAGTTCGGTTTTCGGTGAGGAACCGAGTCATTCCAACACCGCCCTGTTAATCATTGACCCCTCATCATTTAAATATTCCTCATTTCATAATCACGCACAAGTTCAAAAGTAAACCATTACCTTGCAGTCGCTCTCTGGGGCTCCCGAGAATTGTTTGAGAAAGAAAAGAAACCTCAAAACGTTCGAGCTGTGCCTCGTGTTCGGAGCGTGACTCGTCCCGGCGTCGCTGGGAGAGCTTTTCCCGGGAACGGGCAGCTCCGAGACACCTCTGCAACACCGGGAGCCCTCTGGAACGTGGGCACATCTTGTGTAAAACGGGCAAGGGACGTGCTTTGGGCTCCACAGGGTTGTTGGGTTGGTTTTTGGTTTTTTTTTTTTCCCTGAATTTTTACCAGTCCGGGCACAGAATTTCCTCACCCGGCGGTGAATCACAGGGGAAGCGACCTTGTGCTGGGAAATGGGTTCAAAAAACCTCCTTTGCCCCTGGCCACGGAGGAAATGGATTCACTGGAGGAGAATGAGACACTTTGTTTCGTGCTTTTGGTAAATTCCTAAAATTAGAAAGCTGTTATTTTTTAACTGGGCTTCGGCCTGGAAAAGGGGGTATGGTGTCAGATCGGGAGGCTGAGGGGAATGGTTTGAGTCACTGGGAGGGAGATGATCGGTTGTACAGCTCGTTGGATGTACACCTGGTGTATCTTGGGTCTGAAGGGTTTCACTAAACCCTCCCTGGAGTAGCAGCAGGAGTAGTAGAAAAAATAAAACCGAATAATCAAAATTTAGGTGAGGTTTTTTTTTAGTGTAGAAGACCACAGCGATTTTTTTTAAGTGAAACAAAAATCAGAATCTCCCTTCTCTTGGAAATTCAAGTGGTCAGTGATGAGAACTCCCCGTGGCCGGAGTTGGGATGGGGTGGATGGTGTGGATGCAGCTTTGGGAGCTCAGGCCGTGGGGGCGGCTGCTGATCATTTAGGATTTATCTCTGAATTTGGGGAGGTTTTCAAGCGTTGTGACTGTTCTTAAAGGGGTTTGGGTCTCCTGCTGAGTAGGATTGAAGGAAAAGCTGCTGGGGGCTGCTGAGAGCCTGCCCAGCATCCACAGAGAGCCATTCCCAACCCGGGACGGTCCCAGCTTTAGGAACCAGGGAGCCGTTCCCAGCTTTAGGAACCAGGGAGACGTTCCCAGCTTTGGGAACAAGGGGGACGTTCCCAGGTTTGGGAACCACGGAGATGTTCCCAGCTTTGGGAACCAGGGGGATGTTCCCAGCTTTAGGAACCAGAGGGATGTTCCCAGCTTTAGGAACCAGGGGGACGTTCCCAGCTTTGGGAACAAGGTGCCGGGCTCTGTGCGAGCCCGAGAGCCGGGCCCGGGCCGGGGCAGGGTTCAGAGCCGCTCCTTTGTTCCTTTGTTCATCGCGGCTCGGGGGAGGCGCTCCGGGAGCTGCTCCCGCATTCTTTTTGGGAAGGGATGACGCACGGATTGTCCTAATAAGGACCTGGCTGGGGCCGGGGCCGGCTCCGTGCGGGAGAAGGGGCGAGGCTTGGGCCGAGCAGTTTCTTTTTTAGCCGGGGGATGACACAAGCGCCAGTCATTTCCTCATTAATCGGTTCAAACCAGTTCTTACAGGAACTGCCGCTGATAAATGTGGGGCTTCTCCGAAGTCATTCATTGGGTTCTGAGCGCTGCTGCCTCCTCCTGCCTCCCAGGAAATGCTCCGGCTCCCGGCTGCCTCCTCTCCTCTCCTCCCAGCGCTGTCCTGCTCAGAAAGATTTTTCTTTTTTAAGCACTTTTTGAGGATCTGGGGAAACGCATCCCTCGCGAAGTATCAGATCGAAAGATGAAATGTGTTTTATTTCGTGGGTTTCTGTTTGCTCGAGTAGCTTCGAGTTCCCTTCTGAGCTGCGGCTCAGCCTGAACTTTGTTCTGATTAGGTAAAGTGGTAAGTTTAAAAAAAAAAAATGTTTTTTTTGTTTTTGTTTTTTTTTTCCCCCTATTTTGTCTTGTTCTCTGGGATGAACTTTCCATCAGTGCTATTCCGAGTATAGGTCCTTCTCTTCAGAAGCCATTTCAAGAATATTTGGAAGCTCAGAGGATAAAACTTCACCACAAATCCGACAGTGCTGTGCCACAGGTAAGAGCCTCTTTGCCTCCCTCCCTCCCCGGCTCTCTTTTCCCTTCCCTGCCTGTCTTTAACTTGTAGTTTTTACCAGTGGAACTCCCGATTCTGTTTTTCAAAGATCTGCACTGACCCAGGGAATAGATAAAAACTTCATTTTAAAAGCAGCCTGGGAATTAAAAATATTAATTGTGCGCAACTGGATTTAAATCCTTTAGAGAATAAACGAAAATATAAAGCAAAACCAGTGGCTCGTCTTGCCTCTGCATTAGCTGCCTCTTTGGAAAGTTAAATTTAAGGAGAAAAAAGTTGCCTTTCCGTGTGAAATGGTAACAAACTGGGCAGCACCGATGCTCCAGAAGCCAGTGGGATCTGTGGTTCAATGGGCAGGAAGAGAAGTAAAATCCCCAAACCTTTAGTCTTTGAAAGGAAAAGAAATTACAGTGTTTAGAGCAGGTACAAGGGGCAGAAGTGTCCTTTGATGCAGAAAAAAAAATTAAAAATTTTTTTAAAGTATTTTTAAAAACTTACCCTGAATTTTCAGTGGGACAGAGCAGCTTCGACATGAAATTCTTCAGGCTGCTGAGGCATTTTAAGATAAAATTCATGAATCCAACTCTCATTTCACGTGCAGTACTTGCAGATGTTGGGAATGTCCCTTTGCCCGTTTCTTACCGCAGAAGAGCCGGAGCTGGGGAGGCTCTTTGGGGTCAGGAAATGTGCAGTGATTTCTGAGCAGGCATTTCTGGGCAGAGCATTGCTGCCCTCCTTCGACAAAAAGCACAACTTGAGAATTCCCGTGAAAAACGCTGGAAGTGGCAGCGGAGCTTGCAGGGACACCAAAGAGTGGGATCCTGATGGGGAGATAACCCACAAAGGGGCAGTTTAGGGGAAAAACCCACATTGTTCACCGATGACCCGATCGTTTTCTTTGCGAGGAACGTGACAGGGAATGACAGGCAGGGGCTGCTAATTCTGAACTCCACGAATTGTTAGCGAAGACCAAACAATACTGGGAATAATAAATCACTTTGGGAGCACTCTGGGAATGATCAGGGATTCGTCATCTGCCCGCCAGTGGATTTGGCAGCTCCTCCTGCATTGTCTTTCAAGGGACTAAAGTCATCTTTGCAGAGGGACCTGCAGGAATCCCGTCAGCTTGCACTCGGTTCGTGTTTTTAATTTGTTTAATTGTAGGATAAAGACACGGTCAGGCTTTTCCCCTTTCACCCAGAACTCTCCGTTGTCCTGTCCGCTAATCTTCGTTCTCCTCCTCCTTCTGTTTTATCTCTTCAGGGGGAAAACTGGCTGTCCTGGATGTTTGAAAAATTGGTGATTGTCATGGTTTGTTATTTTATCTTATCTATAATCAACTCCATGGCCCAGAGCTATGCCAAGCGACTGCAACAGAAGATGTACTCAGAAGAAAAAACCAAATGAGCTTGGAAAAAATGGGAAAAAAACCCCTCAGGATGAGTTTTGGCAGACACGAGAAGTGACACATCTTTTCATATGTTTAAAAATCAGCATTATTCGAAAGGGGGGAACAATTTTTAACATCAATTTTCAACTCTTAACAAGTTTTTTTTTTGTTTGATTTTGAAAGTAATTTGGATATTAGAGCAAAGGTTTCATTGACAAACTTACAAATGTTAAGGTAAGGTGTAAATGCTTCACGAGTCTGGGCTGTGTTTTACAGGATGGACAATGGGATGTTAACTGGAGTTTCACACGAATGTTGTCCATCCAAATTACTTCCAAAACTGATGATTTAAAACTCTCCATCTCCTGATTTAACTTCAGACTGACCTGAGGGTAACGTTTTCTTTTGAAGGGTGGCTGGTTTGCTTTTCCCATAAGTTTCAAGACCATGAAAATGTAAATAACTGAGTACAGGTCGGGTACGAGCTGTTGCATGTCCCTCATGGTGAGGCTGTTCCGTCTGAATTCCCAGTGTCCCATTGCATTGCACGCTGGAAAAGCCACCCTCTCCAACTCCATGGTGTTAGCAGAGATGGTTGATGTCAAATGCTGAAGCCAACATTTTTTATTCTGTATATTTAGAATGAAGTTAAGATAAAAACTTTATAAAGTCATCTTTGATCATTCCAGAATTTCTTGTGTCAGTCTTTTTAAGCTGCTTGTTTTCCCCTCTCACTTTTGGATGCTCTGTGCATGTTTGCTCATCCTTCCTGCACTAATGGTGCTCAAACCCTTTGTTCTTGTTTTGTTTTGTTCTTTTTTTGTTCTTTTTTCTTCAGAACTTCTTGCTTAGCAAAGGAAGGAGGAAGGCCGTGCCTTGCTTGGAGCACAGTCAGTGCTTAAATAGGTTAAACAGAGAACAAGATAGGTTATCCAAAATTCTGCTCGGGTGTTTGCCCCTGAGCCCAGAACTGTGGACAGTGGAGGAGCAGAGAGTTCAGCTTCCAGCTGAAAGCAGATTTTGTGTCTACCCAGCAATGGTGCAGAGAACTTTAGAGAACTTTTAACCTCGTGCTTTTGAAGTCAGATTTGTTGTGATCAGCGTGTGTCAGTTCCGATGTACAGGAACAGAATTGGTATTAAAACGGCTCTTTTCCCTCTTCAGTGCATCAATCCCCACTGCTGCTGTACCTGTGCTGCTCTAATCACTTGTGAACGATTGTTTTTTTAATTTTTATCCTAGGGGGGTAAGCACCAAGAATTAATTTGCCTTTCTAATTAGCGTTCTCAGGAGGTGGCCCCGAGCCCGGGGCAGCTGAGCTCCTGCTCCCGCTTAGCTTAGGCTGCTCCTTGCCCGGGTTAGGCGGGGCTGGGGCCGGGTGTGTCGTGTCGGAGCCCGTTGTGTTGCCAGCGTCGTGCCATGCCATGGCTGTACCATCCTGTCGGATAGCTTATCAGACTGATGTTGACTGTTGGATCTCATGGCAACAACAGTCGGTAGGCTGTCTGACATTTTGGTATCTCTCATCTGACCGTTCTCATCCATCCCCAGCTGTTTCCATTGAGCATCAGCAGCACATCAGTGTCTGTGGTTGGGCTGGGAGCGAGCTCGGAGCGCCGCGGTCCTGCAGGACAAAGCCCTGGTGAAGCTTCCCCCGGGGGGGTGAGGTTTGTACCGAGTCTCTTGGCTTCACAGGGAGCTTCGGGCAGTGCTCTGGATGAGAGGGGAGGGTTTGCATGCAGACTGCTCCCACGGATCCAGTTCCAGTATCTCAAGGTCCGAGAGCAGGAGTTGGTACGAGGGAGTTTGAAGCCCAAGGGCCGTTCAGCTGCTCCTGGTGGTTTTTAACAGGTGAACAGTATTTACTAAATCTTCCCACTTTTTGCCCTAAATATGGCCTTTGACAATAATGTCACAAAGAACTTGTTGTGGTACAATTCCAAACCCCACAGCTGCGTTTGGAGCTTCACCTTTTCAGCCCACAAACCCCTCAGTGCTGCACTTTGTCAGGGATCACCTCAGAGCTCCATTTCCCCTCAGGACACCGGGTCAGTGACAGCCCTTGGCTGCTCTCCCCACTTCTAGTGGCAGCTTTTTGGTCCCCAGATCTGTCACCTGAGGGACACAGGTATTTATTGACCTCTCACACTTGTGGTGGTGTCTTCAATCCTTCCGTGGGAGGGGATGGCATTGATTCCGTGCTGAGGTCCCTGTGTGCTCTCAGGTTGGAATCAGGACACTGCAACAACAACTAAAAGAGAAAAAACCCCTTTTCCTGGAGCCTGAGCCAATAAACTGCACCTTTCTAAATGCTTTAGAGGTCTTCTTAAAATTCTGCCTCTTGCCTGCTGGAAAACCACAAGGAAACCTGAAAGCTTTCTCCCACTTTTGGTTCAATATGTTTACATATATATAGTGTGAAATATATATATATATATCTGTTGTTCTTCAGCTTGTGTTTCCATGTGTCCATTCCAATAAGCTCTGCTGTTATTTTGAAGCTTTCTAACACTATTTAAAGAAGCAAGTGATCATTCTACCTGGGAGATAAGACTTGGTGAAAGGTAAAAAAAAAACCTAATAACAGAAACAAAAGTGACACAAACCTGATGAGATTGCAATGGATAGTTTTATGTTTGCTTAAATAAACAAAGAAATAACGTTTCCCAGTGTTTATTTCAGCTGGACTGTTTCCATTCTCTGCATTGAACTCTCTTGGTAACACTGTGACATTTGCTGTCCCAAACATTCCCCAGTGTGAGCACAGATCATTCAGCAGTTGCATTTTGTGCCTTCAGAGAAAGACTCAGCCTTTGGCATTTGACCTGAAAACCTGGATTTTGCTCCCTGAGCCCAAAGTTTCCTTTTGTTGCACATACCTTCATTACACGTTGGAAGCAGTCAGTCAGTTCAGCAGGTTAGGGACAAATCCAAGGGGAGCTCTTGCAAGAGGAACAATCTTGGCACAGATCCCTATTTTTAGCTGCTGTTTCTTGCAGTTAGACACTAAATAAAGTATCTTGGTTTTTATATTTTCTGGGAATGACTGCAAATCACATGGAAGTAACAGCCCTCTAAAAACAACTAATGCCTTTAATGTGACAGATTTTTTTTTTTCAGTCTCATTATCTGTGGAACGAGGTCGGGCAGGGCTGCAGCTCCTCATGCCCTGGGTTCTCTCCCTGTTTTCCTGCCTGCCCTGTGCATTGTGCCTCCCCACACCTCTGCGAGGGCACTGACACCTCTCAGTGCCCCTCTGCTGGCAGCCACCCCGGGCCCCAGCAGGCAGGAATTGTTGGTGTAAGCAAAGCTCGGGTCACACCGAGCCGGGTCAGGTCAACCCGTCCGGTTCCAGCCTCACATCCATCCGAACGCTCGGGAAAGCTGCTGCTGCCCGGCCTGGAGTCCCCTCCCTCCGTGCCAGTGTCACGCTGTGTTTCTGTTCGAGCAGCTCCCCCAGAACTCCCCCAGCTGCCTGTTCCTGCTAAGAGATACTTGTCATTAACGCTTGACAGTGGCTTGATGCTGTTCCAGAAGGTCCTTCCCTGCTGTGCTTTTGGGCTTCATTATTTAATTTGTTAGAATCAGCCTCCCTCTCGCTGCAGGCGCAAGCAAAACACTCTGGATGTTTCCCTGATTATCAAGCAGAAATATAAATATTAGTGAGCAGAATTGATGGCAGGTGTAAAGATAAGTGGGGGCTGGGTGTGTTCCTTGGAGGTAAAAATAATCGGTTTTCTCTGAAGCACGTGGTTAAAAAATACTTTGTAATCAGCAGTTAAAAGGCTGAATGTAATTATAGATAAGGTAATTGAAATGACTCTTCTGAGATTTAAAATTCTGCTTTTTTGCTGTAAATTCGGTTGTGTTTTTGGAGGAGAAGAAGGGAAAACAGTAAGTACTTCACCCAGCTCTCTGCAGACTGCAGCAGGCGGTGGAGCGAGGGAGTGGGAGGGGATCCTGCTGGGCAGGTGAGGGAGCGGTGCTGGATCACTGTAACCTCAGCAGAGGGGAGCGGAGCAACCCCCTTCCCTGTGGAACTCCTCGGATGCACTCAGACAGGAGGGTAAATATTTGCATATCCTCCTGCAAAGTCATTTTTAGAAGGGTTATGCTGAAAAACGCTCTGAGCCCGCTGTGACTTTGCTAATTCAAGTGCCTAATTGAGGGCACGAAATGCTGGCATGGATTTCTTTATACATTTCGCTTGTTTATTGATGCATCCGCTGGGCCTTCATGAAAGGCAGCAGAACATTGCTGTGGCAGAGGGAGAGGCTGGAACAGCCCGGGTCGGTTGTCGCAGGAGGGGAAGGAGCTCAAAGGCAGAAACTCACCGCGGTTATGTCACCTCCCAGGCACAAGCAAAAGGGGAGAGCCCAGCAATCAGTGACTGCTTGGAATGCGTTAGGAATTCGGGAAAAAACCTGCTATTTTGGTCAAAGAAGGTGATTATTACCCCATCTGAAGAGGCTGTTGAGGCCACTCAGCCTGTTCGCTGCTGGGGGTGTCCAGGTGTGGTGGAACAAAGGTGCAAATGTGAACCTGTGCAATGGGCCCAGCTTGGGTTTCGCTTGCTTTAACGCTGCCCTTTGTTGTGCTGAGGGGGTTTTATTAATTTATTATTATTATCATCCCTGGAATGAGTCAAAGAGCAGTGGCTCCATTAGCATTAAAGCAAAGGTCGCCTTTCTGCAGACCTCGTTTGAGGAGCTGCTGAGCTCGGGGGCTGAGCGTGGCATTTTCCGTGTTCCAGGGCAGTCGCTCCCGGTTCATTGTTCGGGTGTTCCAGGCAGCTTCCCGGGGCTGCCCGGGCGGTGGCAACGAGGAAACCGGCGGCTGTTTCCTGCTGAAAGGCGAGAGAGAGGAGCTGTCAGCCCGGGGGATTGTTCCTGCTCCGGTAACGGCCCCGCGGCCACGCCCGGCTCCTGGAAACGGCTCCTCTGGCCCTGGAAAATGGGTTGGTGACTCTGGTACCACCTGTAAGGAATTCTTGAGAGAGCCAGTGCGTTTCCCAAAGCTTGTGGTATCCACGGGAAACGGCCTCGCGGTGCCTCTTTGCTTCTGCTCCATCAGGGAATAACCTGGCGGTTCTCCCGCAGGAGCTGCTGCTGATTAAATCATCAATACCTCGTTCAAAGCTCACACTCTGAGGGGCTGTGGCTTTCCTCAGGAAGTTTATTAGGATCTTTCCATCCTTTGGTGGGAAAACACGGGTTTCTGTGCTCAGCGTTTCTCTGTCTCAGAAAAAAACCCACATTCAGATTTACAACATTGTGCAAATCTCGCCACGCTCACAAAACCTCTGTGGGCTGGTTGGAAACCTCACAGCTCTCAGTGCCTGGTTTGCTGCAGCTGTTTTCTGGAGAGCTCTTAATATTGAGGATATTTTCATAACAACACATTTCATTTCTCGGATTCCTGGATTTGTAGGTCTCTCCTCAGCCCAGCTGACCTCTTGTGACACAGGCAGTGCATTCCTGGGCGTTGTGTAAGGCTCGAGGTGGGGAGCAGCGAGGAAGAAACTTCTCAGATGCCTGAAGTTTACTTGACTTCCAAGCAATGGATGCCGACAAC
Source organism: Cnemophilus loriae (assembly GCA_013397755.1). Lineage (NCBI taxonomy): Eukaryota > Metazoa > Chordata > Aves > Passeriformes > Corvidae > Cnemophilus > Cnemophilus loriae. Next base: position 998,460 of record VZTF01004195.1, on the reverse strand, counting down.
ATTTTCGAAGCAGTATTTTGCTAGTGCAAGTGGTGATTTTAACTCTGCTGCCTCCTTTAACTTGTGTACAAAGTGTCTCTCGCACTGCTGCGTGTGGCAAAGCCCAGTGCAGCCCTGGAGCTCCGGAGCCTGGTGGCTGCCCGGGAGGAGCCAGGTGTTTGTGGGAGAAGTGAGGCAATCCCTGGCAACAGATTCCAGTTGTGGCTCAGAGATCCTTCCAGTTCAGTGAAGAAGGAAAGGGTTTAGGTGGTGTTTGGCACAGCCTGAGAGCCCTTGCTTGAAAGTGGCACTGCTGTCCCCTCCCTCGGGCCTCGGAGCCCGCTCTGCCCTCGGTGTGGGGCGATTTTTGGCCAAGTTCAGGCCTTTTCCCTGCAGTTCTGTCCAGCGTGGACAGGGCCCCACGTGCTGAGGTTTCCTTCCTCGTGTCACTGAAGAGTGAGCTCTCCTTTCATAGCACACATCAGGTTTGTGTCTGGCTTTTATGTTCTAACGGTTTTTATGTTTTAATGCTTCTCTGTGAAAATACTGGGTTTGGGGAGAAGCCTGACGAAACCTTTATAGAGGAAAATAATGTGAAACCCCGAGCTAGTGGCTGGTGGTGGGGAATGGAAGCTTTCTTCTTGGGAGCAGAATGTTTAATTGGATTTTTATTTGCTTGCCAAATTTATGGTTTTGACTGTTTTATCAGTTGCATTTGGTTTCTTCCCCAAATTTGGCCTATAAAGGAGAGATTCACAACTTCAAATCACTACATAAACACAATTGCTGACTTAAACCACTCACAGTCAGCTGACACAGGCCCGAAGTGGGGTGGGGAGGAAAGTTCCCAGTGCTCTCTTTGCAAGTGGCAGGAGGACAGGACAGCCAGCAGCAAGCACTCCCATGGAAAGATGGATCCTTGAACTCAGGATTGTTCCAGGCCATCTGGAAAGCAGGAGCTCTGAATTAGTGCCCAGCTCTCACCCCCCTCACTGAGGATATCCCAGGGAGCAGCCACGGCTGCCCTTGCCAGCCGAGTCCAGGCAGGATTTTATTCCACCTTCAGCCTGTGGGATGAGGCCACTTCCCGCTTGGCTCCGTGGGCTCTGCTCTGGTGCCGTGCTCCTGTAAATGATCCATTACATCTTGGAGGCTGCTGGCCAGAAGTTCAGATTGACTCCTGCCATCTGCCCACAATTACACCACTCTCAGGCAACTGAAGCGTATTTTCGTGAGCCTTTAAATAAACATGACATTGTCCCTGTAACCAAATATGCACAATAATCATTTCTGCAGAACGCACCCATTTCAGTACAAATCCAACACGGGGCTTGCTTCTCCTCGCATCCAGCCAGTCAAACAAATGCTCAAGCAATGTTTTTCTGTCT